>PDGT01000044.1:35527-149176 GCA_003671415.1 Megathymus violae
AAGCAACTATTCTTGATGACGAAATTGCAAGCACAGTTAATAGAAATAGCAAGGGATTCGATTCAGCAAAGTAGGACGAGTCCCTTCGACCTGCCAAATTTGATTAGATCCAGTCGTATCTTGGCATCAAGTGTTCCAGTGAATCGACATGCGAGTCGTACGTGAGGGCATTCATTGTGTACTACTAAGCTTTGATGACTTAGTGGGTGAAATCAGGTTTGTTCTCTGTTGGAATTTTCATTTTTTGAAATAATATATGTGTATAATATGGATTATACAAACTTTACATGTATGATCCCCATGTTGCATAAATGGCTCTTCGTTTTTTCGTCGTTTTTCCACTATCGTAGTGTCGGTGTACCACACAAAAAGACATTAAAAAGGCAACTCAAAATAAACATAATATTTACTCTATTATAAAATGGCTTTATTTACTTTTTATGACCTCGATATTGATTACAGATATATTTAATAATGTAATGATCTTTAAAGTCCGACAGGTCACGTGATGGGGTGTGGCTAACTAGTCGCGTAATAAACCATGCTGGAATACAGTCGGATGAAGCTGGATGAGAAAAAGCCCAATAATCTGCAAATAAGAAACCTAGTTTCGTTAGCCCGTCGGTTCGGAGATTGTTTTAGACTAGATAGAGGTGTCCCTTACCCTCCAAACTAGATAATGTATGAGCAATAACTTCACTCAGAAGCTTGTAACTTGAGGCCAAGGCGAACATTTAAGACGTCACCAAATCCCTGGCTCATCGTCCCTTGTCTGTAGCGATAATTACATGTGTCTGAAGTTGGAACGGCCGTTCGACGCGATAACGCTAAAGTCACAAGTTCACTAACTAATATAACCTAAGTTTACAAGGTGATTACTAAATTGTGGCTAAGTTTAGTAACTACATTGAGAATACGGTAAGAGAAGGAAGGACACTGCGGGTCACATTTACGAATGAGCGGTTTAGAATACTGTGGCACTGTACAAGCAAACTTAATTTACACACGTCGGCTTTGCACGTTAGTTGAAGGAAATATGTGGAGTGTATGGTACAAATTTAATACAGAATTCAAACAAAAAATATATAAATATTTATGACACATATTAAAAATTAATTATTAAGGGGAAGAGTTATGATATTTATCCATCAGTTAACCCCGGGTGGTTATAGAAAGAAAATATATCAGGTTTTAAAACAAATAATTTGACAGGTATAGCTGCGATTATCTTCTTCAATACGTCTTTTCAACTCTCCTAGCTTAATGTAGGGGTACCCATGCATGATGCTCAGAATTACACGGTAGCTAACCATGTTACTTGACTCGGACAAATCAACCATAACTCAATCGACAATGCAACAACAGAGAAACAAATCAGTTCACAGTGATCAAACTGTCTGATCGTCCGATAGAAATCTCAAAGTATGCCGAGACTCTTAACGTAAATTATGTATTAATGAGAACATAAATTATTGGAAATATGCCAACAGAATCATCATCACGCGACCCTGTATTCTATTTTATAGTAATTTCGCGTCCTGAACGAAAGATCGAATTCGATCCCTGGCCGAGACAAAGTTGTTCCACATAGTTTGAGCCTCTCTTTGGTTTACCGACTCTTGCCAATTTTCCAAGCACACTCGAGACTTGGTGCAACCTGTTGAGCAACAGCGAGAAGGTGGCATCTTGCACTTCCTGTCTCAGGTCTTTGGTGGTAACCCAGTTTAATCCCGATGATATTGGTAGGTAATGGTAGGGTTTTTTACCAGTACCATCTGGCTGGCTAACACCTTTCTACCATGAAGCATTTTAAATATAATGTGCTTTAGTTGTAGTTTCAGAGAACCAGTGTAAAAGAGGATTTTGCTCTTTCTTTTTTCTGTGTGAAAAACAGTGTAATTTTTAATTGACATTGATAAAACTAAGTGACTTATTAACAAATTTACAAAGAATTTACTAATTCTGGTTTCAAGCAATCCGCATAGGCACGAATTTTGTTTAATGGTTTTCCAAGTATGAAATAATTCTTTGAACGTACCTAATATCCTTCACTGGATTTAACGAGGCCATCAAGGTCTCGAGTGCTCCGAAATTGCTTTGTGGTTGCGAAGCGTAATTGAAAGTTTACTGATATTACTGTGTTTAATTATATTATGCTATGAAACTCCTTGCAGTGAAGAAAGATATGCTCCGTATTTCGCTTCTTTCATGAAATCCGTAGATCAATTGGAATTACTTATGCCACAGAACTAACTAGTCTTAATCGCCATTCTCTCGCAATTCATAGTAATGCCTGTTAAGAATAATATTAATAATGAATGATAATCTTGACCCGAAGATGGTTTTTAAGGAACATAATTTTCAAAACGATCAATGTATTTTGGTGCTGATTTTGTGATACCGTTTTAACTTGATTTCAGAATACATGTAGGGCATCCTTTTCTTTTTGAAGCCCTGCTCAAGGTGCATCATGTTGATCAACGACCTAGGTAAGGGCGTCAGCAGCCTCATGTTGGAAGTCGATAGAATCTGTATTACCCTGTTTAATCCCGACAGCATTCAAGTAAGGTACTGAGATAATTAATTATCTTAATTGAGGTAATTAATTATTGTCCTATGCGATGTGTTCTAGATGTTTTAATTACAGTACTGGAGATCTAGTTGACAGGCTGTTTAATGGACGAGACCTTACATTTAATTAAACATTTAAATAATTTACTCTATTTGCATTTGCTTGTTTCCTAAGTATTGACATAAAATAAGAGATATATAAACACTACTTCTGATACTTCTGATACTTCCGCATCTCAAAAATGAACTAATCGAATTAGGTTACTTAAAAAATACGTTTTTATACATTCAACAACTGTTAAATCTTTGTCCCATCCACATTCGTTTTCTGGTCGTCCATTACTTCTATAAGGATTTACTCGAGTGTAAAATTATGAGGCATTTGCCCTAATTCGACATTTTAAATCTGAATTCTACTCAGCAAAGCCGCTCGTAACTAACTACTCCAAATGTCGCTGTCACAAAGGGATTCGACACGACTTTAAATATGAAAGGCGTGTCCTACGTTATAGATGGCAGCGATGCTTACTTATGACTGATTTATTTACAACTAGGAACGTGGTAAAGTAATTTAATGTTTAATCTATACATAGTGATGGTTACAAACACTGATTACACGTTTATTCTAATAAATTACAGTGTTTCCCAAGGTGGTATATTGTGGGTTATTTTTTATATTTATAATTTTCTGGAGTGAACTTAATTTTTGGTTTTAGGACAAATACTGCCAAACTAAGACGATCGTAATTAGCAGCTCAAAACTTATTACACACACTGATTTAACAGAAATGTATCGAATATTTTTGAGACACTGAACATTTCAAAACTGTCATGAATGCGCAGCGCAACCTTTAATAT
The DNA here is from genome assembly GCA_003671415.1 of Megathymus violae. NCBI lineage: Eukaryota > Metazoa > Arthropoda > Insecta > Lepidoptera > Hesperiidae > Megathymus > Megathymus violae. Next base: position 38,957 of record PDGT01000044.1, read on the forward strand.
AAAGATACTATATTTCTTGGATTATTTGGAAAAAAGTTGGAACTTATGTTAGGACACCTTGAGTACCATATGTCGTATATAATCACCATCTCAACAATCTTAAATAATATATCTATACTAATATATCTCTACTAATAAATAAAATTGAACTGTCTGTTTGTAATAATCGGTTTTTACTACATGCATATAAATGTATATACGGTAAATATACCAAAATAACATTTTTTACAATTTTTGTTTATCTGTCTGTCCGTTTGTTTGTTCCGACTAATCTCTGAAACCGCTTCACCGATTTTGACGGACTTTCACTGGCAGGTAGCTGATGTATTAAGGAGTAACTTAGGATACTTTTATTTCTACTAAATAACTTTTTTGTTAAATTCCACGCAGATGAAGTCGCGGGCACAGCTAATTAAAAATAAGTCTGAACATAAGCATATTTAATGTCAATTATGTCCAAGTTATATTAAAAAAAAACACTTTTTACATATAAGTTAAAGCATGTGTGTGTCATATCGCGAATCATTTCATTGCTTGTCGTCTCTGCCTAAAGCCTTATCAAATGTCCAAGCAAATAAAAAATCATAACACTTGATTAATTCCAGTCTTGTCCGTCGCAAATTACAACCCAGAACTGACGACGTCTTCACGTCAACGAAAAGCCGTTGTCTTATTATTAGAAATTACTTGCAAATGTATTATTTCTGTGCTACTTTATATAGGCTCTGCTGCACATTTGATTTTATCGCCACATTTTGTGATAAATATTTGTTTTATGACTCAAACTCATTATTTTCTAAGTTTTTGCCTTTCTGTCTGTCTCAAAAACGTCTTGACCGATCTTGATGAAAATTAGTATATAATAATAAGTAAGTAAGTATGTTTGCGCAATTGATAACACATAATATGATTACGATAGATCTTAAGGTTTATTTAAAAATATTAATCAATTTTTATATTTTTTTGGCAGCTATATTAATTTGTTACTTCCCATGTGTGTATGTTCTAATAGTACCATAATTTATAGGTTATATAAACTTCTCAGTTAACTTCAATCCGTCGGTCAGGTAATGTTATCTTTAATCGGTTGTGTCGTTTGTTTGTAAATAAAAATTTTAAATGTATGCAAATATCTTATTAACTATTATTCTTTCGTGTATGTTGTGTTAAACAATATAAATTATGGTACGTTAGAGGACAAATGAATATTACAGATAAAATAAATTTTGCGATGATGATCTATGTTAAAATAACACATGAAACTATTAAAATATCTAGGCGTACGAAGTTGCTGCCGTTTTCTACTCAATAAATAAAATTCAAAGTATAATGGAAGTGGAAACGTAGTGAAATAATAAATTGAAAAAAAAAACTGTGATCAGCAATTTCAAACTATTTTAATTAAAAATCGGGTCCAAGATTTCATCCCGATATTGCAGGCGTACTGAAGCAGGGCGCCTTGATTTATCGAGTAGATTAATGAAATTAAAGTTAAAGCTGAATTTCAAACCACTCCCCGATTGCTTTTGTCAGTTGTAAGTGATAAACCTAGTTAAGCAACTGGGGGCGCCGACGGTAGCGGGTTGGGTGGCCGCTAGTTGAGCTTTTCCGAGCTTCAGAAAACACGTGTTAAGCCATCAATCCTGATTTTTATCGTTAGATAACAGTCATTTATATGTCGGAGGGTGGGATAAGAATCGCCGACGCTTAGGTTGCCTAATAACCACTTCACCAATCCTCGCGCGCTGCAGCAGTGAAGTGGAATACGCTTCGTATCTCCTCAATTACGCGAAGAGACCCACGTCCTGTAACGGGCCGAAGCCATTTCACCTTGTACCAGGCTTTTTACCGAATGACCACGCACCGCCGCGGTCTGTGACACGCCTTTTATTTCCGATAACTACATAGTATCTAAGTAGTTCCACACATATATTATTATCTAATTCCATATATAACTATCACGTCATCGTTACCATGATTATTCCATAGCTGAACTGTGATGACTGAGTGAGTGAGGGGGATGCGCCACGCTGTCGCGCTGGCCACATACGGAATGATAGACTTCGCACACCTTTAAAAATATATCAGAGAAGTCTCAGGTATGCAAGTTTCCTTATTTGTTCTTCTTCATAAAAGCAAGTGATAATCAATTTGTAATACACACATAGGTTAAGAAATTAGAGGTGCGAACAGGATTCGAACTAGTCTCCCGTGCAAAAGACCACCTATCCAACCACTAAGCAACCACTGCTTTACTTTACTTACTTAGATGTAACACTTAGTAATTTGCACGTAAAATGCGCATGTATACATACACAATACATACAAAAAATTATGACAAATTCAGATCTAGGACATAAAACTAGTATCTTCCATCCTCGTGTTCTCGTCAACTTTCTGAGGTAGAGTGATCCCTCGTGTCGCTGGGCTCTGCTCCACCTTTGACAGTTCTTTGCCTGCCTGTGCAGCTATCACATTAAATCACTTTTTCACATGAGAGACAATATACATACGAGTATATAAGGTTACCTTAGAACACCACTCCTAGTACTTAGGAATATAAGTAACTTTACATTTTTCTGTAGTTTACTTCTGGAATCTACAAAACAAATTCACTTGTTATCTGGATGTTTCTGTATTTTATACTATAAAGCACATAGTCGGATTTGATAAGGTGTTTACCAACTTTATCCGGCTGCGCGAGGGCAAGGGAGAATTATCGGAGAGTGTTCGGCGCCTATCTTTGTACGAAACAAATGACACAGGAAGATTATGATGCGTTTCATGTCAATTGATCGGTCCTAAAATTACGAGTGTCACTTAAGATATTATACTAAAAAAAATCCATGTGGCGAGAAGTCGCGTGGTTGTGTGGTTGTGACAGGATAAAGAAAAAAATGTAAATTACATTTAATAAACTATGTCAAGTATATCATAAATGTAAATAAAGAATATCACTGATTAAGTCTTTAAAAATGAATAACAGCGTTTTAACATATATTTTTTTTATGTTAATAGCCTACAAATTAGCAAAATTCTTATTTCTTCTTATTTCTTTAATATTTCTAATAATAATAATATTATGTAGTTTTGTATACATAGGTTGTTAAAGTTAAAAATATAATGAATTGAATTTAGTAAAAATTTAGAATTTTCTTTTTATAATTCTCAGCCGACACTTCCAGATGGTAACGTCAGCAGAGCGGTTCATTAGTGCTCGTCGAGTCGTGGGTGGGTCGCGGCATTGAGCCTTAACGTTGTATTATTAAATAAGACATATAAAACTTTTATTCAACACCGACAAAATCATTTCTACAAAAAACATGAACACGAAAATGCCAAAATGTTTAATAAAGAAATCAAAAAAATTTACTACGTTTACGTAAGATTTTTTTCCAAAAGTTTTATTCTGTAAGTCAAAGAGAAAAAACTATAAAAGTTAATTGCTAGCGATGATACAAAATAAGGTTCTCTATACGCCATCTACTATGTTATCAGATTTTTCTGTATTTTGTCTATAAAACCAAACACGTAATTAATTTTATTGACCAAACATGTTTTGAATAACAGAAAGCTGGAAATCTTCGGAGAGCCAACGCTCAGTGCTGAAGTATATGGCTCTACACATACTTTAACTACAAAGTCTCTGGTATCAAATTCTGGAACGGAATATCTGAAGAAGTAAGAATATCCCGTCTGACCATAATGTTTCTACAGCTATTTTTAAACTTTTTCCCCGTCGAAATGATACGGTGAGCCAGATTATAAGGATATTATTCTATGAGGTACGAAGCAGCGTAGTCATCTACATGATGCAATTCCTTGTTTGAGATGTTTGGAGTGAGAATAATTCAGAAGAATCACAAATATCAGTAATCAACATATTGTTTTGTCGCAATAAACTAACACGTAACATGTTACTTCGTGTATCATAGAACTGTAAATCATTTTCCTCTATCACCTATTTGTTTGTCGATTAATGTAATTGTAATTAAACAAGTCATTAGTAGTGAGTTAGCAGCTGCTATATTGACTTGCTTTAACATCATTACGTATAATGACGTATAATAATCATTATTATTAATTAAGTGACCAGCTCCGTTACGCACAAGCAGATAATTTTACATTTGCCCTAAAAATCAATAACTCTGCAATGTGACACACAAATTTGAGGAGGTTAACTTTATTCAACTTTACCCAAAAGTTCAGCCACAAGTACTAGTGTCACTGAGAGGATTTTAGGGTGTAAAACAGAATGTACTGTAATATTTTTCATTTTTACTGTAATTATAAATGAATGTTTAAAATACTTGCTCACACGCTCTCATCCCATCTCATCCTAGAGATGGTTTGCAGCATGACGTACACAAATAATACTTCGTAAACACCAACGACCCGGAAATATTTTTTTATCTAATAATTTGATGTGCATCCCGGTCGGTATTCGAACCTGGGACTGTTCGCTCGGTAGACAAGATCACTACCAATTGACGACCAAGATTTAATTAAAAAAAAAAACATTAAAATATAACTTGTATACATATATTTTATAACTTTGTATATAAAGTACGCACTTAAAAATTCATTCGCGTATTTTTTAATGTGCCTAGTCGACAAATGAGCAACAAGCTATCTATCGTAAGTGGTCACCGTCCCTCATGGACATTACCAATACCAAAGGCATCGCCTACGCGTTGCCGACTGAAATCGAATCGGGGACCCACAATATTACTGACTCTCTGACACTGCAACTAAAACACATCCAATACATTTCACGGTCTGCTTTAGAAGGAAGGTGGTAGCTTGTAAGGCGGACAAATACCCTACCACAATGAAAGTACCGTCGAGATTAAACTGCATAGCATAGAGCCCAGCGACCTACAACAGGAGGGACCGTTCGTCACAGCCTAGTTCGTTATTCAACAGGGTGCCCCACGTGCAGAGGCTTGGACTGTAGGATGGACAGAGCCCCTTACCCACATAAGACCTCAATTAAAAAAGATTTAAACTAAAACGTTTCACGAGGAGTAAAAGGGAAGTAACTTAAGTAATTTTGGCCATATTGGGGCGGCTTAGAATACTCCCCCTAATCCCACGCTGGCAGAACAGGGTGTCGTAAGAGGCGACAGAAGCCAACTTGCTTGGTGGTAGGGCTTCGCGTATGGATTATATTATCAGTATTATTATTAAGATATTAATATTACTACTGGTATTATTATCTTTCCGTGAAGCCTGCCTGGCTAGCTACCACCCTCCTGCTTGAGTCAGCCGCCAAACGACTTGTCGTGTTCCGGCTGGGGGCTTGAGAGCCAGTACTTTCTTTCTAACCTTCTTCTAATTTCTTGGCCGACATCGCATCGGTGATACCTTTGGTCTGACTGATGTTCATCGGCGACGGTGACCACTTACCATCAGGTGATTCGTCTGCTCGTTTGTCGGCTATTAACATAAAAAAAAACGCAGTTATATAATACATCTGCTGTCATTTTTGTACGCTTCTATAGTCTATCAGATCGACAGGACATATACTGGTAGAACCAAAAAAAAAATGATCTTCATATTTTGTCCCAGAAGAATGATAACCTAGTGATCTGTGTTATTAGTCTGACCTGGGTAAAATACAACTTCATCAAAATATCCACAGATAACCCAATCAGTTATAATTACTGTTGGAATGAATTATCTCACGACTTATAACATTAAATATGTCGTGAAATTTACTTTGAGATTTTATAATGACGCGTCAATGGTGGATAGAGAGAGCCTCTTATACATAAGATTTCAATAGTACATCACTTACACACCAAACCTATTCTTGAATCTTGACGAAATGTACATAAAACGATTATCATCAACGAAGCACTACACCGTACAGCCACAAGAATGTTTATTTAAGATCATATTTAGCACATCAGAGACAAAAATATCAATTTGTTAATACAAACTTAACTTAATAACCAATAGTTGTACACCGATATAGATTGCACCAAAGTGAGCTCTGCTCGCAAATTTATAATTTAATTGTTATAAAATATTACAACTGGAATTATAAAAAACAAACTGAATACGAAGATGCATAACCAAATGCCACATTAAATTTTATTGTGAGATATCGGACAAAGGTAGAAATCCACATGGTTAATAACATACACAATTATAATTACATTAGGCAAAACAGTAAATTCAATTTGGAGCTATTAAGCATCAAATAAATATAGAAAGAGCAGTTTTTTTTAATTTAGTTTATTTTGACGATCATTCAAAATGTTTCGACTACTAATCTTCACAGTTCTTTTGAACATTGCTAACTGTGGAAATAGAGTTCCTAATTGCCGTAGCAAAAGCCTTCGCAAGGAACGTAATCCAGAGGAAACCTTTCACAAACTAGCTCATCAAGCGATTTGGACGGAGCAGAAATTCGCGAACTCGTACAAACACAACATATGCTTCAATATCCGTGAAGTGTACAAAACAGATCGCTACGTCCTCAAGTACCCGATGAAAGACTTCAAAGCCAAGGACATCGTCGTTAAAGTATTGCACAAAACCATATTCGTCAGCGCCGATTGTAAGGAACCGAAGAAGTCGTTCAGAGACGTCAAGATGCTGCCTGATAACCTGTCTCCGGAAGAAGCTTCGTGGTGCTTGCTAGACGGAGAGCTTGATATTTCATTCCCGTACAAGACGCCATTGCTTACAGAGACCAGGAAGACTTGCGGCAACATTAATTATTCCGTTATCACGGTACCCATGGCGGATCCGGTAGTCACCGAACAGCCTTGTGACTTAACAGTGACTCCTGTGTTCTAGAATTGTTGGATTTAAATTAATAATTGGTAAAGTTAAAATTGATAGGTACCAAACTTTTGAAAGAAATTTACTAAGATACATTAAATCGTGACAAAATATATAAAACATTAAAAATAACTAATGACAGAAATAGACGCATTGATAGATAGATAACAATTTGTATATAAAAAACTAAATTCATTGACTGCATCAATATTTGCAAAAAAGCTGTCAAAAATTTGTTCCATCATATAAGAAATTGTTTGATTTAGCGATATCTTAATAAAATGATAGTACCTTATATCAGTATTTGTACATGAGTTTTTAATTTTTTTTAATTTCTAAACTATGGTAAGTCTATCTCGAATTACTTTGGAAAACAATCAATATGCGTATGCTCATAACTTAGATTACAAACAGACAAACAGACATTTAAGTAACAATTTCAAAGAAAACGTTACTAATGAAATATCTACGTTAATTTAAAATAGAAGAAAATGATTTTTTGGTTCAACTTTTTAAATTTAACTATATACATGGATTACATTTTGTCAAAGGTAGCGCAGTGGTTTGAAAGTGGGTCTTCCGCAGGGTTGCGCGAATCCAAATCAACACACTTCTAATTTACAAATTATGCGTAATCCAAATTAATTATCACTCAGTAATATCGTGAGGAAATTTGTACACCTGGGAGTTCTCCATAATGTTCACAAAGGTGTGTGGAGTCTGCCAACCCGCACGTCCAGCGTGACGATCTATGACCCGCTCATTGTGTGAAGAGATCCCACCGCACCCAACATATTTTCTGTCGTAAAATATAAAATTTCTGCTTACCCCATGAAATCGTCCTAGATGTCAAGTCATGAGTCATGGATGTGGGTCTCGACAATTTGTGATACAGACCATAACTCAGCATCGGTAGCATCAGCATCAGCAGTATATGCATTTATTACTATAAACATATAATTAATTACTATACACATATTAGAAAACTCTTTATAAATAAATATTTTTATCGTCATTGGTTGCGATAGCCCCTAGTTCCCACCAATAAAATCAGTGACATCTGTTGATAAATTCATGAACTAATTTATAAACAAGCATAAAAGTTGTGAACAATCCCGCTATCTATCAACACCTTCAGAAATTTATAACATGTTTTATTAGAACCTAGATGGCACTGTACGTCTTTCGAAAGATTTATAGTGATTAAATCTAAAGTAAATTTATTGATCTGAAATGTTCTATATACTAGGTGCTCATTAGATGGTATCTTCTATACTTTTCTAACTTGTCTTGTGTACTCGTACTACTTGTAAAAGATTCAATATGAGTGACAACCTTCATCAGTTCTTAACTACAAGATAATCCCCGGCTTGAGTTGCGCCGTTGTTGAATAAAGGACGTGGTAATGGCATCAAACTTCTCCTGGCGTAGATTAATCAGAGACGGCGACCAAGCCAAAGGAACTAGAAATGAGTAAAAGAAAAAGAGACCATAGAGTTAATAAACTAGTAATAGAGGAACACAGTGTGCGAGTGAGATTTCGAGCTTTACGGAAAATCCTACCGGCGAGAAAGAGATGCAAGTAAATTTACCGTAGGACTGTTTTCAAACTATTTACTCTCCTTTATTCTCCTGTCAAAAAATTGCTATTTGTTATTTTATTGGTTTCACCTCAATCTTTCTATATTTTATCAGATTAAAAATAGTAAACATAATGGTGTCGTGTTCAGTATTAAATTGTAGGGTTACTTATAACAATAACCCAAACAAAGAGGCAACACACAGGTAAGTACTGGTAGAGCAATACTACTTTCACGATGCTTATTTCCATAGAAGTTGATCTTAAAATTATATAAGTTAAGATTAATAACATGCAGTAAATACTCCATTTTATGAATAATAACTTATTTTTCATAATTATGTGTAAGATATATAATTATATGTAATTATGTGTAGGACTTGCACAAAATCTATCGATAAGTGGATAATTTTTAAATAGGTATAAATAAATAATTTTTGTTTTACCTAGATTTGTTCATATTTTACCTTTTTAGTTTCGGTTACAGCTTGTAAACACATTGGACAGAAAGTAGATAGACTGATATATAGGTGCATCTTTGGCTTTCGAATAGTATTAGCTTCTTAAATTGATAAAATTTGGCGAATTTTATATTTGTTATTATTATGATATGACAATAAACGGCGAATGTGATTTCATATTTATTGACAAATTTTTCTTCTTCAAGGTTTCCCGTAAATGCAGTTCAAAAAAAATGGATTCGAATGTTTAACCAGATAGGTAGGGTTCCTCACAAAATTTACAGTAGACATTTTTAGGGTAACTATTTTGTTCTACGAAATCATTGACATGTTAATGAAGAATCTATAACTCCAAAATTTGTTGGTTATTTCCTTTCTGAGGGCAATAAGTTATATCGATTTACATCAAATAATTAATTAAAATCAATAAGCATTATTATTATTATTTTCTTTAGTACCGTGTCATCACGTTTTGTTTTATCCTGTCAAATAAGGTTAAGTTTAGAAGAAGCGAAGTAAAGAGAACTTACTAGGATTAGCATGGTGTTATTAATTTAACATACATGTAATAATTAATTAAGAGAACGAATTGAATATAGCAAAGAAACCTGTGATGGAATAGTCGACATTCATGTCGATAATACATGGACGTGAATTTGACATCACTAAAAGTCACGCACTCAGTGTATTTTTCACACACACATGCACATTTATGTATGTTTGGTGACGCGATTTTGAGATGAGTGTTCCTCTATTACGTAACTCTATGGAAGAGACAAAATGACGTGACGTGAGGTGACAAATAAAGTCGAGCAAGAATTAAGTGGTTATGAATTCTACTCCCACAATACTATCATAACTCAATAAGTTCCGTCCAACGATTACAACAGTGTATTCCTTTGATGCCAAACCATTATTCGTAATACATTTTTTTTTTAAATCATTTATTGGATTCTCCAAATTTACAGAATTTTACACAGTTTTACATAATTTTAGTTCACATATTATTATTTTTTTGCACCATTGAGTTGGCAGGGGGCGACTGCGATTTGATACAATTCGCGGCCCTGCTCGTCTCATGATGCAAACATTATTCGCAAATATAAATCTTGAATACATATGAAAAAAAAAATTTCGTAAAAGAATATATAGAATTGGATAATAATCAAAATATTTACATTTATACAAAGCAAAATTACCCTATCTTTTTATTTACATTAAATAATACAATAACCTGAGTACCGTATATTAGTAGTAAGTCAAAAGTTATTGACTTTTTTAAGCCACAACACCGGGATCAAAAAAATGACTTTAAAAGATACCTTGAGTCCTTACAATCTTATGTGAGATGAAATAATTATGTGACTTACAATCTAAGTTATTAAGTAGGTGTCATAAAGATTTATTGAACTACTTCAAAAAAGGATTAGGTTCTATGTTCGTGCGTATATTTATTGACTTTTACTTATTTTAAGATGAAAATATTAATCTATCATCAGTAGGAAGTTCAGTAGTATCATTTAACAGACCAGGGGTGTCATAAGCATCAGTACCAGTGTCTGGAGTATTATTAACGTCTTCTGCCGATTCTGACGTAGTTGCTACATCTGTTGTTTCTTCTTCATCTCCTCCAAATCTGTTTCTAAATTGAAAGCCCCACTGTGGAACGGTTATCACGCGTATACTAATATCTCCGCAAGTTTTTTCCCATTCAGTTTGAAAGTCCTTCTTGTAGGGAATTAAAATCTCCAGTTTGCCCAGATTGTACGTCCAAACAGCTTCGTCAAGTTTCAGCAAATCTGGCAGAATCCTCATATCGACAAACGTAACGGGTTTGTAATCCGTGCTTTGCTTAGCGCTCATGTAAAGTACTCTGTGTTTTATCTTGACTGAAATGTAATTTACATTGCAATGTGGTAAATTGTAAACTAACTTATATTCATATGTCCCGTAAGTATCGTAGGCGACGCTATTCGCATTTTCTCGGCAGAATCCCTGAAGGTACCGATCGGCGGCTATCACGTGGGAAGCGAGCCGGTCGAAGCGTCGCTCATGACGACGGTAATGCCACGGGTGATGGCGGTGGGTGTACCGGTAACCGCGGCCGGAATGAAAATGACAGCCACATAAATTCACAAAAACTAACAGTACCAACAATCGATACATCTCCGACGCGACACTAATGAACAGTAAAAGAATTGTAGCCGTCAATCCGTTTTTGTAGCTTGAGATACGACGTCCCCTAATAATTCCGTCACCTTAACTGAACTTTGATTATGTTGAAGCTAAATATATTTATCCCGATAATAGTAGGATGGCCTGTGTCGAGTAAGTGGGGAGTGCCTTTCTGCTTCAAATGTTACTCTTATTGAAGCAGTTAATTCCTGTTTATAATAACCAATAAAAATATTCAAGGAGGAAAATCCAACTTGTTATCATATCAAGTACCACGTGATTAATGATGAAGACCTTTCAACAACAATATTATTCGGAGTTATCTAAGGTTATCGCTATATTAAAACTAGCAGTACCCGCCCGCTTCGCTGGATGAGAAATATATCTATTATCTAATTATCTACTATAAACATTAATATGTAAATTAATCTTTCTCTTGCGAATACAACAAAATTTAAAAACAAATATTGAATATTATATAACTTTATAATATCTAGATACTTTAATAACTTTCAGATTTATTTTCTGTCTAGTTTCGTGTTTTTTATCCGACCCAAACAGTTTTTATTATTACACTTTTAAAGATTTTTTTCTTTTCTATGATTATAATACCAGATAATACATAGAAATAAAGTCTGTCTTAAAGTGCTACTTTGAAAATACATTACATATTTATTTTTCAATTCCTAAATCATGTAATATACTTAGGAATACTATCGGAAACAATCGAAAAATCTGAAGCCGGTAAAATATTATTCATATATCCGTATCGGTATCCAGATCCGAAATTTCATATCCATAACATCCGTAATTTTCAGTATTAGATACCAAAGCATCGGAGGAATGTCACAAAATTAATTACACTTTAATTTATCGCCCCTCAAACTACGTTTGTACATAAATATGAAGAAAATTGTTGTTTTGTAAACAGTAAGGATAAAGTACAATTTAATGTAAACACAATTGTACCCCTTCTGTAAATTAACGGCAATAACTAATAATTTACATTACATACAATAACAAATTATATCATCTTAAAGTTTACTTTAAACACGTATTATTTTCTAATGGTCGCTCTAAATACCTAGTTGTGGTCTTAATGATATTGATCACTGATGGTTTCGTACATTTATTACATCCAAGTAGCTTACGCTGTCAAATAAGCTATTTGTGCAACACTGTCACAGAATAATTATACTATGTTTTTTTTTATTTAACTGAAACCGCTCGTTGTACTATTTACTGCTTATGTATCCTTTGGTGGTCTAGGGAAAAATAATGTTAAATAAAGTAATAAAATGCAGTATTTAATAAAAATCATATGCAATGATATATTTTAGGCTACAACAACCTTCAATTCAAGGTTACCCATTCTATTAATTATTGAACACCCTGCATATAATAAATACCACCGCTTAATAGAACTTATAGAGTAATCAAAGTAGATTTTATTAACCGATCAGCAAACAGCCCTCGTTTCGCTTCAGGAAAACTACGCCTTACACTTAGAAATAGCGCCTGCATGGTTTTATGACTGGGTTTTTCTCGTTCTGTCAATTAGAAATTACAATATGAATTTATAGCTTTTTAATTTATGGACGGATTGCAATGAAACAAACTTTAAGTACTAAGCGATGCTTACTGCAACACATTAGTGAAAATCAGAACGAAATCGGTTAAGCCATTTCTGAGATTAGCGCGATCAAACGCACAGACAACAGACAAAAATTCTAACAACTATTGTTTTGCGTTCTATTGCATAAAGATGCAAATTTGCATAAATTATGCAATTTTTCTTTCTTATTTATCGTTCATGTACAGAAAGCGATCACATACAATTTTATTATATGTATAGATGATATGACAAACGCCGAGCCAGTTAACCATGTGAATTATTGGAACAAAAATTAGGTTGAAGGAAAACCTGATATCAAATTCGTTACACCGATCTTATAATACATGTTGTAATAATAATTATTAGACTGTTTCTTTAACATTATAAAAGAAACGGCATCAAAATTGTATGTTTCTCTGGAAATCGTTTTTTTCATTAGATTTTTGTTATTTGCATTGCTTTGCTACTTGGCGCTTAAAGCAACCACTGGTCGAGCTCTAATCCAGGGTATAATATTATAAAATATATTTCATTGCATAACATATAAAAGTATGAACAGTGCCTTATATACAGAGAGTGACATCTATCTATATGTTTAGATACTAATTACTAATGTTTCGAACGTTACCTTTCTAATAAGTTCAAGTCTTCTGCAATAGATGGGCACACAATTTTCAATAAATGAAAAATGCACACCTAGCGTATATAACGTATCATCAGACATGAAATAAAAACTGATATTTCTGGTATTATACGCATTTCTTTCTGAACGCAAATAAAAATATTATATATGGTCTACAAATACGTGTTTTTGTTTTTTTATGTTAGATGGCGCCACTGTTAAGTAAGCAGAGAAATTGTTGTATTTACAGGTAATTATAATATTATAATCTGTAAATGTACTACATCACGTTTCGAACGCAGCTAACAAGGTTGTTATCACCCGCCATAGGTATTGCATGGAGTACATTTATATACCGATATGGTATTGGCGCGATACCTAACATCTTTTCAGTAATAAAAATAAATAAAATAAACGTTTACACATTCACACCCCCGCACTAGGATTCGCTGTGTTGCGGGTGGCATGGACATACACAATTATCACATCACAAACACCCATGACCCGAGAACAAACATTTATCTGTCACATAAATATCTGCCCCGGCCGGGAATCGAACCCGGGACCCCACGCTCGGCAGGCAGGGTCACTACCAACTGGGCTACGGGGTCGTCAAAATTCATATTCTATTCATATTTTTCCTTACTTGACATCAAAATTTCAATATGCCGTCAGTCTTTCATCTATCATTCGATACACGTATCGGTTATCCGTGACTTTATTACATTGTAAGTAAACAGTCACCCAATACTAGACAAGACCCACACTCGTTGATCACTGCTATTTAATTTTCGCTTCCTAAAGAGAACTCTTCCGGATTTTTTGGCTTAATTGGGACAACCTAGAAAACTCTCTACAATCCTATGCTGGCAGTACAGAGCAAAAGAGGCGACAAAAGCCAGCCTGCTTGGTGGTAGGGCTTCGCGTAAGAATTATATTATCGCTATTATTATTAAGTATAATTATTATTATCTTTCCGTGAAGCCTGCCTGGCTAGCTACCACCCTCCCGCTCGAGTCAGCCGCCAAACGACTCGCCGTGTCCCGACTGGCCAGATGCTCGTTCTCTTCGAATTGATATTAATCTTAACCTTTAGACTAATTATTGAAAACGGGCGCAAGTTGTCTGCAGCTCTAAATTTTGATTAATTGGTGTGGTATAAAGAACTTAGGCATGCAATCCATGTTTTAAGTGTTGACAGCTGCTCCTGGAAAACTATCTGGCGTTCTTATTTGCTTAACAACGTTTCTTTGTACATGAGTGTTGACGTATTCTGGGCACATACATGAAATAATTATTTATTTATTTTAAAGCTAAACTCAGCACACAACACGGTCTAACTAGATTGGTTTGCGGTTACTTACACGCAGAATGGATGCTTCATCATGTCGTTGATATGGTCATACGACACTGCATTCAAACCATTCGCTCCTCGAATTAAAACTCTGTATTCTGCCGAAATTCTGCCAATGACCCCAAGTGACTAATAAATTTTAAATTGTAATATTTATATTGGACAACAGGTCACAAACCTCTAATCAGGATGACCAGATCAACTTTAAATGGGATGTCGGTTTCAGGGTGTATTATTATTATGTTTTTATAAATTGGTAGCACATATATAAAGTCATTATAATTCATAATTTTTTATAATTCATAATTTTCCCATTGTTCAATTCTCCTCTCACTCATTATTGGTGATGAAATTTAAGAGCTAGGTATTTCATAACTATTTTAAAAGCTTGTCGTTAATTTTATAAATTATATTAAAATATCATGAATATTCTCATTGATTATTGTTCTATTTTTCAAATTAAACCAAGAAATATGTAACTTTGTTACTGTAAAAAGTTGTATTAAACTGTTAAATAAAAAAAATATATTATCTGCATTTTACCAATGACTTCGTTCTTTCCTACATAACTGACCTGCAGATATTTACACAATTTGCCATGAGTCCATACAGTAAACGGTCAAAATTATAGTCTATTTTCCAATTACGTATCAGTGTCATTCTTGGATGTTTAAGTTGTTCTTAAAAGTGTTTGTTTTATAAAATTCTATTTAGCTTACTGTGCTGGACGAAATGCACAGAATTTGGATCTGGCGACACAATCAACAACAATTACAAGCAAACTGGTACCATCACCAGCGTTTCTTACGAATTATGTGTTATCTTTTAATATTCTCAAGAATAATAAATTATACACCTGTTTTATATAGGACCTGTTTGTTATCAGAGGCTTAAGTTATCACTTGAGGCCAAGTCAACGATACGGCCATATTAAATAATGAAGATGCTATGAATTAACCAAACAAATCCAAGCAAACTTCAAATGGCTTTAATGCAAAAAATAACAATTTAATTAACGAATATTTCCAATTTACTTATTTTAAATAATGCTACAATTATAGTGCTATTTTAGTTTTCGTAAAAAAGAGGGTCCAAGAAAAAGAAAGAAGGTTTTCGCAAGGTCCGTCCTGTAAATAATGTCAATACCAAAATTAAATAATATAATTACTAAATACACCCAACAACGAAACCTTGGTCACGCCCGAACTATATCAATTTACTTCACTTGACGAACAGGTACAAATTCCACGTCATCTTTAAAATCTACTGCATAAGTAGTTGCTTCCACTGCATTATTGTTATTACCTGTTGGTACTACGTTACTCAATATTTCGGTGTCCACCTTGTCACCTCTCTCCACATCGGCATTTTGATTCGCATCTACATTGTCGGGTTCCATTTCTTCACGGCTATGGAAAGAGGGCGTTTCCGTGGTCACATCTGTATTTGAAGCCTCTTCCTTTCCATTAACCGGGAATTCGATATTCAAAATGTCATCCTTATAAACCCATTTGCCAGTCACATTGATACAAGGAGGAAGAGTGCGCATGTCCACGTATGTCTTTTCTGCGCTCTTGTCATATTTGTGAATGGCTTGGACCATTACCAGTCCTGTCTTCGCTTTTACGACTATGTCTTTTTCGTTGAAGCCGGGCAAAGGTATGGTGATCTTATACACGTCACCCTCGATTCCTTCGCTGGATACGCTGCTGGGGAAATGTTTGACAAAATCGTCGACAACGGCGTCCAAGCTAAGTAGTTCTCTTCTCAGCTCGTCCCAGAAGCTCCGGGTGTCGAAAATGTCGTCTTGGAAAAATCTCTGATGCAGGAAGTCATCGTGGAAAGGCGGCGGTGCTCCGTGGTGGCCGTAATGTGGCGCGGCACTGGAGCAGGCCAGGAAGCCGAGTAGCATTAGAGCTATCATCTTCGCGGTCTGTACGTAATTCACTGGTGTGCCGCGTCGCGTGTATCTATTTATATTCCGACCGCGGGTCACAGTTTATCGTCCTATCCGTACGTTCTGGACTGTGCAAACAATGTGCTTGAGCGGCTTCTCGACGGTTTCACAGAACGCGTTAAATTACTAGAACTAATGACGCACAATTATACATTTTAAATTGATTATTGGACATTGTGTCTCTTAACCTACGGGTGATAAAATTGTTTTTGGAGGTTTGTTTTGGTAGTTAATGACAAACCTTTGAATGTTTATGTGTTATGTTTTGAAACAGCGACTTTTATAAAAGATAACGAAGTAATGATGCTATTATAGTTGATTTCTTCCGGACTTTCCCTTATCTGTGTAGTCTATAAGGATTGTATAAATAATCTTCAATGGTAAGTCTAATTTTGTATATCAGTCAGTGTACTATGAACTGATGCTGGTCAGAGCACGCAATTCAACCGTAACTTTTTCAGTCCAAAAACAAATTATAGTTTTTGAATTAAAATAAATGAACAATGAAATATCGTATCTATACTGAAACGCTTTAAACACTTCGCTATAGAAAAATCATAATTTTGTCGCAAATTCCAACGCTCCGTGGTTGGTAGGCTCCAGAAGCGTGTTATTCATGATCCTATGATTTGTTATCTTTATTAAGAGCATGAAGAAAAACTATTTCCAGTAGTCCTACAATAGACTGACCAGTAGATCGGAGCTCCGACCAATAAGCCAGTCTAACCACAGTAATAATCTTAAGGGTATCTCATAAATGTGCGTGTTTATCGGTAATCAAACAAAATGCATTTACAAAGTAACTGAAAGTATTTTAAATTTGTTCTGTTGTATGTATAGTAATAAAAATATCATCGGTAAACAATTTTTCGAATTATTTGCATATTACAAATTAATTATCTACGTATATGCTACGGTGAAGGAAAGCGTGAATGGAAAACATCTCCACAATGTTTTCAAAAGTATGTGAAGTCAGCGAACCCGTCCCATTCTGAGAGGAGACTAGAGCCCAACAGTGGGATAATATGAGTAGTAATAATGATAATTATAATAATATTTGTACTGTGAGCCAAGCTGTGCAAAATATTCCCCAATATTTAACACGTTATTTATGTTATTGCAATTACATTTAATTCAATTTACTGTTATTAAGGTTTGTTAAGTTTCGGCGGAAAGAATATCGGTCCTAAAAACCAGGTCCATTCCACATCCATATACGAATAGCCTTGAGCTCAAATAAGCGGCACTCGCTCTTATCTCTTGTGAAAAAGAGCAAATATCCTATAAGGTTTGCTTTATTTCGTTCGTCATCTATTTCGTATAATGCTTTCCGAGAATTGTTGAATTAACGAGAAAGGCGTAGAGAATTCCGAAGAATCCACAAATTGAGTGCAGGACCTGCACAAGGATGCCCAAGGATCATTTACTGTCCAGGTATGAAGAGTTTTCTCGAGTTCTAAACTCCCCACATATGAACCTCGCCGTCAGTGGTCGAACGCCGCGTGAGAAGTCTCATATCCACTCGGATCGTTCGGATCGCGAATACGAAACCGAAGAGTTTTCTCCATGAAGCGACCAACGAGTGCTACTGCGACTATTTTTACCATGTTTTTATTAACTCGCCCTCCTGTATGTCTGTCTGGGTTATATTTTGTAATAGCTTTTAAACTAACTTCCCGAAGAGCTAGATACACGAAATTTGGACCATAGCTGAGAAATGGATGACAATGCATGAAAATGTGAAAAAGGAAAGAGAAAAACTTTATACTTTTATAATTATTTAGTGTTGAAGTATGTCGTACATGGCGTAATAAAATTTGTGCGCAACAACTTTGACGTTTTCACAAACCCGTGTAATTTTGACACGTAATATATCGAAGATATAGAATAATAGAAGTTATATCGAAGACCGCCCGCTATCTACACGCCGGCTCTAGCAGCTGTTTTGTAGACACTTCATAAGCAATGACTCAACGCCTACTCTCCTAATTATGTTTCATTATTCTACAATATTCTTAGAATTCATAATAATTTTAAATAACAAAGGAAATGTATGACAGCGTTAAAAGCATGACACGCTCTACATTATCGCGAATTATGTCCTTTTTGTGTATATTGTAAAATTAAGAATCTTTTCGATTATATTTAAAGATTGTGTCTTTTTTGGTATTTGGGGATTAAGTGCAGGCGGCTGGATAAACTGAAACATATTCATATTCCTATTTACTCCGTCCAAAAAAAAACTCAGATGAGACAATAAATAAATGTAAAAAAATTAAAAATTCTACTACAAATTCAATGAATAATTGTTGATTGTTTTTTATTTTATCTCTTTACACTAATTGTGAATATATAAAATAATAGCATAGGCCTCCCCCACGGATCTCCACGACGATCGGTCGGCGACCTTCACCAGATCGTCGATCCATCTCCTTGAGGGTTTACCCACTAAGCGTCATCCGGTACGTGGTCGCCACTCGAGAACCTGTCCGCCCCAACGGCCATCGGTTCTCCTTACTATGTGTCCCGCTCAATGCCACTTCAGCTGGGCAATCCTTTGAGCAATGTCGGTAACTTTAGTGCGCCTACAGATCTCATCGTTTATGATTCGATCGCGTAAGGAAATACCGAGCATTGCTCTCGCCATTGCCCGCTGGGTGACCTTGAGCCTTCTTATGAGACCCATCTTTAGTGGCCATGTTTCGCTTCCGTATGTCATCACTGGCAATACACACTGGTCAAAGACTTTCGTCTTGAGACACTGCGGAAGCTTGGGCGCGAAGATTTTCCGTAATTTCTCGAACGCTGCCCATCCGAGCTGGATGCGGCGAGAGATCTCTTTCTCGAAGTTGGACTTACCTAACTGGATTGTCTGTCCTAGGTAAACGTAATAGTCCACAACTTCGAGTGTAATGTTCCCAACTTTAATAGGAGTGGATATAATATGGCCATTCGACATAAGTTTTGTCTTGTCCATATTCATCCTAAGACCGACTCTTTGAGAAGCATTCCTGAGACCTTCGAGCATTATGCTCAGGTCTTCCAAGGTCTCAGCCATGAGGACTACATCATCAGCGAACCGAAGGTGGGTTAGGTACTCACCGTTTATATTGATGCCGAGTCCTTTCCAGTCCAGAAGCTTAAAAATATCCTCCAACGCAGCGGTGAACAATTTCGGAGAAATAACATCTCCCTATTTCACACCTCGCTGCAGTTGGATGGGATTGGAGTTCTGGTTCTGGAGTCGAACTGACATAGTGGAGTTTTTGTATGGGTACCTTAGCACCGCAATATACCTGTAGTCCACTTGGCACCTCTGGAGAAACCGTAGAACAACCCATATCTCGACCGTATCGAAGGCCTTCTCATAGTCCACGAACGCCAAGCAAAGTGGCAAGTTTCTGTATAACCTAACGTAGCGTATTGATGTGGTCTATGGTACTATAGCCTTTCCGGGAACCGGCTTGTTCTGGAGGTTGGAAGTCTTCAAGCCTGCAAGCAAGACGATTCGTTATTAGAATCGTTAAGACGATATGGGTCTGTAGTTCTTCAGGAGGGTGTTATTACCCTTTTTGAAGAAAAGCACCACCTCGCTGCTTCTGCTCCATGCCTTCGGCGTTTTGCCCTCGATGATGACGGAGTTATAGAGCCCTTGGAGGACTTTAAATATTGGCTTGCCACCCGCTCTCAAAAGCTCTGTTGTGATTCCGTCATCAGCCGCCGCCTTGTTGTTTTTCTGTTGTTTGAGAGCAAAACTAATCTCGTACAGGATGTCGTCCGGGATATCTTCCGTGTAGTGTCGAGTAAGCTTGGGTCTGGGATCTTTACCCTTGCTATATACGTGTATATACGTGTGTATACGTGTGTGTACATTACAGTATGGAAGTAGTTGAAGTTTAATAGTGAATGACAATTAAAGGAGAACATGAAAACATTTACAAAAAAATACATATTCTTTTATGGTGTATTATACTTACTTACAAATATATTTTGTTCTATTATTATATATAAACTATATATGTACTAATAACTTAGGTACTTCAAAAATCTTGCGCCTTACGTTAATAAATAGCACTCACACCTTAAATAATAATTATTATTTATCTTTATCACACATTTAAACAACAAGTATTGGTTTCTTTTTTTAGTTGAACGGCTTAAAAACCTCTTCATATATTAGATTAGCTGTAGAAAAGTAGTCAAAAGTACTAGCCTTTTAACTATGATCCATACTAATATTTATTTCCAAATCCACAGAAATACATTTATTTTCCGGGACGAAAATTAAATAACGATCCGCAATATAATTTACAAATATGTCCAATAACTTCCAAAGCTGTTCAGTGATCTCTATGAGAAGCGCACTAAAAGAAGACAATGAAACAGATGAACTATATTTCCCATAAAAATATATGTTTGTGCGACCAGTCCATAATCAAGTCTATCTACAAATAGTTACAGCTTTTTTTGTATTTTAACTCTTAGATAAGAGTCCTAAAGTATAACCAATAAACATTTCTTAAAATTGTACCAACTGCTGAACTGGAATGTGTCTCTTATAATACTTTATTTTAACAATTTATGTGTTATAATACTTTATAATATATTTTTAATGCCCGGACTGTTGATGGCATGAGTCATAAGGTCATCTGTTTAAAGTAAAGTCCCTTAATGCTCTTATCAATAGGTAGGTCGTGCAAATTAACCTATCGTCTATCTTGTCAGCTTCAACCCGTCGACCGCTCACCACCCATTTGTGGATTCGTAGCAACGTTAATGCTCAATCAGAACGTCGAAAGTTATTGTGCCACTGGAATTCTCCGAGTTGGCTCAACAGCTCGTGTCGTTAATTTCTGCAACTAACAATTTACTGGCACCTGGATACGTTCATAAACTTGCCACTAACAATCACGGATCAAAATCACAGTGATTCCCGACCGATATACATAATAGAACTCTTGAGACTTTCTGCATTAAACTGTACTATAACAGTTAATGACGTACCGGTATTAGCTAATTTGAGATAGGGTTATGTTGTTCATCAACAAAGTGGATGCTAATACAATTTAAAGTTGTTTACAACATGAAGAACGTAACAGCAACTTACGCTTATTTCCAAACCATTTCCGGAAAACTGGCTTAAGCTAGACGCTTTGAAATTATAATATACTATTTTGGCTACGTCACGGTACCGTGGCCGAGTGGAATATGCACATACATTTTACGAAGTAGGTTATGATCTACATATTATAAACACCCAGTTCGATGCGAAGCTACTAATTTCATGACGCAACGCAAACATTGAGTAAAGTTGGCTGTGACGGTGTGGTGGACTCGTCCATGTTAATATCATACATGATGGTACAAGTGAGGGTATTGGATGAGTTTATGAGATATTCCATTAAAACTATACATGTTTATTCATTCCAACGGATTCGTTTTAACCATTATTTGATAGATTTCAACAAAATACATACACACATAATTCTATTTCTATACCGACTTCAGGTGTGGGGGACGTAATTTCCTTATTCCAGCCACTAGCCAGACCATCGCACTACCCACGTCATGATAATATCACTCAGGTGGCTATTTATTTATAATACACGTGTATTATACGTTACCAGACAGACCAGGGGTGAATCAACCGCACAGGGTGAATACGATGGTCGATACTACTGTTAGTATCGAGTTATCGAGTTAGTATAGAGCCAGCAGGCGACTCACGCAGTTATTCCTTGGGAAAAAAGGCGAATGTCGCTTACACCGTCTTCACCTGAGTCTCTATTGTTTTGTAATGAAATCCTTAAACAAACCTTAATATTGGTGAACTTATCCTAGAAATATTGAAGACGAACGCCTTAAAAATATTTTTTATAAAAGGCTGATAGATTCCGAGCTGGCCTAATGCAAGCTGTCATGATGCTCAAGCAGTAGTTATTGGCCATTCATGTATTTAACAAGTTTCAAATAAAGCTATAGATGAAATCGCTTATTGGAATTAACTTTTAAATATAAGACGTCGCAGCTGATAGCAAGACCTCATTCATTCTGTAACGAAGGCCGCTATCGTACAGTCAAAACAAAACCGAAGTCGGCTCCTGAGAATATAATTATCTTAACGATAGTTCATCTCCAGACAAATCAGACGAAGAGTTATCTCATTCATTTAAACATGTTTCTTTTAATAAAAATCGAAACACGAGCGAAACACGTGTTGGTGACGGTATGTGTGTTGGTATATACTTTTATTTATCATAATTGCATGTTTTCCTTCGTGAGAGGGAGGGTGGGAGGTTCTATGTATGTATAGAAGTATATAGCATCATACATCGTGCTTGCGGATTGTTGCAAAGTAAATTAATACTAATTTAATTTAAATAAATAAATCATAAATTCTCTATTTCTACCAGTCTTTTTCTATACTTTGTTCATTAAAACTATTTACAAATGAATGTTGATGCGGTAATTAAATCATAATTTTATGGATTATTTCCCGGAACGTATACAATATTAGAAAAACAATATTTATTGTACTTGAATATAGTAAATAAATCTCCATTTTACTTTTAAACAATCGAATTACGATTCGACTACCTTCGTAAAGTTTATACAGAATAATATATAAAATGTGCAGCGCGAAAACGATGGACAATTTTAGTTCGCTCTAGTCAAATATGAAAGCCCTGGAGCGTCTAAATAGGGCTCAATCGATTACCTAGCTGCGACGTGGGGCGTAGGTCGTCTGGGAGGCTGCTCGAGCGGCCGCACGGCGCGAGGGGATGCGTCGAGCGCTGCATTCCACCGACGTCTCTCGGATGTGCAACTACTGTCGACCATGCCTCCAGCGCGTAAAAACCTTTACCCGGACAACTTTACCAAACGGCAATGGCCGGTTCATATGATTGATATCCGAGATCTACTTCGCGGAAACGAGAAACAGATCAAACACAACGACTTCCATTTGGTTGTGAACGTTGACGAGTTTACGCCGGAGAAGGTTGTCCTTAAACGAAGTGGAAACACTTTGACGATCGAAACGAAGCACGAAGGGAACAATCACGGGGAAGACGGGGGTGACGAGTATGTCAAGCGGTCCTATGAGATACCTGAAGCCGGGTTTACCAAGGAGTTCGGAGCTCAGTTATCCACCAATGGAATTTTGTCTCTTCGATGCCCAAAAACTGAAAAGCCTTCCGGGCCTGTCGTTTATATCGATCAACTGTCGAAGCTGAAGCCGGGGATGGTTATGCATTACCCCGCCGTGAAATGTTGGAAAGGGCAGGGTCCAGCAAATGTGGTGGAAAATAAGAACATGGAAGAAGAAAAGGTGATGGACAACGGCAACCATCCGGGGTCAGATGCTGGCCCGGACGAGAGTGTTCCCGGGGATAATTCTGAAAACACCGCAGAAGGCGTGATTCCTGATGAGATCGCCTAAATCCATTGAGACTCGCTCAGTTCTCAAATTTTGCGTTAATTTGCCACCAGTAGCTGAAATAACTGTATTTTTTTTTCGTAAATTCAACATGCTTATTGTATCTGTACTCCAATAAAACTTCTCTGCTGATACGAATCGACTTTCATTTTGCACTGCGAACTCTGAAATATAACACGACATTGCATAGCGATATAAATAAGCGATTTTCATGTAATGTTAAATACATTTTTGTCACCATTGACTGCTCGATTCTCACAGACTATAATTATTTCTCGCAGATTTACGCATAAAACATCCTTAAAAAATCAGATGATTAAGAAATTAGCTTATAGAAAAAAGCAAAATGGCGGCGAACGTGCGATTTTCATATTATCATATCATAACTTTATGTATGTTCAAAGCATTTTAAAAACTCTCGGGTAGGTTCCTCGCGATGTTTTTATTCACCGTGATAGTTAAATTTCATATCCTCGACATAATCAAACGGTTCACAATGAACGTGAAGCCGCGAGACGCGACACGCTGCATATCTTTAGCGGGGATGCTGTAAACGCTCGTCAGCGTTACAGACACAATATTAAAACTATTCAAGGGAAACTAGAAATGTTATCGCACACTATCTTCACGGGTAGGGCGTTTCTGTATCCTGTATCTGGATAATATTCATATAGATATTTCTAATGTCACTATTTATATGAGTTTCTGAGATACGTTTGTACCAACTATTTTCATATAAATAGCTGACAAACGAGAAGGCGACCCACCTAATTTTAAGTTGTGACCATCGTCCATGGACTTCAGCAAAACCGAAGGCATCACCGACGCGTTCCCTACCGAGAAGGGTATCATCGGACTCAAACTGCACCGGTACAGAGCCTAACGAACTTTAAAAGAAGGAAGCGAACGCCATTGTCTACACACGTAGAACAAATGGCGATCAATATATATATCAGTGACTATAATTTACACTCACAGCAATATAAAAGTTAGTGCGAAAATCCTTTTTGTGAACGCGGAATAAATAATCGAAGCAGGCGGAAGTTCCTTGCGAATTATTGCAAAATTTAAACGCTTCTAAACTATACAGTAGTTCTATATTTACTATCAACTGTGAATTAGAATTTTCTTTAACTGTCAAAGTTTTAACGATCTGCATTAAATGATCAGTTAAAGAAAAACAAACCTCACGATTAATTATTAATTACACTCAATTGTATAATATGAAAAAATTCTACAACTTTTCCCCTAACGTATTACTTGAATCGATTTAGCGAGACTTAAAATAGGACTGCAGATAAATATGAAGCATAAATTTATTCCTGAGTTGGAAACTCTGCGGACAACGTTATATAAAATTGACGATTGATATATCTGTACGGATACAGGTATCACAGCCGAGATGAACATTCACTGCGCAACGCTGAGGGGGTGCAATCAATAACTGCTAGCCACCCGCCACCCTCCCGCACGCGCTGCGACCAATTACGACGCTTTATGATTTAAACTCAATATTATGCTTTGATATTTTGCTTTTAGATGACGATTGAAACACAAAAACTAAGAAAAATAAATTGGTAGACAGATTATTTTGTAATGTCATTGTTTAGTACATTTATTCTAAAATAACAATTAAGTGCTGTATTATGTGTCCGTTGTCCTACCACTACGGGGATATGGGTCTTATTGATAGCCAAATGAACAATATTGATCGTAGAAACTGCCTTCGACTCGTTTAATTCTATATTGTCAGCTGACAATCAAGTCGACAAGAAACCTTATGATAAGCGGTCATCGCTTCCCATGGACACTAAAGACAAACACTAAAGGCACAGTAGACGTATTGCACTCAATAATGGTTCTCCAATACTGAAACGCGTAAAAAAAATTCACGATTGGTAATTTAAACAAGGTGCTAGTAGAGTTGCAAGGAACTCAAGTACTTAGACTCTTTATACAATGATAATTAAAAACAAGACCCGATTGGTTTCAAGGACCCCCAAACTAAAGAACTTAGTCTCTATGAGCTGTCGACTGTTTTAAGAGTCCCAATCTCTTTATGCATCGAATCGCACTCGAGTCCTTTTCGTGTAAAAGTCTAGTTCGTGTAAATTAAACTGTTGCATTTATAGGACGAGATTCTTTCGGCCTTCTATAAAAATTGTATAATAATTTATAAACAACAAAAAACATTATGTAAAGTTACATAAAGTTACATATGAAAGAAACTATAGTTTTAAAATAATATAAACCACAAACGTTGAAATTAAGTATTACTTAGTTTATCCTATGCGGCGCACTGACTTTTTCTTTTTTCATTATTATCTGATTCATGATTAGTGATGTCTGTTAAAAATCGTATTATTTTTTTCTACATAATTTTTAAAGCTAATAATAATCTGACGAAATTGTATTAAAATTTTGTATTCTTAATTTTTTCCCCAGTGTAACGATTTACGTTTTGAATCAACAGTATTCAGTATTTTACCGGCTACTCCACTTTTTTGAGGTTCTGAATTGTTTATAATTTGAGTTTTAGGCTTGAGCCGCTGTATGTTATGCAGCTTTAATAACTAGGGCTTGTCTTTAAAACTACGAGCCTTTTCGCGCATTGACTCTTGCAAAAATTTAGTAGAGTCGACCAAATTACTACTCGAAGACTCGAGCAACACCAGATGGTAATATTATTGTCCATACCCCATAATAGTCCATCGCCTTGTTGTCTTACTAGAAGAAGAAAAAATAGTACAAGAAAAAGCACCCAGTATGGGAGGTTGGCTTGGGCTCAAGAATAGACGGAGGCCCATACATTTTAAAGTAAAAACGCCATCTAACATTTAATTAAGGAACATACAAAGAACGTACCGTGGTAGTAAAAGCGCCATCTAACATTTCATTACAGAACATAGAAAGAACATAACGTGGTACTCTACGTATATCTGTAGTTAGTTAAACGTAATGAAAATTAGCGCCCCCTTTTCCCTAAAGGGGGTCGCATCAGATGACGGCTTAAAGGCCTCCAGGCCAAAGCCAGCCTCGGGTGGTGTTTAGTGGGTAGGCCCCTAGGTTTTTTCGGGAGTCCCACATAACCAGCGCAGCCGGCTGCGCTGGTATGCTATGAGCATTCACCACCCCCCTCCCCCGTTTCCCGGAGGGTAGCCCTTTTTCCAATTGTCTGGGCGCAAAAAAAAAAAGTAATGAAAATGGCGCTGTTTCTATCCGACATCAAAATAAAATGTGCGATTCCAGAATTATCAAATTAATTAATATTTTGCTATATTAAAATCAATATTATCAAAATTAAACCACATATATAAAAATCTATTCACACGTTTATCTTCATAATATAACCTCATGCTTCAGGTTAACAAAGAAAATGCCAAATTATTATTATGACTAGATTTTATTAACATGAGCGCACACAGAGAATCTCACGAACATTGGATTAATTAAATAAAAATGAATACTGGAATGAATATGCCAATGAATATAAGTAAGAAAGTACGTTCTGGAACTTTCATTGCTCCGTTTTCTCTTCCTTCACCCCACCGTCCACTTGTTTACGCACCGGTCCCGTTTGAATAATGGGAACAATTCTCTCGTTCGATGCCTTTGATGGGGGCTTCAATGGAGCAGTTATAGTAAGTACACCATCCGAAGATAACTTTGAGAATACATGATCCCCCTCTATACCTTCAGGAAGAGGATATCGCCTTGTAAACCCTCTTGAAACAAAGCCGTGCTCGTCTTCCCTTTCTTCGTGATGGGCTTGTATGATCAGAAAGCCATCAGCAGTTTTCACAGAAATATCTTCAGGTGCGAAATGTTGAACGTCGATGTTGACTTGAAACTTATCTTTCTCTTTTGTAATCGTTGAACCAGCGTCCATATTCGCCGCTTGCATGTTCTTCCATAATCGGTTGTAGGGGCCGTTCCTTTGTGGCAGAGCGACGATCGTAGTTAAAAAGTCTTCAGGAGTCAGACCAAGCCCGAAATGTTGCTCGCCGATATGACGTGGTCTGTGATAACAAGAACGTGGCTGCTCACGTTCAATATAAAATGGAATAAACGCCATTTTCACTCCAATAACACCAACTAATTCTTCCAATACACTGGGACTCTGGAAATACGCCGGCAGGTTTCTCCGCGTTGTCAGTCTGTCGCCCAAGCGATCAATATTCTTGTCACTATACTACATATAGTGTTGGTGTGAAACGTGGTATTTATACTGTAAAACGCCATCTAGTAATGACTGGAAGGAAACAGAATAGTCTAGAAACTCTAGAACATCACAATATGTCAGAGATCAAAAACACTTTCAGATTATTCATGTTCCAAAAAAGATAATTTATTATATTTTACGTTAATTTATTATTTAATTAAGGTACTTCTTTTAGCATATATCCTTCTTTCAATATATATAAAAGTTCTTATCCAGTTCATTCTCATTAACTTCAATAATTTTCAAGTGTTCTAATTCACTTGTTTCCAATTTTAATGATGTGATTTATAATATTTAAAAAAAATACTTGAAGTTTAAATTTTCTAAAATGCCCATTGAATTTTTTTAAATTAAATATTATAATTTTCCCAATCAATATTATTATAGGATTGACTGTAGAAAGATGAAATGTAAGAAGGGCCAAAGTGAGACATTTTCATTTGAAAAACAACGACGAATTGGGAACCATCTGAGCTTAGTTCGATGCTCAAAAATATGTTCATAATTTAAAATACGTACCAAATATTAATTGAATACAACGTTTTGGAAACACACAAATTAGTTCAGTTGCTGCTAGATCTAAATAGCAAACATCGGCATAGTCAAAGATTGGACAAAATTGAAATATAAAACCGTATTTGTAGTCGCTACATGGTAAAAAATTGTGTAGCCTACGGAAAATAATTTTCTACTGACCTTGTTAATTTGAGAATCTCATATTAGAAAGCTATCCATAAATAATCCAAGATTTTTGACTCTATTGGCAGAAGGATATACTCTCCTAACATTATATACAACGTTTGTATGTAAACAAAGGTGTCTAATACTTATGTAACTTTAATTAACTCTTTACCGCTTCAAAATATTATTACTACAAATGGCGTGTCTGCGATAGCAATATAGAAAAGATGTGAATCACAAATGTACAAAATGCTCTTTTTGTCAATTGATATCACCCGTCCAAATGTTTAAGAGCCCTGTACAACATTATTATTTTTCAGATAGATGGCATTGACAGCCATAACATGGTAGAACATTCTAGAAAAATAGGTTTTCTAAATAGTACATACTATTTGCCACTAGATGGCTCAGATACGCTATAAACATATTAATACAATATTTATAAAGTATTAGATAAATTCACATATTTTATTTTACAAACATAATTTTATCATTTGCTGAATTAATTCAAAGAGAAAATGTATTCGATTCTTACATATAATTAATACATTTTCTGTTTGTATTGTACCTTACAATTTTTGTAAATATGTAGTAAATGTTTGTCGGTCTCTGTGGTTTTGTACGTACTATACAATTAATGATTCGCTAAAATAATGACATTAATTTATTACTTAAATATGAATGTTATTATTTCATTCTTGAGCGCCTCAAACAACCGGATACCTACGATTAATAAGATAAACATTGATGAAAACAAAAGGAATACTTATTAAAAATTAAGGATATGTTATTAGAAACGCTACCGACCAGTCTAAATTGTGGATTTGACATGTACGTATTATTATAACTTACTAATTGTGCACCATTGAATATATTTCAATTGTATTATAAGCATAGTAGGTACTTATTATATTACATGTTATGATGAATACCAAGTATCTGTGGTTCGAAATTTTAAGTTCCTCAATGGTGACGATATGTGTAGAAAATAATTTACCATAATTATCGCAGGAATTTAATGTTAAAAACTTAGTTTTAATGTGTTTTATTATTCATTTTATCTTGTTAATAACAACCATCTTTACTAAAATTAAGACTACTTGTGACAAATTTCTTAGTAGGATTTTTTAAAATTAACTCGACGTAGACCAAAGAATGGTGTAAAGAACACCATCCATCCCTGAGTGTAAGCAGACTTCCCCGCACATCGTGTTTCTGGGGGTAGTCTTTCAGGGCAGTGCACTGTGTTACCCAGCCATATGACTGGGTGACCTGTCTCCTCACTCATAGTGGTAGGTTGCTTGCCCAGTTAACTACCACCAAAGTTAGTACCTATTATTGGTTATTTATGCTAAAAATAATAACAAGCTTAGGTTCTCCACCTCCTTGTTGTCCAGCAACGCGTCCATGATGTCCCCATAGGCTACTAGCTAAACTAGTCAGCTATAAAACACATCTAAAACATCTAAAGGTTTCCGTAAAATCAATAGACGATGCACTGGGATCGTTAGATATGAATCGCTAAACAAATAAATGTAATTGACTAAATACTTAATTTATTTTGTTTTAGAAGAATGATTTTTCATTAATTACTAAAAATTCCAAAATGTAAAAAAATGTAGTAAAAATTAATACATATAGATTTTAGGGCTTAAACAATTTACTTATCTATAAATTTTTCGCATAAATTTGTTCCAAACTGTGCAATCGAACATCATCAAATATTGTAATATCGTGCAATGTAATATACCTAAACAACATTATGAAACATGATAAAAATACATTTTTACTGTCTCTCGTATAGAATGTTTTATTCTACCGAATTGATATATGTCAACTTCAAAGTAAATAATTGAATGTACAGCAAGTATTGCATTCATAAACGAAGTGATTTTATAACATGATAAGTACTGCGATGCACAGCACGCTAAAATAATGTCCGATCGCGATCCGCACCGAGACATTGTTTATTTTCGGTTTCGAACTACGTATCGCGTTGGATGTATATATGTAGATATAATGTTAGAGATCAGCGACGAAAAAATATTCCTCGTAAGATTGCTTCACTCGGAGAATATTAAAGTACTAAGGAGGCAAAAATTAAAGTGAAATGAATATGTTTATCTAGTTACAGTATTTCATTAGTTTCAAGTTTTGTTTTAACCATCGCAAAATTTATTTCATCTGTGATATTGATTTATTTATTCTCGTCTCTTCAACGACATTCCACAATTTATGTATTTTAACGCAACACTCAAAGAAAATCATTAATGTATCAATTTCATCTGATTGCATCTACTTTTTTTTTCTACTTCCTTCCTAATTCTTTGGTTTGTTTTTGAATTATGTGTATTAGCTTGATGAAATTCATTTTAAACGAGGTTATATACTTATTCGACTTAAAAAAAATTATAGTTATATAAATATTATACAATTCATTACTTAATCTAATATAAAATAAATCACTAATAACTTTAATTATTTTTTTAAATAAATATAAAAAAAATCAAACGACTTATGTATTTGAATGATTATACTATTTATCAATTTTGCCTTCCGTTAGTTGTAAGATAATATCGCTGTGAGTAGGTTGAGCTTTTATATTTTTGTTTTACATTTTTATGTCAAAGTCAAATACACTGCGGATACGGACTATACGGAGTCTCCAGTCTCAGTCAGTCGTCTTGGAGCCACGAAGTAAGTTGGACCTGAATAGAGTGTTTGTCTAATTATCCTTTAATTTTATTATGCATGTTGTATATTTGATTCTTTTTTTACGTGAAATAAGTTGATGCTTGATAAAAATAATAATGTATAACATTAATTAATTTTTAAATGAAATAATAGTTTAATCGCTTCTTAATATACAAGCATATTAAGATTTTGTATAAGTTAGCTATAACATATATGTTCACGATTTTTTCAGTTACAATTTCGACGAACAATTTCATGATTTGAACGGCAAATATTGGTACTGTAAAACAATTTACAAATTAATAACAAACTTAACTTAGTGAACCTTAATTTGCTTCGATTATGAAGACACACTGTTCCGTAAATAGTCCGCTATTTTATAGCTAGCTGTAATATTTACGTTTAGACGCATCTAAATGTAACGTATATTTAATTTTAATTTACAAAATTGAAATAAAACTCTAAAATTCTTCTTACCTTCAATAAAAATATAAATTCGTTAAATTAAAAGTCAAACGTAATAAAAGTCACAAATAATAAAAGAATTAAGTAGCTATTGACAAACAAGAAAACAACGATAACCACAATGTAAAGAAAATGTTTTTTTCTGCAAAGCAACATATCGTATACCTAACTTGAAAAAGATAGTACACTAAATGAATTGTGCGAGGACAAACAGTAATTATGTTTTGGCAAGTCATTTGGTCATTGTTAAATCTAATAATATAACTAGTTTCAGAGAGATATACGAAACAAAATTAACTCAGCGAAAACAAGAAAATATGTTTTGCTATTTTATGTTGTTATTGTTAGGTGTTATAAATTTTATAAATAATCATAAAGTCAATTACTTACTTATATAATAAACGCTGTACTCAAAACCTATCACATACAATCGCAATAGCTACTTGTATTCACATTTTTTCAAGACAACATGCCAACATTCATCGTACTTATTGTTTTTCTGTCACAACTACGTAAATATTACATACAGTAATGTCTCCAATATAATAATGGCACCAACACTCGCGCTTTAAGAAATAAATAAATACGAATGTAACCATTGTATCATAGATTATTTTTTATTCGATCCGAACCTTTCTTGACCAAATATTGAAGATATATGAAGAGTGTTAGAATAATAATCAAATTAAAATATGGTTTATCGTTATTTTTAGATGTTAAGCGGGTAGGTTGATGATTTAAAAAAAACAACAGTTATGACATCTCGATTTTATTTTATTTAGGTATATTTACAACTTAAGTTAGTAGAATAAAAAAAAATAATAGCACAACTCAGTCTTCAAAAAATCAGAGATAGTATTTTTACAATATAATGTACGGTATAAAATTAACTTTCTTCCACATCGACTAGCTAAGGAGATGCGATTTGTTTCTTAATCGGTCCCGTGTGGGTAATAGGAATGATTCTTTCACCGGTCGATGGCATTGGCAGAACTTTAGGTGCTGTTACAGTTAACACGCCGTCAGAAGATAACTGCGACTCCACTGTGTCGGGTAAACATCCTTTTGGCAAGGCGTACCTCCTAACAAACTGTCTAGACACATAACCATGTTGATCCATTTTCTCCTCGTGTTTGCCTTCAACAACAACGAATCCATTGACAACTTTAACATTTATTTCCTCCGGCGTAAAGTGCTGAACATCGATGTTTACTTGGAATTTCTCGTTGTCTGAGGATATGTTCGTTCCCTCGGTTACTGCCAGCTGGGTCATGGCGTTTGCTAGCTGTTCCATAGGTCTGATGATGTCTTCCCATGGTTTCAGAAACTTATTGACGTTGAAGAAATCGTGAGGAACGATTTGATTGAGCGGGCGCTGAACGTCGTACAAATACGGTAACAACGACATTGTAATAATTAATTGAAGAATTCACCACTTCACCACTGCACTGTTGAACCTTATCGTGTTCGCTTTTCGAAATATTACTGTTTCTGTGTGATACGTTGACTGAAGCCCACCCGGCCATTTATATATACCCGGACAGCGCCACCTGTTAGCAGATACGCCCATGTTTGAGAATGTTCAAGACGACTCGCGTGACGTCACACGTTTTCGAGAAGTTTCTACTTGTAAAACACTAATCTCTTTTCGTATACACCGCCATCTAGCGAGGAATAGCATGTAACTTCTGTATGCCTGCATATGATGCTTTATTTACATATATCCTTATAGCTTTTACTATTACCCCGGTCACACACATGCGCACAAAGGTTTGAAATTTGTACGAATGTTCGCACGTATGTGAAGGGCTGATAAGCAAATGGGTTCGCATATGAGTATGCAAATCAATTTGCGCATCCTCCTACACTCCATCCATTTCCAATATAGAGAGTAGCAGGAACTACTACTAAAGTACGTATTAGTAGTTACGTTTATAGTAAATATAGTAGACGCTGCAAACTACGAAAAATTAAGACATCTATAACCTATGCTATCGTGTGCACAACTGGTCGAACGAATGTGTGGGAGACTACGCGAATGTTCGAAGTTCGCGCGCTTTGATGTGCGACAAAAAACCGATACAGCTTGGAAAACCACGAATGCATCAAAAACTTCGCACAATTATTTGCGAAGGTCGTCCTACACTTGTAGGTTCGCGTATTCGCGCGCACGTGAGTGACCGGCATTACACCATGCAGATAGATTTTTTTTTTATACTTCAACTGTGGCAAACAATAACGTTATTTATTTGTTACGAAGTTGTTTCACGAATTATGTGAAATAATTTAGTAGTAACATGTAATCCCTAGATCGGTTCAAGCACTGAATTATAGGTGTAATCACCAAAAATTGATTCTAAGCTAAATACCTCCTGCTTATTTTTTCTTAGACATTTATGTAAATTAAAAGCTTTTTGGATACAAGTACTTCCAGCAAATTTATTGTTAACGTTATACGGCATCCGCGGTGAGGTAAAGAACTGGAAGCACACTTTTTTACATTTGTACCTATGTACATGTAGTAGTCCAGCCATAGTGACTAAGTTTTATAAAATACGAAAAGGGGAACTCGTTATTTTTATCTGCATATACGTATTTTAATTGTATTGTGTTTCATAGGGGAAAGGTTAAGCTCAATTTATTGGTCGGCATATCTGAAACAATCTAGATAAAATAACAAAATACCATTTAAGTTCAGAGATCGAGGATTTTCTGTTACGTTAAAAACTACTGGACATATATTTAATGAACCATACTAAATGTTGTTAACAAACGTTGTTACCTATCTACCAATAAACGTACGATCATTTATTTCTCTGCGATGTCCACGGGTGTCGTTGACATTACGGGATTATCAGATGGTTATGATGGATGCTCTGAATAATTACCGCGCCGATAATACTACCTAGTCTTTTTGTCTTTAGGTTTTGTCATTAAACTTTTTATGTTAACAGACATCTCTAATCACAATGATATATGGTTAAAGAGGGCCAAGTGCGGATAGTAGAATTCACATTACACATATGTATTTGAGATGAGTGAAGAGAACTCCCAGCTGTGTTCCTCGTGACGTTTTTCTCCGTCGAATCAAAGAATATTTAATTAAGTTAGTGATTAGTTAATATAGTTTCGAGAGAAACTAATATGTTGGCTAAATTAATTTGAATTTATCGACATTTATTTGATGTTGAATGGATGTGTTATATTATTATTTATGCCAAGATTTTCGTAAGATTAGTGCTTAAACGTTGATATTCGATACGATCACAGTATTATA
Organism: Megathymus violae; assembly: GCA_003671415.1. NCBI lineage: Eukaryota > Metazoa > Arthropoda > Insecta > Lepidoptera > Hesperiidae > Megathymus > Megathymus violae. The sequence goes on from PDGT01000044.1 coordinate 74,292, forward strand.
TTCATGAAGTAATTATGTATAGAATATTGAGGTATCTCTACTTAGTTATCGTAATAATGTTACTGTCAGTTTTATATAATAATAATATTAATAATGTATCGGGCGCACCGTCAGTGAGTCAGTGGAATATCTGTCTCGGGAGCGGGCGGGTTACGTTTTTATATGATTAGTGAAATAATAATAATAATATGTTTAATATTGCCATAATAATTGCTGTGTTCTATGGGTAAGTTAAATCATTTTCACATACACACATTAATAATTAATTACAATTGTTCTAGTGTAGAAAGGAAACGGTTAATGGAACATAAGTTGTTTTCAATTCGCAGTTTAATATCTTTGCGGCCCTGGTAATAAGTTGCAACAAAACCATTTTATAAACAGAAGCTTCATACAATTTAAACGTAAATTTTCTCTATTATAATCAAAGTTCTAATAGGTAACTAAGTTCTAATTGTGATGCTCATAAACCGGCCCGTGACTCTCTAAATATCAGCAACAGTCAAAAGATATATTTACACCCGTGACCCTAATATCTACCATTGTATATTATGTTATATGATGTAGCTGATCAGTTTTTTCTTATTCAATATGCGTTCAAAGTGAATTCTAGATTTAAAAGATTGTTTATTGATGCTATACTCATATGTCTATAGTCGCGATTTCAAATTCTATATCCTTCAAGGTGGCATTTTTACATTGAACCTTTTACGGAATTTATAACTTAAACAGTTTGAAAGTAAATATTTAATATACTATTCTCCTCCCTAAACTCAGAAATTCTTTAACGTCAAAATTGGAAATTTGTCAGAAAATGTCAAGTCAATCTTCAGAGGAATCCAAATAAATTTGTGGATAGGTACAGTGGCGAAATCTCCGTATTTCAGTGGGTTCCTTAGTGAATAATTTATAATAGAGATCTTCAAGCGGATAGGAGCTTATGACCCTAGGGGTGGTAGAGTAGGCTATTTTAATTACGAAGAGAGTCGCTAATGGATTGAACCTATGTATGTTTTATTCCCAAATTCTAATATTTAAGCTATATTTCATCTAGACTGGCTAGTAGCGAAGCGGGCTGGAGCAAGGAGGTATGCTTCCCCAAGGATTTCATGTTCGGTGTTGCCACGGCATCCTATCAAATCGAGGGAGCCTGGAATGTATCTGGTAAGAATCTACTACAAAGGACTGTAATCAACTATGCATAACACGGCAACTTGCAGTAGAAATAAACAAAGAGAATCTTTAGTAGGACAAATTGTACGAAACAACTTTAAAACTATTGAACGATATTTCGTACAGGTCACAGTAGTGATACAGCATGACCGAGAGTCAATTAATCGACTAACAGAAAGATCCAGACAGGGCCATCTTGCTTGACGTTTTGGCTGAAACCAGTTTCCAGATCTTTATTTGCGTTCAGTAAAGATCATTGAAAAGCGTATTGTAACAATATTTACACGACTCTTGACAATAATTATTTATTTTGTATCACAATTATATCAATCCTGTGCAACTTCTGCACGGGGTCGGAGTAACTTGCGACATCAAAGGTTATTGATTACTATCTGCAGTAGTAAAGACATAATCGCAGCAGCACATTAACCAGTATGTGTTATGAATTGATCTGTCCGCTGAGGGATATGAATTAATGTTGGTTTTCGATTCGATCTTGCTTTTGAATTGTGCTAGATTTTAGAATCCTACCCCTGGAACTATTCAATTGGGAAAACAAGATACGTTTTACTTTATCAAGTTAATTATTTTCAGTTATCAACAGGCCTACTTATTGCGCACAAAGTCGGTACAGTCATTCGTTGATACTTGACAGGCAAAAGCGAGAGCATCTGGGACCGCTACACCCATGAGTCTCCACAGCGGATCTTCGACCACGCCAGCGCTGACGTGGCGGCCGACTCCTACCACCTATTTCGCGAGGACGTGCGTCTGATGGTGGCCCTCGGTGTGCAGTTCTACCGCTTCTCCATCTCCTGGCCAAGGATACTGCCTACTGGACTTAGCAAGTAAGGATTAAAGCAGAAACTTACAGTAATTCCGACCGAATTTTGATGACCTTCTCGTAATTTTGTTTTTATTGTTATATTTCCTTTTGGTGCGCATGCATATGTATGAGTTTGATTCTGGGCCAAAATTTGAGCTTTATGATATAGGTAATATAAAAGGTTGGCGGTTCGTTAACTGACGCATAAACTGCCTTGTTTATCCACGAATTAATGGGTTTTGGTAGGTCTCTGCAACAAATTATTACCAATGCATACTGTTTTGAAATAAACCATAGCACAAATCGCTCCTATTTGGATAGAGTAGCCCCATACTACTACAGTTCATAGCTTCATGCACCGACATTCTTCACACTCGAATGTAAAAATTTAGTATATCTATATTCGCGTTGCACTTGTAGTTACTTATCAGACAGTCGGCATTCACTAGACCGAAGTTCCTTAAGATGATTTTCATGTCGGCAGCGAAGTTAATGAAGATGGCGTGCGGTACTATAACGACCTGATCGACGAGCTCCTTCGCCACAACGTGAAACCACTGGTCACCATGTACCACTGGGACCTGCCGCAGAGTCTACAGGACTTGGGAGGCTGGACTAACCCTATCATGGCTGACTACTTCGTCGACTATGCTAGGGTGTGTGTCGATATCATAATCTTTACAATAATCACAGTAATTAGCGTCTCGGGACTCATGTAGATGGACCCATAACTAATAAGGATGGATCAATCTCGCGTACGTTGCGCTGATCAATAAAACGATGTAGAGTGACCTGAGAGTTTTCCTGGCGGTACAATTCTGTGGTACTACGGCATTTGCTATCATCCTTGTAGTAAAAGTAGGCGTAAATATTTATTTACGTGTTTTTTCAAATTGGAAGAGATAGTTGCATAATGAACTGATCGTTTTCTTCTCGGCAAGCAAGATACCACACCGCTGGTGTTACGTTAGAGAACGTTACGTGTTCGTTAGAGAAAGTGACAATATTCCATCAGATGCTTGTTTGCACAAAAATTACTAAAATCGGCGTAGCAGAAGGTTCCGTAAAATATTTTCAAAAGGTAAGAAAAGCCTGCCAATTTTTACTTGGCCAGTGAGGTACTCTATGGTCTATGGTCATATTTATGGTCTTAATCTTCGCTAAGAAACTTGTTTATGAGAGAAGACTTAAAGTGGAACAGCAGTGATGATGATAAGACTGCATAACGACCTAAGTGACACAGATACGCTTTCAGGTCCTGCTGGAGACGTTCAATCATAAGGTGGGCGCATGGTTGACGTTCAACGAGCCGCTGTCCTTCTGCCACGACGGATACGGCGGGCTGGACGCACCCGGGCGGAACTCGAGCGGCTTCGAAGACTACATGTGCGCACACAACGTGCTGCGCGCGCACGGCATGGTCTACCGAATGTTTGAGAAGGAGTTTAGGAAAACTGGAGGTGAATCTTGGAAAAGTTTTTGTTTCTACATGAAAATGCTGGTGCATGTTTGAGAGGGAGTGCGGATATGGTAGAGCTACCTCTTGGACATACACTTTTAACATCACAGTCTATTTCAGATGGAAGTATTAGTAGTAGAAGTGGGTGGTTTTAGCCAGGCAAATAAAGTATTCTTATACATCCACGAGTTCCGTCCTTATGAAACTAGGTGAAGCACAGGTTCATATACAAGCAAGATTTGTCACATACATAGCGAAGATCGTTGCCACATACATAGCGAAATACTTCAGTATTTACTTACGTTCTTTTTTTATGTAAAGAGCCGACTAACGACGGTGTAGACAAGGCACCTGATGGTAAGTGGTCTCCGTCGCCCACGGACATCAGTAAGACTAAAGGCACTTATTGTAATAATACGATTATAATCCACAAATTATTGCAACTTGTGTGGATTATATGTGATGGAACTTCGTAAACTGTACTTATATTGGATTTAAGTAATACGCATGAATTTCCTGAAAAATGTTTTTTTAATAAAAAAAAGTTTGCAAACGAGAGGGACCATTTGATAGTGTGCTATCATCATGGGTGAATAGAAGGAAGCGGGGCTACTGCCCATTAACTGGCACTCTGACAGTTAAGGAGACAGTTAACTCTGAATTGTTAAGGAGAACATGTTTATGTTGAAATTATTTGAAGGTATCATGGGCATCACACTGGACATGTCGTGGCTGGAGGCTGCTTCCACTGCGACGGAAGACCAGCGCGCCGCTGAAGTCGCCAGACAATTTTATGTGAGTGCGGTCACTGAACTCGAATATTATTACTTTCAAGGCCGTTCCCTACGCACTTAAGTAGACCAAGTTAAATTTTAGAAAATATGTTGTAAAAAAAGTTAAATTGGTTGAAATAAGTACAAGAAATCAAATGAAAATCTAGAATCTGATACTCTTTATAAGATTATTTTTTTTAGAGTATTTATAGATTTCGAATCAAACTAAAGAGTATTTATTTGAACATCAGAAAAGGCAGGAAACATTAATACATGACACAAGTACATTATAAACTGAATAATACACACACACACATACACACACACACACACACTTGGAGTCGCACTCACATAAACACACACACACGCACACGAGCACTATCACATACATATATTATACACGAACACAATACTTTGTTTTTTTAAATGACAAATTTTAACATTAAGATATTAGTTCAATTTAAGTTTATTATGTTTATCATTTAATATTAAGGTAGGGACGTGTGTGTTGATATCAATCGTCCGAACTGCACGACTATAAATGGGTCACACTGAAAACCAGCGGCCTCGGTTCTTCCGAGACCGTATGTTGAGCGTGAACCCTTTTCACCTATTACGCATACATACTATTATGTCATAGTTTTAAGGTTGTAACATATAACGCTGTAATAGGTTGAAATAAATATTTTCTTTCTTTCTTTCTTTCTTTATCATAGTTAAGTAAGTTAGTGCTCATAAAGGTATGAACAATATAATTTTTCGAGCTATGAAACAAATCGTATACAATTTTTAGCCCTTTACAGGGCCACCCACAATGATTGTTCGCACCAGAAATGTCAGTCTCTGTCATAAGAATACGACGTAGTTTAGTTCAACGAAATCTAACTTCATCGCACGAACGTTTAATATTAATATTACACTACACTACACTACACTACACTACTACTCTACTCTACTCTACTCTACTCTACTCTACCTTACTTTACCCTACCCCCTTCTACACTCCACTCTATGATTATTATTACATCTTATAGAAAAAAATTAAAAACCTTTAAAAAGCAAGCTCTACACACATGTATTTTAGAACTAATAATAATATTCCAAATTAAAACATTTAATTTATTGACAGAATTTTCCTTTCTGTTTGCAAAGTGAAAATAATCAGTATGTACAATTTTGTGTAACACAGCATATACCTAAACGTATTTTCAAACGCGACGTTCGCATCTACTATTCTAATGATAGTGTCTTTCGATCTGAAATAAGCACTGTGGGAAGCGAATTTATAATTCCAACCGTATACAGTTCGGGTGGTACGCGCACCCGATCTTCTCCAAAAAGGGGGATTACCCTCGCGTGATGCGACAGAGAATCGACGAGACGTCCAAACGGCAGCACTTCCCCCGCTCGCGGCTGCCGACGTTCACGGCGGCCGAGGTGAAGTCCATCCGCGGGTCAGCCGACTTCCTCGGCCTGAACCACTACACCACGTACCTGGTGTCGCCGAGCGATCGGCGGGTCGCGCCGCAGCCGTCGTTCCTGGCCGACGCGGGTGTTGCTATAACGCAGAAAGACGACTGGCCCAAGACTAATTCTACTTGGTTGAGAGTGAGTATTATTGGTAATGATTTAAGTAACAAAAATGGAGTATCTAACAAGTAAATAGCCATAGATATGCTGTAATTATATTGGAATATATTGATGAAAATAGGGTGATAGAAGCACGCGGGCCATCACACGTTCTCGACAATCTCGTAAGTTGTGGGGTTGGAGTGACCAGAAATGGTTTAGGTTAGAAATTTGAATGTATGCTGCAGAGTTAACCCTACAATACTATTACGGAGATTTTATAGTCATTTTGTGAGTTTAGAAATATATTTATTTGTATTCACAAATTGTCATTATAAATGTACGGCAAAAACTGACTAAACTGGCCATTGCAAATCTATGTCCAACTAACACTACCCTCTCCCCCGCTGTGTTCCTATCTGCAATTTCAACTTTAACCCTATCCAGTTTTGCTACTAACACAATTAACAGTTCCCGTACCCAATTCTCACTATGTTTTATAATTCTCCTGTCCTATTGCCCATTATTATTTTTACCTCCTGCCGTAACTGCCAATATAATAATTTCGCTTCCAGATCGTACCCTGGGGCTTCAGAAAGACGCTGAACTGGATCAAGCGCACGTACGATAACCCCCTGATCATAGTGACGGAGAACGGCGTGTCGTCGACGCGAGGTCTGCGGGACCGGCGCCGCGTGGGCTACATCGAGGGGTACCTGCGGGCGCTGCATTCCGCCGTGACGCAGGACGGCAGCAACGTCGTCGGCTACACCTACTGGAGCCTCATAGACAACTTCGAGTGGACTCGAGGGTTTTCGTAAGTAACTTCTGGTTTTCACAAGTAATCTGGAAGGTGTCGTCAGCCGACTATCACCATCAGAGTGGGCCGCGAGCAGATTAGCGTAGACTTGAGGATGGTTGGAGATTTTAATGCCTATAAACCATTTGTTAGTATTATTTTACTTATCTAATTGAATTAATTAAAACTTCGGTTCTAAATATCGCTTTTCATGTTAGGCATGGTCCGACTGAGACGTTGCAGGGATTTATGTTTCGAAAAAAAATTATAAAATACACACAAGTTCTCGGTTGTGACCCGACTGCCTTAACTAGCATCAAAGTATTTACTTATGGCAATTTTCTTCAGAACAGGTCAAGCAGACGTGCAGCTACTGGAAGGTTTTATATCTATGTTACCCATCGTTCCAGAGAACGGTTCGGTCTACACGAGGTGGACTACACGTCCCCCAACAAGACGAGGTCGCCGCGCGCTTCGGCCGCTTACTACAGTCACGTGGCCAGGACTGGCTGCTTGCCCTGCGACTGGCACGTCGATGCCCTCACCTACTAGACGCACCCAACAGTCTGTGGCAGTGCTTCCTAACCTCAATATCGTTACCCCTATCCACTAAGAAAACTTTAGCCCTACGTACAGCGAATCTATTATTTTATATTTATGCACAAATTTTTACTATCTATTCATTCTTGTCATCTCTATTACGTTCGTGGATACTTGGTTCCAGGTCCGGAAACCGGGGTTGTAGGGGAGAATTGACGACGGAGTCGTTAAGGTGACACTAAATTTACACATGAGTGTATGAGTATTTAAAATGTATGTATAGTTTTTGAAAAAATAAATACTCAATATTTTGTTGATATATCTATATCAGATGCAACATGCAGGTCGCTTTTGACTCTCCAATCCATTATGCTGGATATACGCTTCAACAGTCATTTACAACATAAGACGTGATGGCACCACCAGAGTATTACAGATTTATGGATGAGTCAGCACTATAACTCTAACATATGCACAGTTAAAAATAAAACACGAAACTCAACAAAATCAAATATTTTAATTGAGAATACAATAATTGCTTTGCACTTAAATCTATAAACGGCGGAAGACTCGATTCTCTTCCTAAGGACACTTGTTTGGACATATCACCTAGTTATCACTTACGATACAGATTATATAATACAAATTCTAACAATAAGGCACTTCATATAAAGATATAATTCGTGTTTATGTTCATTTGATTTACTTGTGCGAATGACGATTATCGTTACAACAACTTTACAATAAAATAAATTAACAGTTCGAAAAGGTCATTTTAACGTAATGTGTTACTGGACGGCAGGGGATCCCAGCTACGAGCCCCGGCGGACCGTTCCGAATCATAACTCGCTCTCAACAACGGACCACAAAAGAAAATATTGAGCTGCATATGTTACAGGAACGACGTAATACATATCGCGTCAGTCGCCAGGATTGTGTGCTCTTAACATAATATGTAGACGATATTGTGCCTATTTTAAACGAAAATGCCTCAATTCTGTGTTGTGTCGTCACATTGTTAGGATTAAATTTCCTGCACAAAAAAAATGTAAATGCCCTTAAATTGCATCCGTGGAGCAGTGAATCACTGACCATCAGTAAGGTAGCTGATTGGCACAACCAAAGGAATAGTCGAATACATTTTATTATTTTATGATTATACAATTATTTTCTTAGACTACATTATACTTTTGTATCTTACATAATATGTAGTAGTAGTAGTAGTAGATAGGAAGAGATAGATGGTGAAAAATTATTTAAACGTATTTAACCCTGTTTAAGGAAAATATTTCATATGTTATGAATATTATAAGCATATACATAATTATTTGGGATAATATTATTTCATAATTGATAATTACAGCTATAATCAACATCACATACAGTTTTAATCGGAATCATAAATACAAAGGGCGTCGCCGCTTGTATTATACACACTTAAAATTCCATAAAATCATTGCCCGAATAAAAAACAGTTATTTTAATGAAGTTGATTAATTCGAAAACGATATGGTTCATACGTTGTACTAAATAAATTATCATAAAATAAATAAACAATCAATAGCGAATACATGCATTTGATTATTTAACGTACAAATTAAAAAATCACGTTTTGTATCATATGCGAATGCGACAATTTAATATAAAAATTATATATAACTATAATTTTATACACCGGCGGTCTACGCTAATTATTTTTCACAAACAAATACATTTTTAAATATTAAAATTAGAATTTTCTTAATATATATTTTCTTACAGCGTTTTGGTACCGAATAATTAGCTAAATATGACTTATGACAGTTTTCCTCCGGTATACAATATGCATCGACGATCGTTAAATACAAAATGCACATATAATGGTGAACAGTACACGATGTAATGACGACAGTTATGTTACAGTCGATACTAAATACACAAACAAAGCAATTCAAATTGCACGATATGATTACACTACCACTTCTCTCCGACTCGTCCGACGATATTACATATTTAAAACGCAAACGATTAAGACTCACGATATTTACCTATTGTTACGTCGGTCGCATTAGGTCGATAGTAAAATTACATCAGCGTATTAAATTCATCCGTGCAATGTGAACATTATGGACTGTTTCACAGTGATCTGTATGTATATTATTAATTATCTGTATTATCTAGTGTCCCACTTTCTACAGGTAAAGCGAAAAACTCGAGATATTTCCCACATTACCCACCACTCACAAACAAAATGCATAACGGCACGTAATCAGCCTTAACATAATACAAAACTGTCGAGCTCTTACCGAAGCACGTTTGAACTGACCAAGTTGACGAAGATTTATTGCTCTGTGGCATAAATAACGCTGTACTGTTACTATAATGTTTCACTTTGTAAACATGCGTAAACTCTACTCTGTGGCGACATGATTTAAATACATGTTTATTATGCATCTCTGTAGTGTTCCTACACTATATCTGTGACGTTTAGTGTTTGTGACGAAACTTGTTATCCTTGTTGCGATAATGACAATTAAAAACGTGTAACAACGCATGTCTTCAACGATGAATGATTACTATTAAACGACGTATTCTACAAATAGGAACAGTGTGAATGAGCATGGTGCAGGGCGTATTTCACAATTAAACTTTCAATATTTCACATTAGTATACGATGATATTGGCGACGAGGATTCTAGTGATTGAGGTATATTGTTACGAGTACAATGTTCTAGAGTGGACACCGCGAATAAAATTATGTACTACGAATTGAAGTTCATTAAGCCCCAACTGATTTCAGGTCCTCAGTGTAAATGTGATCGACGCAAGCGTCTCATTACCATACAATTTTCTTTGGTGTAGTTTCTCTAGTACATTCGTATAATTTTAGTATACGTTAAATATATCAATGATTTTAGTATACGTTTAGGAACATCGATAAATCTCAAAATAATCTGACAGTACTTTTTTTATCTGGAGCTCAGAAGGGCTGGGAGGGGGAGTCCTAGGCTTGCGGCATCTTACACTGGCTGCAATCCTCCATGCCGTCGTTGAACTCCTCGATCTGAAGCGTCATCTCGAAGAAGTTGTACTTCTCGTGGACCAGGCGGGTCGCTTCTTCCAGAACCTTCTGAGGACTCACTCCGTTGCCTGTAACGGTAGATAGTATAATTATTTTATCATAAAACCATTTTCATTTTTTGTCCGAAGATGAAAAAGGAGCAGACGAGCCATCCGATGATAGTGTACACCGCCGTCCATCATACTGTCACACTAAACGGCATCACCGACGTGTTGCCCGTCGAGGTGGAAGCGGGAGACCGACTTATCCGATACTGCAATCAAAACACGCAACAAACGTTGCCCGGTTGATTTTCGAAGGAAGGTGATAGCTAGCGGGCACTGAAAGACCCCATGCACCAGAAGCGGTGTGATTAGGCTGGTCGGTGCAGAGCCCAGCGATCTCCGCCACGTCGTTAGTAGGGTGCACCTCGAGCACACCTTGCACACCAAAACTTCAGTCAGTTTTTCATGCCAAAAATTTGTTAAATATGGTGTATTATTAGAAATACGGTGGGACATGGTATTTACATTGACCGCTAGTGACCCGCTCGTCAAACAATCGGTCGCAGTACATATCGTTAATAAACGCAGTATACAATGTTTATACAATATGTAAATGTTTAATGAATTTGAACAGAGGCAGATATAAATTACTATCATATAAACTTGCGGCTCGTGACATCTGCTTCTCACAGACTATATGCATACGCTTATCTGTGTGAGTTTTCTATACACACATACGTCCGTGTTTGTGTACATGAGTGCGTGCATAGATGTGTTTGCGCAACGCACACGCTTATCTGTACGTGTTGCGTATACGACACGACACACGTTTCATATATTTATATGCACACATGCGTCTGTATACGTGTAAATATATATGTACACGTGATTGTGCAAGCGTGTTCATGTAACAACAACTAACGTATGGCAAGGTGCGCGGAGAGCGCGGTCTTGTCGAGCGAGAGCGCCCACATGCGCAAGTTGTGAATGCGCACGACGCCCGGCAGCGACAGGAACGTGTTGGCGACGTCCTGCAAACAGACACACGCTCGTACGATATCAACGTTGAACGACATTTGTGTAGGCCGTATGCGTACACTGCGCTAAACGTTGCATCTATTGACATAACTTAGTAAAGGGAAATTTAGTGAGTGATCACCGCCGCCCTGATACACAATGACCCCAACGCCAGGAATATCACCGACACTTTATTTATTTACAGTTTATTGATTACCTTCAACAAGGGATCACAATGGGCGGACGTAACGCCTTATGGCATTCTCCAATTACTGTTCAAGGAAAAAAACGGTAAACCCACTTGTTGACCTACAACACATATTGCAACTGAAACCCATAAAAAACATTAAAAATTGAAGGTAGATTAAGTATGAGTGTTTAGTTGTCGGGCAGGTAAATAACCTTAGCACTGCAAGCGTAATGTGCAGATAGTACTGGACGGGCCCATCAACCTTCTGAAGACGGAACTCGATCGCTTAACAGGATGCACAACGAGCAGACGAGATTACATGGCCTTGAACATAAATGAGAATACTAATACCGAATATTAAATATATTTGTATTGAACAAAGTACTCTGCCAACCGCAAATAAATTGTCACCATGTTGATTTCTCTATTCCAGGGGGTCATAAACTTTTCAACATTTTTTAATGCTATGATCGTACAGCAAATCTATAATTTTATTTGACATATCAATATTAACCTATCTATCCTAATCTACCCATTCTTATTATCTTAGTTACGCCCGTAGAATAGCTGTTTCACCCTGCAAAGATTTCCCCAGGTTCTAATACTCGGCTCTTTTCATTACCAGCGGTGGTTACCTGAAAGTCTAGTCCTCTGGGCGAGCCCTCCATGAGCACCAGCAGCGTGTCCTTGATGATGTTGAACGTGGTGATGAGCACCAACACCGAGAACAGGAACGTGCAGATCGGATCCACGAGGTTCCACTCCGGCTGCGAACGTACACATTCTTACTGGGCCGTACGGACCAATTCGCAACAACAACAATGCAATGTGCAAGTCAAACTGATTTTAACGGAGCTACAGAATGATACTAACAGATTTGATGTTTCGTTTATAACAAATCCTGTTGTCTCCGGGGGATTGGTGTGATATTATACTCAACTGAGTTATGGATTGAACCATGTTGCATTTATACACTTAAGTTCAGTTGCCGTGGTAACTTAGTATTTATTGCATTCCACACACACACACACACACACATATTTCTTGAGATAAAAACAAACATAAAAAGGAGGGAATTTTAATTGTTATAAATCAATGCTCGAGTACAATCCTATTGGTAACGCCGCGTCGGACGGTGAGGTACCTGGAAGTATATGACGATGGCGGCGACGAACACGCCGAAGCTCTGCAGGAAGTCCCCGAGCACGTGTATGAAGGCGGCGCGCACGTTGATGTTCTCGGTGGTGGACTCGTGCTGGTGCTGGTGGGACGACGAGCTCTCCGCGTCGGAGTCCGCGCGCTCCTTCTACAACACACCGCACGCGTCGATACATTCACAAAACACGAGCCACCACGGTCAGAGGATAAACCTTTTATATTTCTCATAAACGTCCTGCCTCAGCCGGAAATTTAACTTTCAGTCAAAGGTAATCTTTTGTTTAGGCCAACTACCTGTGCCTCTCCGTTGCTGTCGAAGGCTCGTGCCCTCCGGAGTGTGAGATACACCAGAAGGTCATCAGCGGTCATCGATTACAGCAGAAACCATATTGGTGATCCTTGCTCGATATAGACCTAACGACCCTTAAGTGGAAGAGCCGATTGGCGGAGGAATCGGTTTGGATTCAAGCATGGATCGGAGAGCCCCTACTGCTGCTGCGAGCGACGGCTGTTCTCGTCGTCGTTACCTTGTTGTTGAGCACGGGGTTGGCCCCGCCGTGGCTGTGCCCGTGGCCGCCGCTGCCCCCGTGGCTGTGTCCGTGTTGGTGCAGCGTGAGCCCCATGCTGGAAACCGACGACGCTCATTTATACCCGCGCCTGCTTTGTTACAACGTTCTACTCGACTCCGTATTCAGAAATTATGAAACATGTTTTAGATAAGATAAACTTGACAATCTTATCTTGTAACAATCGACTTCTTTACACTTCTGTATTGGTTTAAGGCACTGTGATAGTTACCACCTGTCACAAATTCTCAACGGTCAAGCTGAATGGTAGAGAATACGGGGCACTGAAAAAAAATAAAAATAACTAAAAAATTCTACAAATATGTATACACTTTGCTTCGAGGATTTTCAAAAGTCGCTCTCCCTACTCTACGAGCGTGAGGTGGGTGGTGCCCCGCGTCGCCGCAGTTGTCCAGGTGTCGTAGTAAAAACTTCTTCCGTGGATTAAAATAAAAGCAGCCGCGCGACTCACACGAGGTTGACGGCGACGCCGATGGCGGACGTGATGAGCATGACGGTGGCGTCGATCTCGAACTGCTTGTAGATGACGCGCTGCACCGCCATGTACACGAGGATGCCCGTCACCACCCAGATCAGCAGCACCGACGTCAGCGCGCCGATCACCTCCGCGCGGTACCACCCGAACGGCATTCTGGGCGAGGGAGTGGATTTATAAACGGTGTGGGCGACTGTAATGTTTTCTTTTTATTTTTTTAATATATATATATGTGGCAACGCGCTGGAGACGTAAAGTTGGCTGAATAGAATCGCTGACGCCACATTAATGACATAAAAAAAAGATAGTGTTCGAAAACACGATCGCGCAGGTGATGTTCTTTCTTGCGCTCCTTACCGTTCCACATGTTCGCTTCAAAAGTAGTTTAATAACTCAGTCCACTACAGACAGTGACGATAATAGGTAATTATTACTGTATCGGATACAGTCGCGCCGTGACCATGTTCCATGACCAATATAATGGTCATGAAAATACAAAAATCGTGAGTACCCATTACAGTTAAAAATTATGTCATCGTCATGAAAGTTAAAAGTCATATATTATCGGCTTTATAGAAGGAAAGTGACATCACAACAAAGCTCCACGAGTGGTCCGATCAAATCTTTTGGTACTACTTTTCACGAAATTTTAAAGGCGGTTGAAAATAGATCTAGATGCGGTTAAATTGTTGGGAGGAAGTTTGCGTCTCGACCCTGAGTACTGAGAACGATGACGCACAGAAGCGGTTAATATTCTATTCACCATTCGGTCTAAGCCAACTTTTTTGTTTCAAAGATGATAGCCGATAAACTAAACGCGCCAAGGGATCACAAAACTCCGTAAAAAATTCCCGACTTATAACTTGACGACAATTAAAGCACGCATTAAAATGTAGTAATGATAGCCCGTCCAGTGGCAGCTCAGCGCTCGTACTGAGTGGCGCTAGCTGACGAATGATAGTTATTTTATCACGTACCGCCTGGTGGCGGGTCTGCTGGCGACCCAGAGCGAGAACAGCGATATCATGAAGCTGGCGAAGTCGGTGAGGAGGTGAGCCGCGTCCGTCGCGATCGCCAAGCTGTTTGACAGGTACCCGCCTGGAACACAATTATAACTATAAATGAGACATAACTATGAATAACCTTGTGTATATTTTTAGCCAACCATTATAACCGCTCTTATCTATGAGCAAGTTAATGCCCAAGTATTAAATTGTGGCGTAATTCAGGACAAAATTGGCAAAGGGAGAATAAGTTACTGAGGGATGTGTGTGTGGACTGACGGATTTAAAATAAGGGATATTCGAGGTCACTGAAGATTTAGGACACTTTATCGACCTTTTTCGTGAATGAAACCAACACCTTTAGCGCGTAACGTAGTCAAAGCGGGACATGTTCAAATGGTGAGCAAATTAAGCAATATTAATCAGGGTGTGATGAACGTAAGCTCAGAACATACACGGTTACATTTCATAACAGCGGTGCACTCTCTTGCATCTCGAAAGTCTGGATTTATTGCCATAGTCCCACTTTAGGACGACTTCATGAAAATTGTCACACCTATGAGTAAATTACGGAAAATATATGTGCAAGTTTAAGATTTATTGATTAATATTAAATATATACAATTGTTAATCTTAAATATATTGTCCCTAACAGTGGTTTGAATAACATAGCTTAATGCAGCTCCATGGTCCACCTTTCCCTTTAGATTGTGTATGATATATGGCAGTGAATGGTGTCCAGAATTTGGACATGAAAATGGAAAGTAGGGACACATGATGTAACAAATCCAATACTTAAAGTCAAAAAGGGAAACGATGGATCTAACAATATCAGTCATATCAATAAATGGCCGTAAATGATTACGGTTTCCAGCGATTGTAGTCAGCTCAGAGGTGTTCTTCACACACAACACCTGGCTCTGATCATTAGCGCTCTCTGATAGCGTCACTGTAAGAAGACCAAACGGCAACATGAAAATACCAAGCTCAGCTATTTTTTTACATTGATCCTTTCCTTTGATCTTTATTATTAATATGAGGCTGTTTGTCAACAATGTGAAGAATTACTGTTAAAAAATACTGTTAAAATGTTACGCTTAAGGTTGCATGAACATGAGTGGCCAATTAATTTAATAAATGTTACACATGTTATCACAGTGGATACACGAGTAATCAATTCATTTTAGAATCAGATTTATTTGAATTATTGTTAAAATCTGAATTCTTACGTTGATATTTAATTACGTTCTTACTTTGATTGAGTATAATATATGAATAGAATACATAGATACCTACTCTAGAGTAGACCCGAAAAGTATCCGGGATCCGTATCCCTTATTTTAAGTCGTAAAAAGTATTCGGCATACTCACCTACGATTTCTCCTATCATAAATATGACGCACAATATACTGGCAATTATAAGTTTTCTCCGCGCCCTTTTATCTATTTCTTCATTTCTGGATCTGTGACAATGTCCTGCAAAGAACGTTCACACAATTAACGACATGGAAATATATATAAAAAATATATAGTATATATGGTAGAATATAATGTTTAAATTATTATATTTTACATAAAAATAAATTAATCCTCTATAACTATCCCGCCTGATGGCAAGTGGTGATGAAGTCTAAGATGTCGAGCGCATTAACTGAGAACAGCCTATTCACTATCCTCTTAAAGACTTCCGCATCATAAGGTTTTTTTTTATGTTAAAAGCCGACTGATGGTAAGTGGTCACCGTCGTCCATGGATATCAGCAAGACCAAAACTATCTCTGATGCGATGTCGGCTAGGAAATGAGAAGAAGGTAAGAAAGAATGTACTGGTTCTCAAACGAGTCGTTTGGCGGCTGACTCAAGCAGGAGGGTGGTAGCTAGCCAGGGAGGCTTCACGGAAAGATAATAATACCACTAATAATATTAAGGACTTAATAATATTACTGATAATACAATCATTACGCGAAGCCCTACCACCAAGCAGGCTAGCTTCTGTCGCCTTTTACGACACTCTTTTCTACGAGCATGGAATTGGGGGGAGTATTCTAGGCCGCCCCAATACGGCTAGATGTAGGCGGGAACACCGACGCGGATAAGCTATTCCAGTCCTTTGCAATGCGCATTACGAATTATTACGCAAACTACGTCTTCAGTACGGGCGGGGTGTTCACGGCGTAAGAATGGATACCCACCGTACGTCGGGTTGTACGATGGAGGAACGGCAATGGGGAAATTATTTCGTACAATTTCTACGCACACTCTTCAAAGTACTCTATAGAAAACCGAGACCATGGCAGCGCTGCACCGGTGCTGAGGGCTTTGCAGATTGGTTTCGATCAGATCTGGGTTAGCAATGAGCCCGTCCATCGACTCCAAGTCTGAGATTTGGCAGCACCAACTCAAATGTGACAACAGTAATACACACATGGACTAACTTGAGCTTTTTTGTACAAGGTTAAAAGATGATTCGGTTTTTAGAATGTATCCTTGGAATGCATGCCATCTAGACCCCTAAGAAACTCGGGCGTTTATAGCCATCGGTTGCAATGAACAACCATCGACAACAGCTTGTGAGAAACCGTTTACCCTAACAGTGCTTTATCAAGCCAATAAGGCCAGAGGATAACCGAAATTTGGAAGCTTGCTTAACAGATTAGTGTGCCAGATCCTGTCGAAAGCCTTTAAGACATTGAGGAAGACGGCAAGCGCTTTCCCGTTTTTCCTCGAGTGGCATATGATAGACGGAGATCGTTTAGTTTTAGGTATGCTCTGAGACGTGAATTCAATATACGCTTCATAATCTTCCAGAGTATGGAGGTAATTGAAATGGATCAATAATTACTAGAGTCGGTGCGGCTTCCTTTATGGGCACGGGTTACAATATTGAAATGTATTCGCTGTAACAAGAACAATACAAACAAAAGGAAGATCTTGAATGTTTGCTTAACAGATCATGGTAAGTTACCTACTGAAACCACCTTGGCATACAACTGGTATGTAACGATGCTTTGCGAAATCTGAATGTATCAAATTCATCTAGGCTTCGCCAAAATATACTTAGTCTTAGCTTGCAACCCTTTTAAGAATTTTAGGTAAAACAGTGGAAACACCTAAGTTATTAAGCACTTAATAATACTCTTTTAAATACCCATCAAACAAGTTACTTAGCAACTCTACTCAACGTTTCCTCTTTTGTACTCACAGGACTTGCCCATCTGTCAGTTATTATTTCAATGAAGTTTTTATAAGTTACAAGTTAGAACTCACTTTCTGCGTCACTGATGCTGCCGTTACGCGCCGGGTCGTCCCCGTCGGCCACGGTCTCGACCACGGCGCAGCAGCCGGTGGAGGGGTTGCCGTGGACACAGAAAATCACGCGGCGGCCGCGTGCCGGGCTCTCCGTGCCGTACGTCGCCTTGCCATCTTTGAACCTGCTCATAACGATAGGCACCTTTACACAGGGTACATTATAAAACCAAATGATTGTAACTGAGGAGGCCTAGATTCCACCGCGCTGCTCACTACGAATTGGTGGAAAACATATTAAGCGTAAGCGAATAAACTGGTTAACTGCTTTCTTCCGAGCCGGCTAGCGTATGTGAAGATCGATCATAAGGCTTATGTCCTCGTTTAACTATGAATAGATCAATGTAGATAAAGCCGGAAGTGAATTACACGTAATTATGTTTTACTAAGATTAATATTTTTGGTGAGGAACTTTCCAGGGTCCGATATAAAGTTATCCCCTGCTAGTTATTGTTGCGGCTTCGGTAAAGATTACATCAAACAGCCAACACAAGTGAGGCGATCCGTCTCATACCCTAATAGTAGCAATCTATTTGTGTCCGGCTTCAGATGGTACAACAGATTTGTTACAGATTTGTTACCGATCATCGTGGGCTACTTAACATCGAGGGAACTGCATGGTCATTTGGTTCTTCGGTGACGTTGACGCATAAACGAAATTAGTTCTTCACTCATATTTAAAGCGCCCTGTCGCACCAAACTCCCTAAAAAGTACCAACGTGATGGTCCAACACCACAAGTGTGTAATCTTGGAACGGACTTGTATTTATACTATATTATACTCGACGTATTTTAAATCTTAATGTTTGTTAGCCGTCCCTGCCCACTCGCATTTATCTCTGGTCATTTGAACAGGTTAATCTTGGACTAGCAAAAAGTCATCATTGCTAAATCGTTTTTTACCGTCAACATTACAAGCGCCATGTCTCGGCCCTGTACCTAAGGTTACTTACGAATTATGATGCAACTCGTTTTAGTGTATTTTTTCCCATCTAGTGCGGCATAAATCAATTGGCTCGCAAAACTAGAACTTGTTTAAAATGCTTGCGCAGGGTTAAACTTAAATATAAATTTAATAACATAATTTTATCGAATGAAATTTTTGTGGCATATTTTTTTCGTGTACAGATGGTATAAATCATAATCATCATCACAACCCATGTCGTCCCACCGTTGGGCTCGGTTCTCCGTTCGCAATGAGAGTGGTCGAGACTATAGTCCGCCGAGCTGGCTTAAACTTAATAACTTAAAACTCTCAGGTATGCAGGTTCCCTCACGATGTTTTTCTTCATCGATGCAAGTTATAATATGAGAGGTTTGAAAAAACACAAGAATTTGAACTCGAGTCTTCCAAGTGAAAACCAGCGTGTCAGTCGATTCACTGATACTAATTTGAAAACGCAATAGTTAGGCAACATTTTATATGACAATCAATTACTGACATGATAATGACTAATGATATCATCCCTCGGAAAGCAACCTCTAATAAGCTTTGTATCCGGTTACAAATCGGAAAACATACACACCACTATGTACATATTACTGCTAATGAAAACGATAAACTAATATCTACCGTATAACTACTATTATAGCTCTATTAAGTAAAATTGGCAAAATTACTTCATAACCACACGTATATACCACAAACCCACGTTATCATCTTCATACTATCGGAGCAACAGATATTCCATAGGTATCCTTATCCACACTTCGAATGTAGTGTACCGAGTTACCATTGACCGTTATCGGTCATTGCCATTGTATTCTCATTTAAAAACGCGCTGCACTTGATCGTAGATGAAACGTAAACACGAGGGAAACGGGATGTTGCCGTTAGGATGAGCGGATTTATTCCATGCGACGCAAATTAAATATTTACATTTACATTACATTGTACAAATGATACCCATCCCTCTCCGTCTGTAAAATATCAGTTAATTCAAGGTCCTTGAAAAAGTGTAACAAGGGGTTTTTATAATAAAATACCTAATATATATTTACAGTAATCCACAGAGTAGATACTGCTTAATACCGAGTTGTGTTACTATCTAAACTAGGGATGTCATGGATCTGAATACGGATACGTATATATGGGTAATATTTTACCGGTTACGGATACGGTAATGAAATTATTTCGGATTATCCGATTGTTTTGAATAATTTCGGTTACGGATATTAGATCGTTTAGGAATCGTAATAAAATATATAATATATTTATAAAATAACACTGACTTTATTCCTAGGTATATCTGGTATTGCAATGACGACCCCGTAGCCCAGTTGGTAGTGACCCTGCCTGCCGAGCGTGGGGTCCCGGGTTCGATTCCCGGTCGGGGCAGATATTTATGCGACAGATAAATGTTTGTTCTCGGGTCATGGGTGTTTGTGATGTGATAATTGTATATGTCCATGCCGCCCGCAACACAGGGAATCCTAGTGCGGGGGTGTGAGTGTGTAAACGTTTATTTATAGAAAAGAACAACAGCCTAAAAATTTTAAAATAAAAACTGTCTAAAAATGAGAGTGACGCGGCTAGTGTAGCGGCTCGACCGGCGAGAATCTATCATAACGTGTTTCAATCAGACTCTGCCAGTATCCGGAATTATTTGAAACTTTTTTATCGGGTTCGGTTACTGTTTTGGATATATATTTTATTTCGGATACACGAGATAGTTGGCTACGGTTACGGTGCTCCATAATATCCCTAATCTATACACGAGCGATTAACGAAAAATGTACTCTTTGTAAAAATTTTATCTTTTTGTCCCATTACTATTGAAACGTTTAAAGACACATTAAATGAACAAGAAATATATAGAAAACAAATCTGCTTCCTAGCTTGACTCATATTTCAATTAACTTTCAATATAAATTAATAGCGGTATCTATAAATATATTTAAGACGGTAAATAAAATTAATGTATCCTTCGTTTGTACGGAACTGAATGAAAAATAAATTATGCGAGTAGATATACCTACTATTTAAATATGCTACTACTTAAATAATCATATGATTATGACAGGTGCTAAAATAATCAACGGTTTAGAAATCTGTATTTGCTCATCGCAATTCGGAGTGCGCCCAGAAACGGTAGAACGGACATACATGAAATTAACATACATGAATGAAAACATTAAACTGGACTAGTGTTCTCAACGTCACTACATTTAGGTGCCTCGAATACCGAACACAGCTATAGATAACTTATCAAAACGATAACAACACCTTATAAACCCTACCACTGAATTAATCTATTGTCGAAAGTTATCAAACACTTGATCCCTCGTCGATTACCTACTTATGTAAAAATTAGATTGGATTATTGACACTTTTCGCCGTCAGGCAGTATTCAGGATAAAATATAATTAATAAATAACTACTTTATTAAATTTGTACCTATTACATTAAATTTAAACGCTATTAAATAAAAATATTGTTATTCGTACTCTGCACGAAAATATCCTATGGCGCACATATTAAATATAACCAAAAGAAAACTGCCGAGTACAAATATTCAACTGTTTTCATAAATGTGTGTATCCGAAGGAGACGATACCCAAGACCCCCAAGCGGAATAGTGACTGCCAAATCAGGATATTATAGTATAGATAGACAAAGGATATAATAGTATAGACGAATATATTAATGACAAGGACGTCTGAAAATAATAGTGTCGAAACCAGTTCCGCACAGGTTTAAACTTTTGTGATTACCATGTGTTGTTTAAGAGATGTGCTGAGGAGTTCTTTCGCCGTTTCTTCTCCTCATTGTTAAAGTACCTTTTAGTAACGGTGGTAGAAGAAAAAATAACGTTCACAAGTGTATTTACAGAATAACTATATGATTAAATGATTTTGAATTTGAATTTGCAAATCAAAACTGGGAATTAAATCCAAACTGTAATTGAGAAGACCTGGAGCGTATTCTGGTGACTTCTTCCGTCATCTACGCTGCAGATCGATGATGGCATTAGACCTACTGGTACCAAGGTGAATTAAAGAATAATTATCTGTCTCTCTCTCACGTTCCCGGTTGCTCGGAAGGAAATTCTAAAAACCGCAGCGAGACCTATGAACCGCACCCAACTTTCGACCGTGACCAACCTTACATCGTTTAGTTCAATCGATCATTTATTCCCATTAACTATAATAATAATAAAATTGTAACAAGACCGAATTTGTACGTCGAATATATAGAAAATAATAACAGTAGTAACCGTATAGATGCCAATTTTTTTAAAATTTTTTTTTCATCCGTCCACTTCTCTCTGTACCTACACGTATAACACTAAAACTTGACATATTTCACATAAGAGTGCTTTTCATCCCGGAAAATGGAACTATTCGCGGAAATTTACCAAAAAGAAGCGACGGCGGCTTCCTAAAACATACGATCTATAATTTCCATTACACCTCACTACTACTGTGTAACAAGCAAATGCCTCTCTGTTTCTAGAGAACAAAAAGCAATCGATAAACAAAGTTGAACCGCCGGTTAACAAGCCATTGTGTTGAGAGTGACGAATTAACTGCAATCGTTAATAATACAATCATAATATTTTCTACACTATGCATTTTATGTTTAATTGGTGACAGCAGGCGTTTGATAATTAATTGGCCTTTTCACGGTATGGATGTAGTCAACTGGTATGTAGATTAGATTGATAATAATTACGAAGCATATTATTTTACTACGCTGTATTACAAACATCATAAATACGACTAAATAATACGACGAAATAATACGACGTCGTAAACGAGCTCGTGGTCGATCTGGTGTTGAATGGGTATTGCAATCCATGTTCATAAGTATAATCTTAATTCCAATTGGTCACAGATGTGTTGCTACTGTTAAATTAAAACGCCTTATTTGTAAACGTCCCAGGTGCCCGAAGCGATGTCGAATGGTAAAACTTCAAAATGAAATAAATAACAAATTCCCCATTCAAAGCAACCACTCCCCAACCCCTACTCGTAGCTGTCACTGTCGGCCGAGCGAGCGGTCCCGGGTTCGTTTTCGGCCGGAGCAGGTATTTATGTGGCAGATGAATGTTTGTTCGCGGCTCCTGGGTGTTCGGAATGTCATATTTTGTACGTCCATGCCATTTGCACCACAAAGAATCTTAGTACGGGAGTTGAATGAGTGAACGATTATTATTATTAACAATGATTTATGTCACATTCTATGATTATGGCATATTCGGGCTTGAAAATCCTTACTAAGGTGCACAACTCGGCGCAAGCTTGCTTCGTGTAATTTGCTTCTAAGCAGAATCCTGTAATTAAGATATCTGATCCAGTCACACGCTGAGCAACCTATAATTTAAGTGCGACAAAAGGCATCATTGCACCGTTATACAGTGTAACAAACTTTTTATCCGCTTTTCAAACGGACACTCCTGGGCAGGTCCACGTGCGGGGTGTACTGGTTCGTTCCCGGGTCTCTAACAGCACTCGGGGAAGCGCCGTCGAAGACGCTCAGTGTTGAGAATGTACCACCCGCCCCTAGTTATGTTGGTATAATATTTTCTTGTCTGAATTTCTGTCGTATTTTCATTCACCATAGCAGTTGCAGTGCTATTACAATGGCTTATGACAGTAGCATTACGGACTCCAACGAGAACGCACGCGCTTTTGTAAATTGCATGGATGGATGCACACAAGTGTATCATAAAGGCTCCAATTGTTATCCATGGGTTGTATCCGCAATGTATCAGGAGCATACTTCGAGCCGTCTGAGACTCGAGTCAAATGGAAAATGTGTAGTTTACAAGTGGGACGTTAAATGGTGTATGCTACAGATACTAATTGGAAACTGTTAAGTAATATACATTGTATATAAAATACGATCACACCGACACCCGTGTCGTACGTGTACAGTGTATGATATTCGAGACGCCATTCTTACTCGTTTGCTACACGTGGAACACTGTCATAAGTTATTATTGATACAAATCAATATCGAAACATTGTTTACTCAATCAATAACTACAACGTCTTCGACTGGAATGGATGACTTCGTCATTTTCGTCGGATTACTATTTAATCGTCTTTCAATCAAAAGTACAGTTATATAGGCTCTAGGGATGTTATGGATATGAAATTTGCGATCTGGATACGAATACGGATACATGAATAATATTTGAGCGGTTTCCG
This sequence comes from Megathymus violae, assembly GCA_003671415.1. Taxonomy (NCBI): domain Eukaryota; kingdom Metazoa; phylum Arthropoda; class Insecta; order Lepidoptera; family Hesperiidae; genus Megathymus; species Megathymus violae. The sequence continues at coordinate 98,368 of PDGT01000044.1, forward strand.
TTACGGTTACAGATATGAAATTAATTCGGATTATCCGACTGTTTAGGATAATTTCGGTTACGGATATTAGATTATTTTAGACGGTGCAGTTAAAACAGCGCGCTACGTACTCAATATAACCTATATAGTGACTGCAAATACTGAGATTTATAGCTAACAGATATTTAGATAATAACTTACAGTTGATAATACAGACGGCACTTTTTTATTGTAAATATTACAAGGCATTATGGGCTATAGACCGTATAGATTACTTTTTAATCGAACAGCCATCGAGCCTATTTCGTCTGATTCAGTGTAAATCAGGTGAACGGCGGGATAGTTTTATTAAAGGGAAATTCTCATTAATTCAAGCTAATAATAATAATAATAAAAGTACAACCGGCTCGTATCGATACACAAAGTATGAATAAAATGTTATAGAGGTAAACAATTTGTAACAGCATATTCGTAGCTTATTATTACGCATCAACATATAAGGTACTGCTTATAGAATACAAAAAAAAATAACTAAACTTACAGCAGCAAAGGTTTCCTATCCTCGGCCATCCTGCAACACTGACACAGTACTCCGGCGAGCGGACGATGTCGGGTCAGTCCAACACGTGCACGGTTCACGCGGTCACCTCCATCGTCGGCAAACAGGTCGATAATGTAAGTCGATCGAAAATTCAATTAGCCGTGTGCATAACAAGACGCACACTAATCGATTCTACGGTACGTTATCTCACACTGCCTATCGTAACGGCGCTCCTTAACTTCACATAATTCGTAGATAACAGGAGTAAATAGTGCTGCTCCGGCCGATAAAATTGGGTGTTTATTACGGCGCTGATAGTATGTCAAATGTGTTTGTGGTTATTTTGTTAAACGGGAAGTTCTTAATCGTTCAAAATCTACCTTCCTTCTCACTGAAGCCGAACGCAATACACGGCTGTTTTCTACCATACAGCTCAATCGCAGACTGTATTATGTTTTGAATCTACCCGCTCTAATTTCAAAGTAGTTCATACTGCTAATAAGTGACGGGATAAGGGATGTATAAACATTTATATTAATTCTGTCGATTTTAGTGTAAGTATCGAGATGTATAATTTTTAGTTTATCTCACTTAAAATTCTGGGAACACACAGTTCAGCATCATAACCCACAACTATACCATTGAGTGTCGTATTTAGTGGGATGTTATGGATATGGAAGTTTGGATCCGGATATATGAATAATAATATACCGGTTTTGGTTAATTTCGGTCGCGAATATTAGATGACTTAGGACTTTTATAGAAAAAAAAAATCTTAAAAATTAAATAAAAAAAATTGTCTTAAGATGACAGCGACTCGAAAAATGTTTAGGCGAAAACCTGTCATAGTTTTTAAGTCAGACTCGAGCCCTATCCGAAATTATTCGAAACTTTTTTTTCGAATTCGGTTACGGTTTCGGATATTCGATAGACTCGGTTACGCTTACGGAGCTTCCTAACATCTCTGGTATTTAGCTAGCCTGGCTTTAATTCTGGTGAGCAGAGCCCGACCCGAGACCAATAATTGGCCGTTGGAAGTATGTACCTACGTGTTATAATGATGACATTCATTATTTAAATATCTAAGTCGAATGTAATTAAGAATTTTTTGTAATAATTAGAAGTAATAGTCATTTCGACTTTTTTTATTTGTACATTAATTAGGTTTTTGTTTTTTTAAATCGATATTTAAAAACATGTCATTATAAAAGTCGTTAATATCTCACCTACACGATTGATTGCAGTTACTCGTAACGTATAGTAGTAATTTTGATAGCCGTCATAAACTTTGAGCGGTCATACCACCCTACCACCACCGCTCCTGATATTTCTATCGTAAACCATCTTTGCGTCCGGTATGGTGTATAGTAGCATAAAATAGTAAGTGCTCATATCGTTTATCGTAACCTTGATCGAATTAACCAATGTGGCCAGACGTATAGTGAAATAGTAACACGAAAAGTAGTAATCAGTACTTACTTACATGTTTGGCGGGAGTTTTTATTATTACATAATCAATAATTGTCAAATATTACGTTGGTTTAAAAAATGTGCTAAGGAGTTCCTTTCGTCGTTTCTCCTCAATGTTAAAGGATTTTCGAAGCGGTAGAAGAACCAAACGTTACTTATTTAAGTGCATTTACGAAATGCCTATACGATTAAAGAATTTTGCCTTTGAATTCGATTTTACAGAAAGAAATCTCAGCTAGGGTAGTCAATACTAGATAACCAGCCGACGTAATAATATCGTGTGCTTAAATAATAGGCATAACTCCTCAATGTTGTGCTGGTGATAGTAAATAATGTTATTAATGTTTATAAGTACGGCATAATATTCGATCGATTACTTCCACAGATTAAGCCCGTATCGAACATAGCTTCCGAATTTGATTGTCTGTCTGAAAAATGTAAAATGAAATAATAAAAAAGAAAAATAAGTATTTCTTCGCTTTACCACAAAGACGATTTTGGATCTTATTCACCTTACATATACCATGTAACATTTCTCTTCTATTTATCGACCTCATTATAACAAATATCATATTTATTGAAAACCGAAGAAAAACCCAAATAAGCCAAAATAACTAATGAGGGTGATGATCTCATCTCATAATTAAACAGGTCCGGAACGTGCGCCACTCAGCTCTAGTGCGTATTACAAGTTTAAAGAGAAATACAAGTGTACAATCTTCACTTGCCGTATCTTTACCAGGCTAATTGCGGTGTAAGACGGCTACCTAACGATATATACCAACGACCGCGCCCACTGGTCAACGTTCCCCTTGAAAAGCGTCACCCAACCAACTCCCAACCGCGTTCAACAGTATCCGGCGACATCGGCATTCATAAATGCGGTTATAAAGTCTACTTTTCTGACGGCCTGTGTATTGGAGTAGCATCACACCTTTTGTTTTACATAAAATAAGTTAATGTTTAACAACAATCCCACCTGATGGTAAGTGGCGACGAAGTTTAAGGTGTTGAACGCACTAACTTATGAACAGCCTATTCACTCTCCTCTCGAAGACTCCCACATCGTATGTAACCGGGAAGACCGACGCGGGCAAGGTATTCCAGTACTTTGCAGTGCGCACAATCAATGAAGACGCAAACCGCGTAGTGCGTGCGGGTGGTACGTTCAATACGGAAGAGTGGATACCTGCAGTACGTCGAGTTGTCCCATGGAACAACTGTGATAGGGTCTTAAAGTTCAATATAGTTAGTAGCTTGGGAATTGCCTTAGACACAAAATTTTACAAGAGTTCTTTGAAAGGATTTCACAATAAACACTAACCATAAAATTTGTACTTTAGTTCCGCCAAACTTTCTAAGTGCTCCACGTAACAATGAAGTTATGCACGAGACAAAGTGATTATTGATGGAAAGTAATAAATAACTGGGTATAGCAGTAAGTTTGTATAGTATGACGTGCTCGTTACGGTAGGTACAGGATGGAGAGTATTATAAATTACTCTGCCTCATTTGATATTGCCCTCAAACTCCACAGTGGATACAATAACTAGTATTCAAACGTGAAATTCTAGTATTGCGTAGTCGTGTGTCGCTGTCTTGGTGTACATAACAATATGTAATTGACGATGCCATACAGGCGCGTTGTAAAGTATAGCTGTCTTCAGTATAAATTTGAAGGTACCGATTAATATTCTCAATATTAGGTTCTATGATAATGTCAATAGCCTTGAGCACGTATCGGCATATTTAATGTTAGAGACCGCAGGGTTTCCGTATAACTCAGTACCTATGTACCTGTTCGTGTATTTATCTAAGCGCGTGTAAACTATACAATTATTATTCAGTTGTTATCACTGTATCGTGTTATCTTGAAACTTATTTAATTATTTATTTAATTTGCCCTATAAAACATCACAGATCTTATTCAACACTTAGTCGTTCTTAGAGAACACTCGATAGATTTTGATGTTGCTTCATGATCATTATCATTTAAATGATTCTTTGCCAGGTTAATTTTATGTATAGTATCATAGTTACACATAATATTATTGAACTGGCAACTCGCGCTCGCTTGGTGTCACGAGAAATAATCACTAAGTTTACTAACATGCCTACCCCCGTAGCATTTACACCGAGTAGCTAGAACTACAGTGCAATGAAAGAGCATCAGCTTCACATAAAATTCCAACTTAACAACAACTCCTTCGTAGACGATATTGCTAACGCATTTTGTTCAGGTATCCCATAAATAGCTCGGGATTATCGACCTCCATTTTGAGTGATATAGTCCGCCACCTATATTTTACGTATGATAAAATAAGATAGAAGATAATCCTACCTTACGTCCACTAGCCACGTAAAGACGTGTTTAAAATGAAATGCAATGTATCTAACAGAAGTTGTGTAACGTAGTCTAACTATGAAAGCTATAAATAGAACTAGTACATTGATTTACAATTCTGGGCACGAATCATAGAATAAAGGAGGTTAAGGATTGTCCAGCACTGCCACTGCAAGCCTGCGTCGCGCCGCGCCGCGCCGGCCACGCGCGGGCCTTGCATTAGGGTTACCAACGGTTTGTATCAACGAGACAAAATAAAAAAAACCGACTTAAATTTGAGCAAGATGAATTTATTGGTTTCGTATTTTTCACCCATAGGGTGGGTATTTATTCCAAATTAAGTTACACCAAACGGAAAGTGTACCATTTCCAACAAAAAAGGAATTTTTCAAATCGGATAATAAACTACGGAGTTCTGAGTAAATAAACATATGGTTGGCAACCCTGGTAGCACTGTTGGCTAGTGACTAGTTCACATGATTGTGAACAATATTAAAATATAATAATGGAAGTATATCCAAGACGTAAAGAGTATTACGTGATTAATTTTATCGCAGCTGACGTAGCGTCAGCCAGGCAATTGTCAACATTCTGAATGTAGTAGGACTCGGTCACACTAACACCGTGCACTAATTCGTGTCTCTGGCTGTATGGATATATATCCAAGATACGACACATGTCCCAGAACCGAGAACTGACGTTCATCTGTCACACTTAGTCGATTGCGCGTCAGGTGGTACAGACAGACCCGATGGTGCTATTTGTTTTATTATTAGCATACCACTATATCAGCAGATTCGTAGTATATATAGAGATAGTGGTGGTCCTTGGTAATGTTTGATAAGAGTCTTTTCAAGATCTCCTTGCTTACAACGTATTTCATAGATAAAATTGTAGATTTACCTCGACACTGACACAAATCTACGATAAAAATGCTTACAAGGCAAGGATCGTTAGGGAAGTATTGGTTTCTAAATAGGCCAAGGAGCGCCGCGTTGCGGAGGCAGCCGTTTGGCCAGTCAGGAACCGGTTAGGGCCAAATATACAGTCAGGTTATCAATAGACACACTAAAATTTTAAAGAGTGTGAGCAATATTTAGATAAGAATTAAAAACTAGACCAAGACTACAACTCACGTAAGGACATTTAAATATTGTTGACTTACCGTATACCGAAACGTATTTCCGTCACATCAGTATACGTAATTTTTACTTTCACAGAATATTCGAAAAGTACAAAGATCGACAATACAAAGGCGTCAATAGAATAAATGACTCGCGGCTATTATTCAATAACTACGGCAATTTACGTATTAGTGACCTCAGATGGCATCATGCGCGGTGCTGTAGAGTAGATTGTAATAGAAGGTTCATTCTATAAAGAGCGAACATTCCGCCGACACAAGCTACAAGTTTTTGTAGTGATGGTTAACTTACAGCCTCGAACTATGTTGTAAACATTCTACGCTTTATCTGTAAATTTCTGTATTTTTTTATTTATCTATACTAATAATAAAATTCAAACTGATCGATCTCTGTACATGAACGATATATGAGAAAAAATATTATTCGAGAAAATTTACTATCGTCATTTATCATAAGATACCATAAGAATTATGCATAAGCTTAAAATGTTATTTTAGTACTGGAATGATTCGTTTGTTTGTTTAATACTTTGTTGAAATTCGCTAATTGCCACTTATTTGTTAATATTATATTCAAATAAGATCACCACAACTAAGCATATCGAGTGTGTCTGAAGTTGTATGAACTATTGTCACTGCAAGCATTATTTTCAGTTAGAATAAATTCAAAGATGATTGTACTCGTACAGAACCATAATAAATTAGATTGTACCACAATAAATTGATACTTTATTTCCAATTAAGGCAAATAATTCCGTCACATCAATACCTCCCACGCAAATTATTGTATCACCAAAACAGCGAATTTAGGCGCTAGAGAGCGTTCGAAAGATATTAATTGAAATAAAATCGCAATTTATTCTTGCAAAATTTTATATTAATGTCTTTAAGTATTTTTGACTGTGTTGGCAGCTACTTTATAAAAATATCTGCATTTATCGAGATTCTATTCATACAGCATTTTAAAGCGAGATGTTATCTTTCATAAATGTTATACGTATGACACAACCACACGGGCAAACAATGATTGCATTTAATTGTGTGAGCTAATTACTGTAATGTACGTTGATTAAAATTATATATAAATGTTTTGCCAGTATGTGATTTGGCTTAGGTAAAAAGCGTGTTTAGGATATTGCTTTTAATATTGGTAAACTGAACTAAATTTTACATTAATAAAATATTTTAAATAAGAACAAAACGGTCATTATAAAGATTTTCATATTAAAACACAACATTATATTGTTATAAAATAATAATGAAAGTAAGAATGGGATAAATCGGATGTTTATTTCCATGAAAGTAATGCAGTGAGACATTGCAATCCACCCATCAGCCCCTAAAAGTCCACCACAAAGTTGGACAAAGGTCTCACTTGACATAAAACATTATATTGAACATGTCTTCCCAATGAAGCGGTGAACAGGTAATGTTCAGGTTTGGAGATATTACATCCCCTTGTCTCATAACTGTCTGCAGTTGGATGGAGAGAGTTTCTCGCGTACTTTTTAATTATATATTTTTTGGTATAAGATATTTAGCAGGATATAGAGGTATTATATTAATACGTACGAATACATACGTACGCACGCCTGTGTTTATACTTCAAGTACATAAGATAATCGTGTACCGGGAAGTTGCATTGAAAACGGTTATTACTGGTGCTATATTAGAGCCTCAACAGTCAGAAATGGATTTGGGTGGTAGAAGCAAAAAATGACGTTCATAAGTGAATTTACTGAATACCTATATGATTAAATGATTTTGAATATGAATTCAAGAACAGTGCAATTAGTTGCTACAGTTTGCTAGAGAGTATAAACTTTTTACTGTTTTAAGAGATCGTTCGGCGTAGGTACTTCATGAAACACCGAATTTTGTGACTTGTTTTTCAAATTTATTTAATTATAAGTTTTTGTTTTGTATTCTTATATATTTTTTTTCTTATTAATCTATATTAATCAACAAAATTAGAGTGTCTGTTTGTAATATAAAAATAACCGCTTTTTACTACATGCATATGAACGTACGAGTATATACGGTACATATACCAAAATAACATTTTTTACGATTTTTGTCTGTCTGTCTGTTTGTTCCGGTTAATCTCTGAAAGGACTGGACCAATTTTGACGGGACTTTCACTGATAGGTAGATGATGTAATAAGGAGTAACTTAGGCTAATTTTTTTTCTACTAAATAAATTTTTTGTTAAATTCCACGCGGACTGACAAAGATATCACATATGTTAAGAACATCTGATATTTGTAGTTAATTATTTATCAATACTACTACTTGGACATGTATGTGATGATAACGTTTTTAAGGTACTAATGCGTACTTAAATCTAATCTGTCCAGAAAATATTAGATCTTACGGGTATCTAAATCAGTTCATCTAAAGTGTATCTAAAAAGACTCGTTAAATCACAGCTTATAGGTAAAGGATATTATGGTATAGATGAATATATTAATGACAAGGACGCCTGGAAATAACAGTGTCAAAACCAGTTCCGCGCAGGTTAAAAAAACTTACTTTGTGTTTGCCATACAATATGATGTTTTAAAAGATGTGAGTTTCGTTCGGCGTTTCTGCTCCTCGATATTGAAGCACCTTTTCGAAACGTTTCTAGGTTGAAGCAAAAAATGACGTGCAGAAGTCTATTAACAAAATACCTAAATGATGAAATGTGATAACTTTGAATGTGGTGTCTAATTTAATAGCTAATAATGGTGACATGCGTTGATATTGTGTTAAGCATTACCAGCACAGACAGTGATATGAAAGCGGTGATGTTGAGTTACGGCTAGGTATATCAGTGGCTGTCCTTGTAGTTCGGGACCAGAATAGGGCTACGGTATCTCCTGCCTGTCGTAAGAGGCGACTAAAAGGAGGCTTCGGGGTTGTGGGCTGCGTGGGGGTGGGAGCTCAAACCGTCCAATCAGCAACCCCGGGAAGGACGACGGTATGCGTGGCCGGATACCTCCATAAACATTAGAAGCTCACAACATCATGAGGAGCAAAGCCCTGCGGGGCACGCGCTCGGGACTCCGGTTGCGTTCCCTTGGAGATCCCGGAGTCCCGTACATAGCGCTGAGGAAGGCCACCGGGGGGGGTTTTAGTACGGTAAAAATCCCACATAATCCGGTGTCGCTGCCACGACACCGGGTACCTTTTGAAGGTTTCCCCCCTCGAAAACAAAAAAAAAGGTATATCAGTGGCATATGTAAATAATTAGCATGCTTATTGCAGCAAATTCAAAAATGAACAGAAGTTAATAATAATCATTTTAATGACAAGGAAGCTTCACTGGTGAACGGGCTAATGGAGGAGCTGGCTGCAGGGCCTTTCACCAGTGGAGGAGGCGTGAAGCCACGTTACGTCCGTGACAATTAATGGAGGGTTAACCTGCTTACCAGTAATCTTTATCTATACTAATAAATAAAATTGGAGTGTCTGTTTGTAATATTAAAAGAACCGCTTTTTACTACATGCATATGAATGTATATACGGTACACATACCAAAATAACATTTTTTACAATTTTTGTCTGCCTGTCTGTCTGTTTGTTCCGGCTAATCTCTGAAATGGCTGGACCGATTTTGACGGGACTTTCACTGGCACGTAGCTGATGTAATAAGGAGTAACTTAGGCTACTTTTATTTATACTACATTTTTTTTTTGTTAAATTCCACGCGGAGGAATTCGCGGGCACAGCTAGTATTTTACATATATTTAACAGTTTGAAAAAAAAAATTTTTTTTCAATCATTGTTTGTAACGTAAATATAAATTTAACTTGTTCAGTTTTGTTGAACTCCAGTCAATATAGATGAACTTCGTGTTATAGATAAATTTAATGTGCATAACTAAAAGTAAACAACTTTTTTAGGCTAATTTACAAAGTATTTACTTAGACACGATTAGTTAAATAAACCAATGGGTCAAAGTCCAATTCTTGTCGCCGTACCTACCGTAAGGTATAAATACTGTCCTAAAATATTGAAGTTATTTACTGATATTGTCACCAAACCATATATTTACTTTTAGCAATCAGGATGTATAATCTAATACCACGTGAAATCAGTCCCTGCAAATCCACCAAGTACCACGGATTGAATGATAAAAGAACTATCAACCGAGTGAAACGACAGTTAATTTTGAGATTGGTTGACTTATTTTATTTTTTAAGTACCTTTTATATTCGTACAATAAACTAGTACATATGTAAAGTCGTGCAAATTTCTTATCAATGTCAATATTGACTTCAACGAATGTTGTGTATGCTATTAACGTTATTTCATACGAGAGTTGTTAGTTCTAAGTTCCTTCGTAGTAGAGTTTTTTACCCGTCTAATGATACGCAAGCAAACGAGTTGACAGGCCACTCGACGGTAAGTGGTCACCGTCGCGCAGACTTAAGCGAAGCCAGGGGCGTCACCATTGCGTTGCCGGCCGATACGGAAGCGATAAAACCTTTTCTTGAAACTCCCAAAATCGCGGCACCGTGGGAATACCGCTGGTGGCACTTCATCCTGCATCCACAATTTACACCTCGGCAGGCAGCGTCGTGTAAACGTTACTGTAGACGAGCGCCACGTGTCGAGGTGATGTTTGTGGAACTTGATATTGCGGCATATTGAATGGTGATTGAAACTGGCCGCCGGTAATAAATTAAACAGTTCTCGAGAACATTCCCCAATATACAGACGCTAGAAAACGCATAGGCCTGGGGTCGTCAACGATACCATAATAATTTCCAGGATCAAACGAAAAATGTGTAACGTGTTTCGATTGCATTTTTGTCTTAGCCGACAATGCGTCGGTGACGACATACCATCAGGTGGATCACTCTCTCAATCGGCTATTGTCGTAAAAAAGAAGCATGTATACATGTAAATCAAGTTAAACATATTACCCACTAAGTTTAACAGAAGTTATTTTCTAATGCTTATAAAACTTTCATTAGTTCAGTATTACCGCCTAACAAACTAATTTACGGCTTAGACCTTGAAATTTAGAAATTTGAATTGGCAATACTTTGAAACCGACATGTCATTAGGTATATAATATTATACAGTATTACATTATTACTGTTTATTGTATAAATTATTGTCTTTTCAATTCCGGTTTAGTGACAACAATATCAATACTAGATGGTTTGTGGGTGTTAATGTGACATCGGTATATCTGCTAACTGTGCCATCGTTCTGACGAACTGTTTCCGGTTTTAATGTTATGTTGTTGTTCGTGATAATCATTTTATGCGGAAAATCTTTACTTTTCCATGTGGGAGCTGCCACAGCTCTCCGCCGCCTTCATGCCATTAGGCTGGTTATGTCGCATTTTATCTTATGATATTGCATATACATGACAGCGAGGGTATACTCTGTGTTAATCTATTATAGGTATAACAGTGATTATTACCCCTTTTGAACTTTCCGAGTCTCCTAGACTGACGTTGTAAGCAAAAACATTACACTAAAATTGAGGGAAATCTTGAGTCAGAAACTGCTTTCGCACAATCCACTCTCTGGGGCTCCTTTCTCGCTGATGCTGACAAGTGTTTGTAACACCTGTATAGGCGCAGCGTTACAACGCATGTGGGAACGAAGCTCGAATTGCTCGTCATTTTTAAGTTTATCGTGCATTCCAGGGACATGGTCGTGGAAAGCCAGTTGTTCTTCGATCACCAACCGGTGACAGCCGCTCTAACAAAGGTCAGCGTAGACAAGGAATTATGGAGAAGTATACATTGTGTAAGAGTTAGCTGACGCGTTGTCGTGCTGCGAAACGATTGTTTACACACTCATAGACTACGAAGCATTAGCAGCTCCAGCCTAAGCAGGATTCCATTAAAACATAATACTATCTCAACGTGAACACGTTTACCAATTGCGACGTTTTTATATTAGACCTTACGCCCCGGAGAAATTTGCGAAATAAATTTCAGATTTATACATAATTAATGTCAATCACCAAACAGTGTTAGATTTAGGCAGTTTTATACCTAGATAAAAGTTTGGAGACATACTTCGTTTAAAACTACATACACTTCGATATAGTTGGTCCGTTGCCTAATGCAACGTGGTAAAAAGTATTGTGTCACCAGCATGGCTCGCTTTATAAGCTATAAGCAGCGATAAAACCGCTGATATTACAACCAACACAGCGGCCACAGCTAACTAGGAACAGTGGATTTTTAGATTTCGATGTCGAACAGACTTACGAGCATTCAAGGAAGACAGTTCTAAAGTCAAATATCGCACACCGCCAAGTCGTCCACAAAGCAACGGGAAGACAGAAAGCACTGTTCCTTAAATTTGGCTTTAACAAATAGGTTTACTGACATCATTTCACTGAATGATGAACCACCGTCCCTGTTACTTAATTGTCCGTCCAATAATATACTTTGAATAAAAATTGTAGAACATCAAACGTAATGTATAAAGTGATATAATTTGAAATATTTACACATAAAGATCATTCTTGTACTCATGTATTCATATGTAAAAGTTGGTAAAAAAAATCTTTAACACCTACGATAAGAGAAGGAATAATAAAGTACGATTTGCTATTTATAAAGTACAAGTTGATATTTCCATAGTTGAGTTAAAAGGGCTTATTTATTAAATGGAAACTTGTTATTCTATTGGACAAATATATAAAAGTGGGCCTTAAATAAGTAGCAGTATAGTTCTAATTAAAGACAGCAATAAATCTATTCTATCAATAATCACAGTGGTCCAGTGATTGAATCAAAGATGCATTTTCGAAATTCCATACCATCAATACATTAACATGATTTTCTACATAGATATCACACAATGTATAAGGTCATAACAACTCTAATTGAACGTTTACACATTAAATTGTTACCATTTGGTTTAAAGATTTTTAGTTTTCAGGCAAAATTCATGCCAATATTATAAATAATATTTGTATAATCCAGTATTTGTACCAGTAATTAACATGTTCTTTGTACCATTATAAGTTTCCAGATTTGTATAACTTTCATAGAGTAATTTGTATTAACTTCTTAACATTAATTGTAAACATTGTACATGGTGCAAAATAATAACTTTTGCAATAGTAACATAATAATTGTTGTTCATCATCATTTAATCGGATCAGCATTTTGAACAGTAATATGTGGCCAATTTGTGTTGAACTATGAAGTTTTAATATTAGAATGATCGGGATTGATGATAAATTATTTATATAAATATTAGTCTTGAAAATTATTAATGTTGCCATTTGATTTAAAAAAAATGGGAGACTATTTCTGGTTTTGGTCCCATAGTGTTTCAGCATAGATAAGCATGCATTTCACCTTCTTATATTTCGTATAATCATTCTGAGCACTCTGTGCAAGAATGTTAAAATATTTTAATTGATTTATATTTAATAATTTTTGTTTATTTCCAAAAATACTAATATGTGTAAACTTTCATCAACTTTCTTTATATTTCAATTATCTAAGCACTATACATTTCATTTACACAGTAACAACAAATATTCAACAATAAAAGAAATCCCCAAACAAATTTAATATTTCTCTATAAAACTTTCTCCATCTCTAGCATATTATTAAATATTACTTAGCTAAAAAAAGAAAATTCTTGCTTGCATTATCTTTTTTTTGTACTGGAATCCTGAAACTTTAGCACAATTGCAATAATAATATTTATCAGTTACTCATCTGCTATTATTTATTTTTTATTATAATTTTGCGAGTGAATTATCATATATTTTCTAGTTACAAGTATTGAAAAAATTAAGAAATAAATACAAACTACCTCTATGAATTTCAACAAACTTTTAGCATTAACTTTTACATCTAGTTATTTTTATCTCTGTACAATCTCTCCACCAATAGTTGATATAACCATAACTATCAGTACCATTAAAATAAAATATGTATAAAAAACATTTCCATTTCAATTGATGTATTGATTACTAAGGTCCTATGTATGTCATATTTAAAAAATAATTTATGCTCATATGAAGACATCTACAAAATATCAAAAATGGATATCATGACCTTGGGTAAATGAACTTCTTGTTTTTCTTTTTATAAAAGTACCCACAATTTTTCATGTTACACTTTATAAAGTAACTATATTCATTACCAATTCAAGTAACATCTTAAAGATATAATCTTCAACAACTGATTCAATTATGGATTCTTGTCTTGAATACATTGTAAACTACCTGATAAAATCTTCGTCTTACAATCGTGTTTTATTTTTTATGATACGTACTAGCATGTGTAACATTATGTATAACCTAATAAAATAGTTAAATAATAAACCTAATAAAATTATAGAACAAATTGTGACGAAAAAAATATTAATAACAATATAAAATAAAATTAAACTGTTAAAGTTAAAACATAATCTCTTTAGTCGCTGACTGAATTACAGAACTCGTGTAATAAGTAGGTACTCCGAAAATTTAATTTACTTACCCATTTAGTCTCGGGTGCCCTCCGACTTCCATAACTTTATTTTTAATTAAACAGCCAGGAGTTTCAGATTTTGCCGTTATGTACTGTGCTTCAACATCCTCTAAAATAGCAGCCCGATCCGCATTGGTTTTGTTTAACTTATCACTCGACAAACTTTTCGACCGATACCTCGCGTTTATTGGCGCTAGGCTTTTATCCGCGAATGCGGCACTCAAACCATTCAACTTCGTATCTTTTTGATAATTTTCGCTAATTATATTGGATGACATCTCGCGCCAAACAAACAGCACATACGTCAAGAAAATGTCAATCACAGCCTCGCCGCGGGGCAACTGACGTTTGCCGACAGAAACCAAACGTTTTGCCGACGAGCGCAAGACAAACAAAACAATGCTACTCGACCGAGTTCACAATACCCCCATACTATATTGCAAACGGTTTATTGTATCAAGTATCAAACCTAGTCGAGTAACGGACTCGTGACGATCGTGTTTAAAAAATTGGTTAGTTTTTCTCCAATGTCGGAGCGCAGCGAGGGTGAAGGTAATATTGTAACTATTGACTATGCAATAGTTGAATTCAGCTCAGCCCACGGGTTAAGAAAAAATATTAAACAATACAATCAAGCTCATCAAAAACGGAGGAAGCGATAGAAATAAAATAAAAAATAGGAAACTAGTCCATTACCAGACAAAAAATTTCTTCAATGTGCGACTTCCGCACAACTTTACAAAGATCTCAGAAAAAAAAATTATTGTGCGTTTTAGTTAAGCTATTTTTTAAAGATGTATATAATTATCTAATGAAACTTGTGATTCAAAAGCATCTACTTAAGTCACATTTGTGTATATTATACGTATGAGGCTAGGCTAAAAAGAAAACTCTCTAATTACGCTCTATGACAATTATATTTTTCTGTTTAGCAATTATAATGTACACATATGACTGCGTACATACTAGCAACATTTATATGGTAATTTAAATATTATTATTATTATTATCCATTAAAATAATGAAAGAACATTATGTGTGAGCTGCGACAATAGATGTAAATCAGATCTTGGAATATATACGACTTGAGGAATTGTCATGCTGAAAAGCACTGTCAATACGAAGGCTGATTATTTTGACCTCAAGCGGACGTGCCTTGCTTCAGAATCAATAATAATGCTATCCTACTAACTCGTTCATTTTGTGTGTCAAAGACCTGTCAAGGGTACCTGTTATTTTTATATATATTTTGTTATTGCTTCATATACATTTTGTGCCTGTTTCTATTAATTTCACTTGATATTCTCAAGCACATTGTATTTATTCGAGATGATAATATCGTCTACCTAAATAGTTTAAGCTGGATAATTTGATACTTGATAATGGATCAATGAAATCAAATCGGACATCTTTGATTAAAAGTTATTATCTTCTAGTGCGCCGTGTACGGGGAATTTTTATCTTCGGAAATAAATTCAAATTTCATCATATATTATATTATAATAAAATATAAAGTTTGTAAAATTTTCACGGCAATTTATGCTTATACCACTGTTACAAAACTGCTTGATATTGATAAGAAAAAGGGACGAAAAAAGTTCCTATCTTTCAAACCAACATAACAATTAATAATATGAAACCAACTATGCCTGCCTTAGCGATTTCAGATCATAAGATGCATATGCAGGGTGGCATGTTTTCTACCTGTTGTTAAATGCCTGTCATAATTTTTGTAATGGATAACATCTATTTATATATAGTATCCAGACAGAAAAGTAGATAGGAAGGCTAAACAATTATAGTTGAACCTTACTATGTTGTTGCATCTACTAAACACTTATAAATTTTGTAACCACCATTTTTTATGTACCATTTCTGGTTAGAACCAGACTGGTTAGATTACAATCTACTTGAGTTCATCTTGTTCGTTTGAAGCTGTAAAGCAGAAAAGGCCAATTACAACTGGCCATTTAAGTAAAAAAATATATATTTTATTCATAGACATAATATACTAACATAATATGTTAATATAATATAATATACTAACGTAATATGATAATACATGATTTATGATTTTATTACAAATATCCTGATGTCTCGTACTTTTTACATCATTAAACCAAATGATGTAAAAAATTAATGGCTGATTATGGACATACTAATGCCCTTCTTGAAGAAGCCAGATTGACGGGAGGCAACAAACTTTTCAAAGGCATTTTGTACTGCTTCTTGGTTTAAAAATCGATTCTGACGAAAACAATTCGAATATAATGGCAACCAAACAAATGACTGAATATAATGATAAAGAATTCCACGTTTTAAAAATAAAATTCGTTTGAAATTATTGTTAATAGCGAAGCATGAATAAATTATATTTTAAATGGTCAGTATTATTACATAACGGCAAGTTTATAATAGGTAAATACCTATTATTGAATATGTAACTTTTTTTATGTTAATAGTAGACAAAAGAGTAGACGAGCCACCTGATGGTAAGTAGTCACTGTTGCGCGTGAACATCAGTGACACCAAAGGAATCGCCGATGCATTGCCAACCGAAAACGAAACGGGGGACCCACATTAATTACTGGCTCTCCGACACTGCGACCGAAGCATGTAAGAAACATTTCATAGTTGATTTTAGAACGAGGGTGTTAACTAGACAAGCGGGTAAAATACTCAACCACCATGGCAGTACCGACGGTATTTAACTGGATGGTACACAGCACAGCAACCTCCAACAGGAGAGAATTTTCGCTGTAGCCTCGTCTATTGTCTAGCAGGATGCACCACGAGCAGGGGAGGTTGGCTTGGGCTCAAGGGTGGATGGAGCCCCTTACACCTCACCCATAACCTATATGTATTACCAAATCTTACGTCATAAACGTAAAGCGTACTAGCGTAAAGTATATTACGTTTATGCCTTACATACAGGCACTTCGAACATACAGCAGTTCGTATTAAGAAAAAGTCCAGTAAAATTGAATCTCCAAGCAACGGCAAATATCAGGAACTAAACAATAAAGTTCCGTCACTAAAGGAGGAGTTTCTTCCACCGTTTCTTCTCGTCAATGGTAAAGCACCTTTTCGAAACTCCCCGAGTAAATTGCATAACATAGCTGTATTATAAAATGATTATGAATTTGAACTAACGGTATAGTTATGTTCTCATTCTACGCCTTGAAAATTTTAATCTCCTGATATTTGCATGATGCTGAGGTATTCAAAGTGTCTGGACAGTTGCTACCCTTCTTTTAAAGGCAATTTGGGAACGCCACTTTCTTGACAACGTGTTGGTAACGTCCCTGGAGATCCGGATTTGCATTGGTGGCTATAACCAAATACTTTCAGTCGGCTTCATCACGTTTATCGGGTATTGATGTAAAAATGTAATATTAACGGCAATGTTGCTGCACAATGATGGTGACATACCATTGTAGGTTATCGTCAAGAGTTACGATCTGTTTGTCACGTTTACACAATAAAAAAATGATAAGTATGACAACAGTACTAGAACTATTTACTATTTTAGACAAACAGCAAACCGCAGCAAACATGATTTGGAGCAATTGTGAATCACCTTCAGGTTCCGAGTGCACACGTCCGTTATAATTATTATTATCTTGTTTAAATTCAAGAGTAATATTGCATTCGACCTTCGTACTATATCGGGTGACGGAATACCACAAACACGACCGAGCAGTCATGGGTACCGTGTGAAATGTAAACAATTGCTGTCTTGATAACATTTATTACCCCTACGTTGAAGAATCATGTTCAGAGATTTCTGAGGTATGTATATACATTATTAACTGTATGTATGTGTTCAGAAGGTAGGTTGCTGGATCGGTGGGTTGCCTCGTCGTGTAGTTCGATACAGTTATACAACCAGGGCCATATTGGGCAAAATTCTTCATTTTCATCATGGTCTAGATATGAATGCAGTCTGCAAAACGATGACAGTTTAATTGTAGGTCAGGAAGAGTTATATACTATTGTCGATTTTTTTAACTCTATTATTTCTACGGATACCATATCTGAATCCTAATGTTCATTATGAGGCGTGTAATATTACAATCACCATCTACTCAACTTGTTACCATTCTTGAAAAGTGAAAAGCGACAAAATGTCTCAGAATTCAACCAAGTGAAGACTCAGATGATATATCTCTGTTTAGTGAAGAATTGTAAAATTCATCGTGAATCGTCACATACTTTTTTATTTATCTCTGGCTACTTTAGCTTGCTGAAACATAGACAATTTCTAAGACAACCCAGATTTCTTATTTCAAGCCAGTGGAGGTTTTATCCACCTATGGCAAATAGACTGGTTTTTCTTTAAGATTCGCGTTATGCAACAGAGTCATAGATCATCATGACAGTAAGCGTGGCTAATAAATCTTGTGCATATTTGTTATATGTAATACATAATAGCAAGCACATTGACAAAATTTTCTAATAATTTCCTTAAATTTTTTACACCTACTATGGAGAATCATAAACAATTATCTTCTTTCAAAATGTCGGTGTCGTAGGGGTAGAACGCTTGGTCATAACTAGTTTTTAATCATGAATTACTAGCCGAAGTTCCTCATCTTCACCAAACGAATATTGTTTGAAGAAAACTATAGGTTTAAATATACTATGTCATATTGTACCTACAATATGGTACCGCACTGACTGTGTACAACTTCAATGTGACATACAGGGTAATGTACTGTGCTGTGCATTGTAACTTAATGATCCACTGATGGGGACACAGGCAGGTAGTTTTATTATCAAGGTATCTGAAGATTTCTCTTCCATAAGGTAGATAGCCGAACTGAAGGTTTTTATTTCGATCAATCGATCGGTATTTTATTTCGATCGCACAAATGTCAATGATACGAGTTACATTTAGTCGGACCATTCCGAGAATACCGTAGACAGACATCTACTGGAGTAAATATCAAGGTTTTTATCGACGAATCTCTCCTTAGTACTTGGCTAATCTCAAAATGGGAAGATTGAGACATACTTACCTTGAATTGTAATTAGTAAATTATTGAAAAAATATCAATGAACACCATATAAATCATGATTTCTGAGCATGACACACAATAATATGGTAAATGTTTTTTAAACGTAGAGGATTTTAAATAAATTTATTTTAATAGGATTGACATAAAATACATAAAAGGCAACTAGTGAAGCAAGAAGTAGTAAAAGACGAAGACGACAGATTATTTGTAGGTGGTGTTTATTGGTCAATTTGTTAAAATGGTGGAATAAAACAAAGTCTGAACTGAACGAGCAATTCACATACCTGTTTCATGATCCAGATAATATAAAAATCTAAGATTAAAGATTATGTTACTTTTTCTCTGAATTTCCGAAGGTAGTCAACCAGAAGGCAGAGAATGTTTTTAGCATTAAGTTCGCCTTATAACTTTACTGTTTGTATGGAACAAAAGTTTATATAAATAAAGTAAAATATGTATTTGTCTCCGTAGTCAAATGGCACACACTCGCGCACCCAAATATAATTTTTTAACTTGATGAATGAATGAACGGTGACCATGAATCGAGATCGATGTCAAAATGATGTTGAATGCATGAAAAATAAAATAAACGGCTCCATAATCCAATTAGTAACGAAACGAGCCTGTCTACAGCGCTAAAGGGTTTCGGATTCAGTTGATGACAAGAGCATACATTTAGGACATGGGTGTTTGTTTCTGGGTAGGTGTCGTTTGTGATGTCTTAATTGTGTATGTCTTGCCACTCGCGATATAGAAAATCAGTGTGAATCAAAGAATATCTATGTGGACGTTCGTTTAGAAAATATATATTCATCAAAATTATGAAAGTTTTCGCCGTGACCACGATCCATGCAACTGGGTCGAAATACTGGCAACAAATAAAAACGTATCGTGAGTACCCGTTACATAATAAAATGTATAAATTCCGCGATGACATTAGTTTAAAATAATTTATCTACGCCCATGCTTTAAATCATTTATAAAAGATTCTGAAACAGTTAGCTTACTGCCAACATTAAAACACCTAATGACATAATAATTATAATATCATCCAAACGAACGATATAATGTTGTACTGAATTTCATAATAACACTCCTTTATTTCTTTTCGATCCCTTCTGTGCAAAGGGTTTACTCAACAGACAGCCACATTCTTACTGCTCGATGTTTGGTATCTCTATGAATTTCAAAAAAGGAACCAACCAACCTTCCAACATTAAAGAACATATTCAAGTGAATTACTACTGCAATAAATAATTCTTTCATGAATACTTAGTTTATTTGTATATACTCAGTAATGGATGATATTAGGTTACTAAGACTGGCTGTTTTAATGTTAGCAGTGAGCTAATTGTTTCAGAATCTTTTATGGAGGATTTATATTATGGGTGTAATAAATGCAACTGTTGATAATTCGGTATTAAAACACTCATGTGCTACTATTATCACATGAGAGTTTTAATACCCCTTATTATACAAAATTTGCATAAGTAACTATTATCAAAATCTATTTATAATCAAATTTAACGCTTTCTTAAATAAACGACAAGTAGACAATGTGGTTGTAAAGTTTTCTATCGTCGTTGGCTATTTATGGTGTTAATTACTTCCGACTGAAGGCACAGCAACTGGCAGACGAGGGCTCTATTAGTAAAGTATTTAATAACACGTAATCTCCTCGTCGGTGCGTTCATTCTTATCAGATCGCCGCTGTATCTGGGCCGAGTGTTCATCAAAACTACGACCGTGGCCGCACTAACTACTTACTTACGTACTTAACCTACAATTTGCATAATGACACCGAGCTACTTGCAGCTATCCGCAGCTCGCAGCGCCAGTACATGTGGACCGAATGTGTTCTCGCAAGTTAACTGTCTAAAACTGTTAGAAAAAATACGTTGCATGAAGGTATCAGCTTTTGTCAATGAAATTTTCGTTGCGATTATTTTTTGGACGGTATATTATAAACAAAATCTGTCTGTATTAAGAAAGGTTTAGAATTATTTGAGATACATATACACATAGCCCTGTGGAAACCCATCCTGAACATATAGAGTAATTTTGCAAACTGTAATGTAACCTATGAACGAAATATCGAAGAATTCGTAATTACTAATTTTTAACAAAATATAACGAAAATAGATGTTATGTTTACGTTAGACATTCACTGATGTATTTACATAACTGAATCCCCGCACCACATAACAATAACTTCATGGAAGTGAAGTGGTGGCATCATATTATCAAGACAATCGAAGTACTCGAGACGAGCGCCTCTTGCACGGGACAATGCCTCTCTGTTCGACAAGGTTAAATACACAATACACTAATAATTATCTGTCTGATATATCTTATGAAATTACAAATCCAAGTGTGTGAAGCTTACTTTTAACATTAAGTTTTTCTTGCTTTTCGTAGCCGGTGTTTGTGGTGTATGGATCCTTGAGCCGAAGCGGACAAAATTTAATGCTTCCAGCTTCAGTTGCTTCCGCTGGAAGTTGATATATTAATCATTGAGGACCAAAAGTCATATCATATTATAAAAATCAATTACTGGAGGTACTGTTTGGTGATAATATTTGTGTGATGGGCAAATGTTATTTTCAATAGAAACTTATATCAGTAACGGAAAAGTACCTTGAGTTATACCTTCTTGGAACCCTTCATGTATTTAAAATCTACGCTTCGCATCTTATTGGACGAGTCTATCAGTCCTATTGATTAATTATTGAATTTCGCACCGCAGTTAACTTTTTATTATTTCGCCTGTGAACCAAATCAATAACTATTGAGTTTAATCGAAGTGTATCAATTCAATGGAAAGTGAATGACATAACAGCGGTGCGTCTAATTGTCATGCTAGTATCGGCGTGCGTCCACGTAACAACGGTGACCCAGAACCATCACGTTGCAGCACTGGGGCTGTGACGTCACCGTCGCCGCGCCATATCTGGACTACGTTGTGTAAGCTTTATAACGCCCGCCCTGGGCGGGTAACTTGCGAATATACTTCCTTGGATTGAGACTGCATAGTTTTTAATAAGAATGGGTTTTAATTTTAGTTATGTACAATTAGCGTACAGACGCAACGTCAAGTTTCTGGTCACTGCATCTCATGGAGTCATGTAACTAACTCGTAGCTCAGGTCTTTTCAAAATCCCCTGTCAAGATTTTTCTGCTAACCGTCAAAGGTTCTGCGATACGCGCTTGATGTTCTTTAAACGACAAAACATACCGCTGACCAGAACCAAAAGTCAATTTCTTTCACACTTAGCCAAACCTCCCGCAATTTGAAAACATTATGAACAATGTTCAAATGCGCAGATAGGCTTACGATATTTTCCTGGAGCAAGCGTTAATTAATATCATATAAGAAAACTAGTACTTACTACAGTACTATTATTATTTTGTATCACTAACTACAAAAATAGATGGTGTGATTTAAGCCCGGAACTACTCTCTGTAAATATACGTTTTTTTATTAGGAAGGATTCAACGCTGGTTGACGCGTATAATCAAACTAAGGCCGCCAGTAAAAGTTAGTTATCGCACCTCGTCCGATACCTTTGTCATCTTATTATTATTCAGTGTTTTTGCCGTGTGCTTATCAACCGTTAACTAAGATGAATAGAAAAAACAACAGTTTTCCGCTTCCTCGCCAACTTCCATTACCGATGTTTTTGTGTAATTACTTCCGACTAGAGAATTAGAGGAACATTGAGCACTAACGGAAATACTTATTGGAGAATATCCTATAGGTAAAAGAATCTTTGTAGGGTGTCACATTTAAAATCACAACACCTAACAATACTGCCATAAAGCAATTCGTTACGAATCTCCTATTCAGATTTGTATCAAATTGAATTGTATCTATATGTATTTACGATATTTTATACTTTATTACTTTTTGTTTAGTATTATTTATATTTTTTAAATAAAAACTAAGTTGAAGTAAGATACTCATTCTTATAATATGAAAAATAAAGATAATATGTGTCAAGCCCTACGGGCAAATGCTCTCGTCAATTATTCCATTCAAATTTGTGCCTTTGTTGCAATGCTGGGTGTCAAAGATTTGTTAGTAGACTGCAACCGCTGAACTTGCAATCCTTAAAAAATAATTACAAACTATGGATTAACAGTCTCGTATATAGTTTACATTATAGCTTTTCTAAATATGGTTATGATGGATAAGTAGATGATACTTCCCGATGATACTAAATAAACAGCAGAGCAATAAATGATGAAACTAGGTTTCTCGATTTTATTTGTTCTACTCAAAAAACCTAATTATGTCTGCTATTAATGTTAAAATACAATATTTTTTGTTAAGAAAAACTCCTTTGTTTTAATAACTACTTAACTTAAGGGCAAGAGTTTGGTAATAACAAAGAAAAGAAGCAATTGTATGTATTAATAGAATTGCTACAATTTGTGTTACTGATTTATGATAATTATTCAAATATTAAATTGATATCTCAGTCTTACTATATCTAATTTGTAATAATGTTAATTTCAATATAATTCTGATTTTTTTAATGAATTTGTTTTGTTGTTTCTTGTACAGAATTTTTTTCAGGCGCCTGATATAAGTACGTAGCTATATTTCATTTTGTAACTTTGCTATTATTCATATCAGCAATTAATATGAGATATTGTTTTGTAATTCTAAAAATATTTTTTAATGGTAACAACCGGCAACGAATTCAAAAGTGATATGAATCATCAGTCTCCCCATTGAGGTTGATTTGGTCAGAAAGAGGGATGAAGCCTCTTAACAGCGGATAGGAATGTGTTTTAGGACAGGGTTATTTCTTTCTCTGCTCTTTACTTTAGGTTTGTAAGCGATGAGTGTAGTTCGAAGACTTGATTCTTTCCAACCGACACAGATGTTATGTCCTAGATAAATTTTCGTATACGAGTGGATCTATACCAATTACAACACAGGCCATTCTTAGAATGAGATGTTACATTGAAAATAAACATATGACATTGACTCTCACAACTGATTGAACACTTAGGTATAATTATCTACTTATCCGCGGCATTACCAAGCAAACCCTGATCGATCACTTCTGTCTGTTTGTTGACTTCCAGCGTAATCCTGACCAGGATCCTTTTTGTGATGATGATTAAATTCTTGCAATGTACTGATATTTTATAAATATTTATTACCTACTGTTTTTGTAAAATGTAAAGTTTGTTAGGCACTGGGCAACAGCGGGACCATACGCAAACAATATCTTAGTTGAAGTGTTAAAAAAATGTGGAAACAAATGAATTACAATCCGTCAGCCTTCGCGCTCCCTGAACTCCCTTACAGGACATGATTATTTCCCACCAGGGCTTGTACTGGGTCGCAAGTGAGTTGAAGTCAACTTTATAAATGATTGTTCTTTAATAGAGCAAAGAGGCAAGGTGACCAACAGTATGTTGCAATGTAGACTAACTTGTCACCGCTCACACGCCCGTGTCCCTACGAAGGGTATCAACAGTTTCACAATTGACATGAGCGTGCGTCTTCCTTCCTTCGATCTGATCATGATGTGCACTTGGCCCATTTACGATAAATAACGTATGCTTTGACCTCCACACTGTGTTGAGGTCAGGCAGCAGTATGGGCTCTTGGTCACGTCTACCAGTTCACAGAATATTAATTACGTTTATATACGCATATGGAGTCTGAAGTACAAATCGATGCCGGGCGGCGTCATGTTCAGAAATGGATCGATAGATACGCTGATGAACGGAAGTGAGAAAAACTTAAAGAGTGTCCGTTATGGAGCTTCGTAAAAAAAGACAGAGTTAACAAGTAAAGTATTACTATCTAGGTTATTAATGACAGCATCAAACAGTTACCAAGAACACACGCTTCAACTGGATCACCAAATCTGATACTGAAACAAAAAAAAAACATTGCGCACTTGATTTTCGTCATATGGTGGATGATTACAATGCAATTTGCATTAGGAAGTGGAGTGGAGAATCACAAATCAGTAATCTTCAAGAATCCAACATTGTACAATTTTAGTTAATTCTATTATTCTAAAGTATGTCATCCATTGTTATTTTATTTTTATTGTTATTCGAATATTTGTCTTTACTTATTTAGTACAACTTTTAGGTAGGTCATTGATACCTTAAACAAAGAAATTTATATTTATTATAAATTCAAATAAAAAATCATTTAGGTATGTGGCAATGAACGTATTTTTTTGGTTCCACTAACGTCTATGGCATTGTTAGTTGAAGTAAGGGTTTCCACGGGCCTGATCCTCATTGCACGTAATTCATCTGAGCAAAATAATTTACTCGCTCTTAATCATTACACTCTAGCAGCTGCAGTTTCTTTTTAACTTCAATTCGTTCGTTCGTTGTTATCGTAGCCGTCGTGAGATCTGACCTAGATAACAAATTAACCTTGCTAATGGTGATAAACGTAGTTTTCAATTTGGGCGCGATGATTAATAGTGTACTGACAGGTGACACATTTTTGGCCCATGGACTAATTTCACGGGTTGCGAAAACGTTTCCTCACTTCATTTACACATATAGACGTCGAAGCTAGAGATACATTCCCACCAATATGATGGCCGGAGTCCAAAAATACTATTGTTCATATATGTAAGTGTATTTGACAGGTACACAACATTGTATTTATTGTCTAAATACAGATAGATATACACAATACGAGTAGATACAGATAGGAATGCAGATAGGTTATCGTAGTTTTATCATATCTAAGGGTTGTTGTCATGTATGAGGCTTTCCGCTTCCGTTTTGTGTCTGCCAAAAATCTGACGGCACCGCTTAAGCTAGTATCACGTAATTTCCTGTCTTTTTTGTGTTCCCAGCGGTACACGTCATTACTAAGTTTTGTACATAATTATAAAGTATATAACTTAAAAAAAAAGTATTAATTTCCATAATATGTTTTTGTCTGTTCAGCATGGTTTTTTCAGTATTTATCGACTTCAGTAAAAAATATCTGTATACTTCCACTGTTGCAATTAACCATATTGTTAGTATTTTATTATGTTTTATTTATCGTTTCAAACTCTCAAGCAAAATAAAAATATGAAAATACGAAACGTCTATTATATACTCAATATAACACTTGAATACGTTTTAGTATGAAATTTTTATACGTAAATTCTGAACTAAGTTTACGTTGACCGTATTTGGGCGGCCTAGAGTAGTTCCCCAATCCCACGCTGGCAGAACAGGGTGTCGTAAGAGGCGACAGAAGCCGGCCTGCGGGTGGTAGGGCTTTGCGTAGAGATTATATTATCAGTAATATTATTAATCATTAAGATTATATTTTTATAGGTATTATTATTGTATGAAATAACGTACATTAGTATACGTCAGCAACTTAGAGTACCGCGCGCAGGAGTTATACGAAATTTAATTCAGTACACAACCATTTGTCGTCCGCGCCGCGTGTACACAGCTAGCGATTATTTATTAGTAAGCTTTCAACAATGAAAGTCGTTTAAGGGTATCTTTAGCATTTGATTCATTATTCCTACAATTATATTTCCGTGAAGCCTGCCTGGCTAGCTACCATCCATCTGCTTGAGTCAGCCGCCTAGCGAGTCCTCGTGTTGCGGCTGGGGGCTTGAGAGCCAGAACTTTCTCTTCTTACATTCTTCTCATTTCCTGGCCGACAACGCATCAGTGATACCTTTGGTCTTGCTGATGTCTATGGGCGACAGCGACCACTTATCATCAGATGACTCGTCCGCTCGTTTGTCGGCTATTGACATAAACAAAAGTTATAGGTACTTCCCGTTGCTCCATAAAAAAAAACTAACATGAAGTTGGTGGGATTAACAACTTTTAAAGGATTAAATACAGATTTAAAATAAAATTACCTGTCAAGACTGAATACGGACAAGGTTAATAATGCCGATGAAACATTACTGCAATATTACACTTTTCACTTCATAGTGACGGCCATAATTTATAATAAATAAAACAAAGTCTAATATTATTCTTTCTTTTACTATGGATTTAAACATTTACATAAGAGACAAAAAACATTTAGTAAAATATAAAAATTTACATAAATAAAATTACGAGATACGTCACGAGGTATAGTACAATTGATACAGGTCGTTGATAAAATACTGCTTATTTATAACACAAATGCTTGCAGATAGATGCTAATTGCTTCTTAAACGGCTTCAAATAAACGACTGAAATTTATTCGCGTATATTGGCGTATCCCAGTCAAGTATACATAAATGGATACCAACCATTTATTTACTAGTTCATGGTTACGTAACTTTGCACTGAGAATTTCCATTTATAACTCCAAGTTGAGTGGAAATAGCAGTAAGAGCCAACTCTTTATTAATATTATTTTAATTAACATCGCTCCATGAGTAATAAGTTAGTAAAACCCAAACATTTGCTCATAAAATTCAAGTTCGTCTAAAAGATTGCACGAAACGAATTCCAAAGTAAATAGCTGTCGTAAATGCTAAAAGCTGCATGCTCCTTATAATATTGATTTGTGCGAACCATTTGGTAAAAGGGTTATCGTTCAAAAATGTCGGCCATACACCACTAATAGCATCTTCATATGTTTGCGCTTGGGGACGCAAGCAACTCAGCAAATGAAGATATGCCGTATTACCTGCTTCTAAGGCGGCAGCTACGTCGCCATCGGCAAATATGTCCAAAGCACCCCATTCTACATTTTTTCGGCACGATCCATTAGTCAACCGGCGCAAAGCTACATAATCACCACAACGGGGCACAAAGAAATCTGCGATATACATTTCTTTGTAACTTAACGGATTTTCGGCTTCTTCTCCGAAGAGTTTCACCAGCTGTTTTATAACAGCTTCTTTTGAATTCTCTTCTCTATTATCACGTATCAACAAATATCCCACTAAGGATGGAAACCGTTCTGAGTTGCCAATTGTTGACAGTTTGGGCCTCTCCATCGCCCATAAGATAGGACCTCGCACACTAAGAATATCTCCACTATAACCTTGTTCTCTCCAGAAACTTTCTTCGTATTGAACCATAAATTTTTTAGCGTGACCTTGTTTCATAGCTCTTGTAATCGCAGCCTCCTTATCTGATAACAAATTAGCTTCTACGTGAATGTGATCTAATTCATCTGGTTTCAACGCCATGGCGAGCAAACTGCATACATAACTTGTTTCACCTTTCATGGTTGTCAAAATTACTTGTTTGTTAGAATAAGTGCGTATCTCTTTTATACATTTAGCTGACAGAGTAATGTCAGCCACACTTTGCTGTAATTTATTAGCGAGATGCTTTCTACAATATCCCAAGAGCTTCTCACGAAATCTTGTATTGTGCCCGCCTAAATGATTTCTGATACTGCTAGTTCTATAGCATTGATGAAGGTAGAAAAGAACGGATACAGTATTAGAAGGTACGCCACATACCAACCGAACCATAGTCCTCATAATTTGCCTTGAATTGGGTAGAAGTAGTGCTTTGCAAATATGTTCCTCCATTGTAGTCTTGTCATAGTAAAGAAGTTTCAAAGTTTCAGCGGCAGCATCTACCCTATTGGTCTGAAAAAGATCTCTCATACTTTGATCCAGAAGTGTTTGATATTGATTCAGTTCAAATCTCTCGAGAAAATTTAAGTAGTCGAAATCATGAAAATCATTTTCGCACGATACAGTTTTTCCGTTGCTGTATTCGAAGATTTTGCTAAAAGGGGCTGTGACATTATCTGGTGTTATGACAGATTCTGGCAGGGAAATATTGAAGTCTTTCGCAAATAAAACTAAGTAATGTCGCGCCATATTGTTAAGAAGTTGCCTTGCGTTTCCATCAAAGCAATATATTCCCGCATCCGATTGCTCCTCTTCTTGGAAACCAACATTGCATTGAGATGGCGACTTTTGCTTAGTAGCTAAATCAAGAATAACAATATTGATTGTGTCTCCAAACTTTTTAGTCAGTTTGTGGGCAGTGACGATGCCGGGCAGACTACATCCAAGAACAATAATATCAGCCCTTATGTTCTCCTCGTGACTTTTCTCCTCGTCTACAGATTTCGTTTTTGCCACCATATATATACTCTGTTTCACTTGTAATTTGTAATTTTGTATAAAACAATATAAATATACGGTTCCCATAAATTTTAATTACATATAATGAAATTTTGATAACGCCATTAATGTCATTTTTAATAATCTCATTTTTTACCACGAAAGAGGTTATCTATACATAGCACATTGATGTGGAATTATATACCAATCTGTGGTCAAACTGTACTCAAACGATGCGCTGACTACGTTGTCAGACAATGTCAACTGGATAACGTCTCTTTAGCATTTCACCGTCGCCCACGATATCCGCTAACTTAAAGGCACTATATTTTTTGTTACTGTTGATTTAAGGCGAAGTGTGTGTTACGTAGCCGATTCCTGAAACTCATTCGAAATTCACTTCCATAACGTCGCGTCACAGCACCTTGAATGTAACATTCTCAATTGATATTTATTTTATTTTTGGCCTTATTGGGGCGGCTTAGAATACTCCCCCCAATCCCATGCTGGCAGTCGGGGTATCGTAAGAGGCGACAGAAGCCAGCCTGCTTGGTGGTAGGGCTTCGCGTATGAAGTATTATCAGTATTATTATTAAGTCATTAATATTATTACTGGTATTATTATTTTTCCATGAAGCCTGCCTGGCTAGCTATCAGCCGCCAATGACTCGTCGTGTTCCGGCTGGGTGCTTGAGAGCCAGTATCTTCTTTCTAAACTTCTTCTCATTTCCTGGCCGACAATACATCAGTGATACCTTCGGTCTTGCTGATATCCATGGGCGACGGTGATCACTTACCATCAGGTGGCTCGTCTGCTATTACCATAAAAAAATACTTATTACCAAGCAGTCTGGTGACTGATTTATATATTAATTCATGATAAATATTTTAATTACTATAATTTAATAATAATCTGAAATACCATTTTTCCAAGCTGATCAATGTATGTATTACCTCGAATATTATTAGAATGTGTCAGTTCTTAATGTTACAACCACAAATGACACTGACAACTCACTCCGGTGAGAAATTGAGATCTTTGTTTCGGTAAATTTTATGATTAAACTATTAGCATTAGGATGGAGTAGTTGATAAAGTTTGAAACATTTATTATACTTAAATTAAACATAATATTTAATACCATTATTTTTATGATTATTATTATTTTATACAATTTTTTGCCTTGATTTCATTCGGGTTTAACAATTATCTATCTTCAGTCCCGGATTTTTAATTTTTTTAGGCGGGGCAAAAATTGAAAAATGCCGCCCCCGACCACTTATATTTTTGTTTTTTACCTTTATCATCTTTATAATTTCAGCTACATGTACTATAATTTATTCTGTGGTCAAAGTTAAGTGAATGATGAGGTGTCCATTCGTCTGTAAAGTGTGAATTTGGCCGCCCACTGAACTTGCCGCATGGGCATGGGCATCTTGGGGCATGGACCCCGGCTTGTCCCCTCCTAGATCCGGGGCTGTCTATCTTAGTAAATATTACGTAGATTTAATCCATACTAATCTCTAAGTTATATAAAGCAAAGTGAATATCATACTGGTTCTAGTAAATTTTTGTGTATATACATTATATATGTAGCCTATGTCAATCCAAAATAATGTCCCCATCAAATAGCTAGGAATTTATCAAGTAGACACCGTCGTTCCATAGGTTACCCTCCGTATGTACACACACAAACACACACAAAATTCGCACTTTCTCTTTCTAATGTTAGTATGGATATGGATTATAATAAAGAAATGATTAAGTAATAGATTATAATAAAAAGAATTAGTTTGCAGGCATGTATTTAAGCTATCAAGTAAAATACCTACATTACATGAAAATAGATACTTTTTACATAATACGTGATAACGATTATACAATACGAACAGTATAAAACCTTTGATAAACAATCATTTACACAAATTAATAATCTAGGTCATGTCATGATAGTATACATAAATAACCATTATCATATAATTATGATCGTAATTGTTTGTTTCTTTGATAATAACAAAAAAAAAAAGATAGTTATTATAAAATTAATAGCAAATAATATCTTATATTTATATATCAATGCATTTACCCTGTATACCTATAATCTAATTTACGTATTAGCGCCTGCCTACATTCCTCACATATAAAAAATATTACAAGTATATTATATTTAAATAATATTGAAATTACACACACACATATTGTTATAACAAATAAAATATTTCAAACTAGATAAGAAACTGAAATAATTTTGCACCCTGCGCAACTAATACGGTCATGTGAATTTTCACAAAAAAATGGTTATTCGATTATGTGAACGTGACAATTGAAATAAGTCTAAATTGCATTGAAGAAAGATCGATTGGGTCACATAATAAATTGCTTTCGACCAAACTGGCCATCGTTACATTGAAAGGCTGAGATTTAAAAACGTTTCTTGCGTTTAGAGTTAAATTTGACGTAATTTTAATACATTGCTATTGATAATAAAATGTACAACTAGTGAAAATTCATATCTGATAATAAGTGCATTGGAAACCGTCAGGCGTTTGACTTACCTCGGGAATGAGAGCATATTGCACGCGAAAAGTTGTAAAGTCAAGTACAATAAGAAGTACACGAAAAATATCTTGGTTATTATAGTAGTATTAGTTCCCAGACATGATTAATTTTATTTTGTTTGCGACTTGTGATTCAATAGCAAGATATGATTGTCGGTAATCAATTGTCACACTGTAAATGAAATTAATTAAAAATGGCTTATATATAAACTCCTACTAAGTTTACATTCGCGATGTATGTAATCAATAAAAAAAATTTACTGCAAAAAAAAGCAAACCATTAACTGCTAACATTAAAAACAAACAAAATTAAATATACCATAGTTCATATGACATTAAATTTTAACACTATACCCAATATTTGTTCATCGCTTATTGACTGGCTGACTTCAATCGGAACATGACAAAACAGTCAGTGGTTGATCCTAAACAGAGGGTAGTAACGAGATAGATAAGCAAAGAACCCCCTCCCGTATTTAAATATGTACATATTTAAGAAGCTTTGTAAATAAATAGGATGAAATTGGCAGGAGAAGATTGCATAGATGGACCGAAGATTACACTGTATACGTAAGTGTTATGCTAAGCAATAAAATTCAAATTTATACCGACGTCTTACAGTTAGGTTAGATAAATCTTAGAGAATATCTAGCCTTCATAAGTGGTTGGAAATAAATTGCCAATAGTAAGTATACATGATCATTACAACCATCAACT
This sequence comes from Megathymus violae, assembly GCA_003671415.1. Classification (NCBI taxonomy): domain Eukaryota; kingdom Metazoa; phylum Arthropoda; class Insecta; order Lepidoptera; family Hesperiidae; genus Megathymus; species Megathymus violae. The sequence goes on from PDGT01000044.1 coordinate 130,647, forward strand.
TCGGGCCCGACGTAGTGATATTTGTGATTTGGTAACCAACCTAGATAGATATAAATAGATATGTCATAAGTGTTAATACCTGGCAAAACAGGAGCCTCCCCTCAACGACTGTCCACTTCGGACAGAAGGAAACGGTGAGACCGTTCGATACTAGCTCTCCAATATTGCAACCGGAACAAATGGAAAAAGTTCATTTTGTAAGGTTGATTTTAAAAGAAGATTACTAGCCAGGCAGTTAAAGATACTTATCGCCTTGTATCAGTACCATCAGTAATGAACTTGGGACAGAATCTAGCAATTTGTTGTTTTTTGGTTTTTAACTAATGGATTAAGCCCAAAAAAGATCAATTGTTAAGACTAAATCATTGAGCCGCTTCGTTTCCATTACAAAATATATTAGATTAAAGATAATTTCGGATCGATGCATTAAAAGGTTCTCGTAAAAACAGTCCCAATTCCGTTACGAGATTTTACCTACCAAATGTTCTACAAGTGTATAATCTATGGTAGTGTTCGTTTCAGATCTCCTTGGATGTAAAGAGAAACCGATAATGGGTTAATTTGTTATAGGAGAGTAAACAGAGTTGTACACAGATCGTTAAACGTGAAGAAACGAAGCCAACCTCTCCAGCGACTGTATGTATGTAATAAAGTATCAATTGGCGACGATAAGAGCCTTAATAAAGACCAGGCCCGGAATAGAACCCGGCGTTGGGAGACGTGCGGCCAGGCACGTACGCCACCCTGAGGGCGTTGTTCCATTCGCACACGGTAATTGCAAATTTCTCTATTAATGTTCGCGAATTAATAGAAATAAATTGCAGACATAAGCGCAAGATCTTCTACAGTTCTCTTCCAGGAGCTTGGAAATTTGCGCCGGACGGATGCCAAAAAACTATTAATGGATCAAACCTTTATAATAATAACCATAAAGAAACCATTTATTTTCTAAAGGTTTCTCGCCCGCAGCAAAAAAGCGCCAACAGTAGCTTTATAATTGCCAGAATATATCCAGTCGAGTTATTATAGCGACCTTCGAAGCGGAGAATCGATAAGACGTCTTCCATTTCGTTTTGTTTGATATTCTTTACGAAATTAAATGTTTGTCTTCGTAAGATTTTTTCAAGTTTTGCTCAGGGCAGTTACATAGTCGAGCTATATTTTATCATGAAATTCGATGTGTATAAAGTTCACACTTATGAGGTCTTTTGGAATTAATTTTCTTTTACTACTATACACGTAAGATAACAATTTAAACAAGCAACCTTCTCTGATCATTTCGTCGTTTAGTATTGTTCGTGTTTATATTTAGTCTGGAGTAAGCAGACGTTGTGTGATTATAGAAACAAATAATAAATTAATATATCATGTCAACACTCTGTTAAGTAAGCAGAAAAATATTTTATTCAGTGGTGTCTATGTAAGACAGGTTTCTACATAATGAAGTACTCCCATACGTAAATTTTTTTTCACTCTTCACTCACACTCACTCATATATCGATTATACAACTTTTTTGCTGTTAAATAAATCTTTAAATATTCAATAGTACTACATATCCAAATAATTAAAATACTTATTTGTATGACTAATATTGTACCGCATCTTCAAACAATGGAGTGCCTCTTCTCACTGATGTTCCTTCAAGTCAAACGCCTTAGCGTCGTTCACTGCAATACAAAGGAAATGTTTTTAATTTTTTAATTTTAACACTTTAAAATATGCAAAGAAAAATATGAAATGACAAAGGAATATTTGACCTGGGACTGCAGCATATTTTACGTTTAAGCGCAATACTATTGTTTTTATGTGTTCTCTATAGCAACACGGTCGTACGGACCACAAGACAGGATCCGTGTACGGAAGATTTAAACAGATAACGAATTCAAAGTAGGTATGCAAGAATTTTGTGATTGTAACTTTTAAAATTTTTGGTTTTCTGCTTGATAAAATTCTAAATCTGAAATAGAAGAATAGAAATATCTTACTCAAGAAGTTTTTATATATCGTTAGTAAGCACTAAATCATTTTCAAAAAATGCAGATCTGAGGGGAAAATACTATTAGTTTGCATGAAAGTTACTAAACTAAATGTAATAAGAGTTTCTATATGGTGGTTATTATTTATTGTCGCAGCAAATAAACAAACAGTATAATTATTTAGCTTCTAGTTTCTTTGCTTCTTTAAACGCATCTTTTCGACCCTGTATCTGAAGAAATTTAATGACGTTCTCGTGAATAATAATGTTGAATAGCAATATGAATGAATACCAAGAAATAATTCTGAGTTAGAGTTAACACACGCAAAGGCGACTAGCGCTGCACCGACAATTCTTCTAGACTATTGAGCAGAAGAAGAAGAGTAGAATATAAAAATAAATAGCTGTATTGGGGCGGCTTAGAATACTAACCCCAATCCCTCGTCGGATGGGTGTCGTAAGAGGCGACTGAATCCGGTCCGCTGGTGGTAGGGCCCCTCGGAGGGATTATATTGGTAGTATTGATTTTAAAAATATTTAAATTTTAGCTACCACCCTCCTTATAAAGTCAACCGTGAAATGTTCTCCAACGTGTTTCGGTTGTAGTGTCGGAGTACCAGTCTTCCTTTCTTCTTTCTCCCCCATCTTTTATACATTTTCCCTCCCTTTCTTCGTCTGTCACCCGTCCTGGAGAGGTGTACTCCTGTTGGTGTCTCTCGAGTCCGTTAATGTCATTACCGACTGCTCTCGTGCGGTTGGGCCTGATGGACTGGCTCGGCGGCCAAGGAGAGCCGATAAAACGTTACCGCTGGTGCCCGTTGGTTGTAGGGGACCCGAACCCAGGTGATCCCGCCCTGGGAGGCTGTCCCGCCGCCAATGTCAAAAGTCCGTCGATTGATTTTCTTGCCGGTTGGGGAGCCGAATGTGGACGAGGACCTTAATCGTGGTTGGATCGGGGGTCCTTCCGTCCGCCGAGCCAGCAAATCAGATTGCCCACCTTCCCGAGATAGTATTTATGACTATTCTTTGACTCGAGTAGTACCAGCGATACACCACTCCTACTCTTTCAACTCTTCCCCGCAAAAAATAAAAATAATGAGAAAGTCCAGAAAAGAAAAAAAGTTAAAACCAGCGGCACCCCCTTCCACATTTCTTGTGGACTTTTGTAATATTAGGGGCTTACACTCTAACCTCAATGCCGTTCATTACCACCTTGAAACGTCGCGGCCGGCCTTATTCTTTCTGACGGAGACACAAATATCCGCTCGAGATGAAACTTCCTACCTTCATTATCCGGGGTACAAATTTGAACACAAATTTATACCGCGCGCCGGTGTCTGTTTGTTTTATCGAGATGATATTTGTTGTCAACGACTCGACTTTCTTGAAGGAAAAGACCTGTCAACCATCTGCGTACGCGTGGACCATGGTGGCTAAACACGTGTCTACATCGGCTTGTACAGGTCTCATAGCGGTAATACCGAAATAGATCGACTCTACGAGCACGTTCAAGGGACGATCGACTATGTGCAAGAGCAGATCCCCTGTGCCGAAGTGGTGATCCTGGAAGACTTCAACGTCCACAATGTTGAATGGCTAGGATCACGTACAACGGACTATGCAGGGAAATCTGCTCACAGCTTTGCCTTGGCTAACGGCCTCAGTCAGTTAGTGTCCAGCCCGACACGGATCCCTGACATTGATGGCCGTTCTGCTTCCACTTTGGACCTCCTGCTTACCTTCCACCCTAACGATTATGTTGTATCCGTCGAGGCGCCGCTTGGGTCGTCTGATCACTGCCTTGTACGTTCTTCGATACGATGGGCACGTCCCGTTGACCGGCGGCCTTGCGCGTCTCGCCGGGTCTGGCATTTTGGATCGGCGGACTGGGATGGTTTGCGGGAATTTTATTCATCTTACCCGTGGAGGCGCATCTGTTTCTCTTCAGCTGATCCCAACGCTTGTGCGCTCTCCGTAGCTGATGTGGTGCTCCAGGGCATGGAATGTTACATTTCAAACTCTGTGGTTCCCGTTGGTGGTAAAACCCAGGCCTGGTTTGACAGAAACTGCTTTAAAGCAATAAACCTGAAACGATCTGCTTATCAGGATTGGGTAGAGGCGCGTGAGTTTGGAGGCACCATTGTGAGTCAGCTGAAAAAGAAATTTAATGCTGCCTCGTGGTCCACAAAATAGGAAATCACCACGGCAAAGTTAAGGCACATACACAGAACCGGCAAGAGACTGCTGAGCTATCCGTGTTGTAGCCGAGCGTTTTGGTCTCTGGCCAAAGCCATTCAAGGCAATTTCTGTGCATCGTCCCTTCCTCCTTTGCGCAGAGCAGATAATACCCTGGCCCACACCGCAAAAGAGAAAGCCGAAATACTGGGCACACTCTTTGCGTCGAATTCGAGTGTTGATGACGGAGGTAACACACCGCCTATCATCCCGCATTGTGGTGAGCTGATGCCAGACGTGCATTTCACGCAGAATGCTGTGCGTCAAGCTCTTTTTTCCCTCGACATCAGCAAGTCGAATGGGCCTGATGGTGTACCTGCAATTGTGCTGAAAACGTGCGCTCCGGAGTTGACCCCGGTTTTAACGCGCCTATTTCAACTCTCCTATTCTGCCGGCATCGTACCGTCTTCATGGAAGGTAGCTTTGGTCCACCCTATTCCTAAAACAGGAGACAGGTCAAATCCATCCAATTACAGACCAATAGCTATAACCTCTCTGCTTTCCAAACTAATGGAGCGTGTAATAAACACCCAACTGCTCCGGTATCTAGAGGATCGCCAGCTGATTAGTGACTGTCAATACGATTTCCGTCATGGCAGATCGGCTGGCGACCTTTTAGTATACCTTACTCATTGCTGGGCGGAAGCAATTGAGAGCAAGGGAGAAGCATTGGCTGTAAGTTTGGATGTTGCAAAGGCCTTTGATAGGGTGTGGCACAAGGCATTACTGTCTAAGCTACCTTCCTACGGAGTACCCGAAAAATTGTGCAAATGGATTGCTAGTTTTTTATCGGAGCGGAGCATCAAGGTCGTTGTAGATGGAGCATGCTCGGACACTAAGCCCATAAATGCTGGCGTCCCACAAGGCTCTGTGCTTTCACCTACACTGTTCATCATGCATATCAATGATATGCTCGACATCGTGGATATCCATTGCTATGCTGATGACAGTACGGTTGATGCTCGTTACACAGGCCGGGCAAATCTTTCTCGGGTGCAAATTGAGGAGAAGAGAAAAAAACTTGTGTCTGAAGTCGAGACATCTTTGGAGCGGGTCTCGGAATGGGGTAGACTTAATTTAGTCCATTTCAACCCCGAGAAGACACAAGTTTGCGCGTTAACTGCTAAAAAAACCCCATTCGTCATAGCACCACAGTTCCAGAACATTCCTCTTAACATCTCTAAAAGTATTGGGATCCTTAGTGTTGACATCTCGAATGAAGTTCAGTTTCGGGACCACTTGGTTAGTAAGGCCAAACTAGCTGCTAGAAAATTGGGAGTGCTAAACAGAGCTAAGCAGTACTTCATGCCTAAGCACAGGCTTATGCTTTACAAAGCGCAAATTCGACCGCACATGGAGTACTGCTCCCATCTATGGGCTGGAGCCCCAGCTGGCCAAGTGGATCCGTTCAACCGCATTCAACGGCGAGCCGTTCGTCTTGTCGACGATATCAAGCTTACAGACGGTCTAGAGTCGCTTGAGTTGAGGAGAGACGTAAGCTCTCTGTGTGTATTCCACCGTCTGTACAATGGGGAATGTTCTGAAGAACTGTTTGGTTTAATCCCTGCGGTTAATTTTCGTCACCGCACATCGCGGAGTTTCATCAACACCACCTGGATACCTGGCATTCGTCCACAGTTCAGTTCTCACGTAGCTTTCTACCACGCACGTGTAAACTGTGGAACGAACTTCCTGCATCGGTGTTTCCTCCAAGCTATGACATGGGATCCGTCAAGAAGCGGGTCTATCATTTCTCTCGTGGCTGGCAACGCATTGGTGACGCCCCTGGTGTTGCTAGTGTCCATGGGCGGCGGTGAACACTTACCATCAGGTGACCCGTCTGCTCGTTTGCATGCCCAAGGCATAAAAAAAGAAAAAGAATTGGTAAAACAATAAATGTCTATAAACAATTAAATTGTACAATTTCCAAACAGTAAACATTGTCAGGAGTACGTTTCGAATTGGACCAAAAATCAGCATACACGGCTCAGTAACACACTAAAGTAGGTATTCATGTTTGGTCTATTACATATTAATGTCTATAACTCTATAGTATATTAACCAACCATCCATCAGCCTAAGTTCACAACTGAATATACTTCTGCCTATTACCCATAAATACCAGTAATATATCATGTAAATATATGATTAACAGCAGTGAACATTTTTGACCTAAATATTCGAGTTCTTTGGTTAACTGAAGCGGGATCGTGTACCTTTTTAACACCAATTTATTCTCACAATTCCTTCAAATAATCTTCTTGTTGACAAAATTACGCACTAAATAAATACTGAACACAAGAAAGGATAGCTTAGAATATATTTCGAGATCAAGGTATGAATACTAAATCACTAGTATAAATATGTTTGAATTTAGTCACTAAAAGTAGTAAAAAGTAAAAAGTAAAAAAGTAACGTCTGTACCGATCGACAAGTAATGTTGTTATGAGCTACCAAATTAACAACCAAACTACAATAAATTTATCGTGTCGTCAAACAATGGAAACACGACACTATCTGGTTCGTAGTGCGAAATACGCGGGCTGGTTCCCATTTAGGGCGCGCCGCGCCGCGCGGTGAGACGATTCGCAATCATTGCGGTTAAGTGCAAACGATACGTTGCGTATTCGGTCTTCGGTCTTCAATTCCGAGTTTCTTCTAATACAGCGGCGCCCTTGAAAAGAATTCAACGCGCTTAATGACACGGAATTGTTCATGCTGAACAACTTTTACTCTATTGTATTTTGATTCTTTTTAAATAACTTGTATTTATTTTGTAAGTGCAATTACAAGTATTACAATTAGTGTATTCGTCGAGCTGAAAATTACCTACTCAAATTAATATATAATTTTTTTTTATGTTAATAGCCGACAAACGAGCAGACGAGCCACCTGCTGGTAAGTGGTCACCGTCGCCTATGGACATCAGCAAGAACAAAGGTATCATTGATGTGTTGTCGGCCAGGAAATTAGAAGAAGGTTAGAAAGAAAGTAATGGCTCTTAAACCCCCAGCCGGAACACAACGAGTCGTTTGGCGGCTGACTCAAGCCGGAGGGTGGCAGCTAGCCAAGCAGGCTTCACGGAAATTCAAATTTAAATTCAAAATCATTTAATCATATAGGTATTTAGTAAATACACTTATGAACGTCATTTTTTGCTTCTACCACCGTTTCGAAAAGGTGCTTTAACAATGAGGAGAAGAAACGGCGAAAGCAACTCCTCGGCACATCTTTTAAACAACATATGGTAATTACAAAAGTTTAAAGTTTAAACCTGTGCGGAACTGGTTTCGACACTAATTTTGTCCAGGCATCCTTGTCATTCATGTACTCATCTATACTATAATATCCCTTGCCTATAAGTTGTGTTTTAATGCGACGCTTAAAAGTTCTAATGGGCAACTCGCGTAAAGATTTAGGAATCTTATTGTAAAAACGAACGCTAAACGATAAAGGAACGCTGAACCTTTTGAAGACGAAATGCAGATGTAACCAAATTATGCCTATTTCTTGTTTGATGATTGTGTGTATCACTTTTCTGCTTATACGTATTTAATTTTTTTTAATAAATACTAAATTACTATATATATACTGACTGGCTACTGTGAGTACACCTATTTCTTTAAATTTTTCTCTTAATGACTCACGCGGCTTTAATCTGTGACATTGTACTTGACGCCATAGTGACTAAACTTAAGAAGTAACGATTCGAGCTCAACACAATCAAATGCTTTGGACAGATCGCAAAAAACACCTATAGCATTCTATGATGCCTCCCAGGCCTCGAATATTTGTTTAAGAAGACTAGCACCTGCATCAGATAATAATACCAGTAATAATATTAATGACTTAATAATAATACTGATAATATAATCTTCACGCGAAGTCCTACCAACAAGCAGGCTGGCTTCTGTCGCCTCTTACGACACCCTGTTCTGCCAGCATAGGTTTGGGGGGAGTATTCTAAGCCGCCCCAATACGGCTAAAAATGTAGAGACGATTTTGAATATCAATTTTTTTAAACGCAATTGTTATATCCATTTCATCTCATCATCATTACAACCTATATTGTCCCAAGGCTGGGCTCAGGTCTCCAGGAATTAGGGCCATAGTCCGCCACGCTTTCCAAGTGTGGGTTGGCAAACTTATCATAGTTTTGAGAACATCATAGAGGACTCTCAGGTATGCAAATTCCTCACGATGTTTTCCATCACCGAAGCAAGTGATTTAACTGAAAATTATACCTTTAATTTAAAACACTGACGCTATGTTTCAATATTTTTAAGGTCTCGTAGTCTGTGGTCGGTGGTCGAGTGCATTTTTTGTGTCAATCATGATTAAAATTAAATTGACAGTAAATAAGCCAATAAGTTATTCAATAATTTATCACTTCAATAATGTATATTATGTAATCGTATTCACTGTCGGAATCCTCAACAGATTAGAACCTTTAAGTCTTTGGAGAGACATGTTCTACAAACTTTATTATGGTCCTGCGAGGAACTGTTTAGGTTAATACCAATGTCACCTTCCTATAATTATACTTTTCGGTAGAAATTGTGGTTCTATCCACGTCGACTAGATATATCCACAGTACGATTTTCAAGATCGTTTCTATCGTGTACGTGTAAAATTGAGGAAAGAGCATCCTTCGGAAATCTTTCCGCAGCGTTACGATATGGGGTTCTTTAAAACAAGGCGTAATAAGAGCCCTTCATCCAGACCGGTGATCCACTGGACACTCTGAGGTTGCACGTGCTCTATGACGACGGCGACCACTTGACATAACGCGACACGTCTGCTTCTTCGTCACTCACTATTTTCATCAGCGATCGTTTCACCTTTTAGAACGTGCTATCCTTTAATATTTTAATTACATGTGTTGTTACTTTAACTTTTATTTTGTAGAGAGAGTTGTACTAGAGTTGAATGAATGAAGTAAATTAAATCTATGTTCGTATTGAATTGTATCGATCATTTCTCATAAATAATATAGAGAACAGCGCATATCGAAGAATGTAAATGTAATTTGTTTGAAGGTTTTGAGTCGTACTGATGTTGAAGTGTTGTGTTACTCTACAGAAGTGTATTAATGTAGAAATTTCTAACAGTAGATAATACTAGTTGCATTGTAGACTACTAATAATATTAACGAGAAAACATATTAACTAAATAAAGATGCGTTAACGTTCACTCCGCTGCACCAACATTCCGTGCGTCGTTAACATCATGAACGTAAACAAAAATCACAAACAATCACACCCCGAGACCAAACAATAGCCTGTCATGTAAATGTTGACCCGGGAATCGATCCCCAGGTTTTTAACAGTAATCACATTTGAAATAAAGGACGATAAAATTCACACCAGGAGTAGGGGTAAACTTAATTTATTACCAACACGAAGGCTTTACAGAAACAGAAATATTATGTTTGAGTAAGCACAGTTTTATAACAGATTAGCAAACCAAGTTAAAAATGTAACAACCAAACATCAATTCACAAAAGGCAATAGATTTTTAATTTATGTTGTATATTTTCTTATTTAAGTGAACTATGTTCTTTTGATAAACAAATATCTCCAACCTTAGGTTTCCATATTAATATTTAACGATGATTAGGTAGATGTGTTATCATTGGAACTCACCTTCACTATTGTTTATAACGCAATACGCCACTCGTTGTCAATGAAGTTGGCCGCTAAAGCTGCATTATTTTTAGGCACCCTGTTACGAATGTCTTATATCGATGACCACTTACCGTTGAAGCGTCCAATCTCTATATACATATAAACCCAGAGGAATTGCATCTGTGTTACTGATGTTGAAGGTTAAATGTAAAAATATAAATTAATCTCTTCGATCTTCAATCAAAGCATAAGTAACAGTAGGTACTGAAATACTATATGGAATTTCCATGGCGCGGACGCTATCTTGTTATCTGTCGTATTGCCCCTCCGCATTGACGTACGTTGTAGTGCTTGATATGCATGCATTTCACTACAAGGTTATTAATTGATAGCAGCTGTATAAATAATAGTCAACATGTGACGTCAATGTGACATCAGTGATAGATCTGAGATTTGAAAATAGTGTAAGTCGTTTTAGGCTTCATCTGGTCATCTGTTATATAACGAAACAGTCCGTGGTGATTGAAACGGCCAACATCACACAGAAGCGCCGGCCTACTTAAAAATGTTCGTCACGCCCGAAGATTAAGACTGAGCATTCATAAGTGTAGCCGACAACCAAGAACCATTACATCGATACGCGAATAACGATTGATTTATAGTAAAATTTGATTAACAATGTACCTGTTTAATAATGCAGAAGTAACCGCCGCCGGCGCACGCCTCCGCCGTTATCTAAATCGTATCGGCTTATCGATCTCACCGATATCTCGTAGGTAAACCCATAAATATTAATAACACGTTTAACAAACACTACATCTTTACACTCGTATAATTATTCATAATGCCAGTAATAAACGCGTCCAATGTAAATCACGGAATGATTTATGACGTGCATAATAAGGGTCCGCTTGTTTTAAAATGTATGTATAATAGAAATTAATACATTTTATATTTTAGTCTGTGACAATTAATTAGAGTAGATACACATTTTAATGCCTATAATTGTAATATTAATATATTTATATAGCAAGTTTCTCAGTTTCTTTCTAACCACCGACACGGTTGTTATGCCTCTGGTATCCATGATTGTCAGTGACCACATTTTGATCACTTTCCACATTTCACTTTTGATGTTTCTTTAGTAACTTTCTTCTTTTTTGCATATCTTAAGCTATCTTAAGCTTAAGCTAAACTATCTTAAGCTATATCAATAAAAAAATATAGTAAAAGCACGCAGAATCGTTCTCCTTCTCATCCTAAAGTGCTCCTATTTATCCAGAAATGTAGATAATGTTCTGTATAATAACGTTGATTGATTGATTGGATATACCTAATGGTATAAGGGGGATCTGTAAAAATGTGGCGTTGTATCTTTAGAACTATTCAAAGGTTCTGTGGGGTCTCGGCGTGTCACCTTTTGCGTGGTCTGCATATATAAGCAACACATTAGTTTGTGGATATGAGTAGCGTGCTACTGCGCAAGCCGAATCAGGCATCCATGCAGCAGCATGCAGGCATGCTCGCCAGGCATCCAATTACGTCCGTCGGGGCACATCATGTGCAATATAAAGTATAAAGCCAAAAGTAATAAATATGTTGCAAATTTACAATGAAACATGATACTCGTATATACGTAACTAGTGTGGAACAATATGTTGAATGTTTAAATGGTTTTCGTTAATTATATCTTATTATGAACACGCATCTCGACGGTTTCATTTCTTAAATGCATCGTTTACACATCGAATTGCAGTACGAAAAATAGTTTTTATGTTAAAACCTGACAAACGAGCCAATGTTCGTGATGAAACCGTGAATGGTGATAGAGTAATTTACCTTGCTTGCCGGATAGGATCTTTCGTCTAAAATGAACTGTGACATATTTTAACGTATTTATATTAATGCAATAGAATTGAAGAGTCGTAGAACGAATACATCGTTCCCTTCGTAGTCTTAGCAATAGTGGCGTTTGCAATAAGTAAATAAACAAGTTTGTAATTAACAAAAGACCAAAAACCGACCCGAAGTACTTAAAAATTTATGTAGACACTAAATGTAAAAAACTTTTAAATTACTACCAATTATTTCGGTTGCGACATATTTCCCGAAGCGAAGCGACGTCGGGAGCTAGGATAAAATAAGGTGCAACAACATAATACATTACACACAAACAAGCTAAAACACAAACATGGAAGGTGCGTCCAGTAGCAGCCGCTTGTTGACGTCCACGAACCACTCGGTCCAATCGGCTCGGCTCAGCCGGCTCCCTGTACAGCACGAGCGCTGATTCCACACAGTTTCATTACCGTATATATATTATGCAATCGCCGCGCCGTTGGCAGATGCAATAAATATGACGTGTACAATTCACCGCTTGACATTGTACCCATTACGATTCTTGTTTGTACTTAAAACAAAGTTCTATACGAATTTGTATACGTTCACTAGTATTATGCATGTTTGTGTGTGGCCTGTATAAATAAATTTCCAGTTATATTTAAAGATGGAGTCATACTATAATAATATTACTATACCTGGAAACTACCTCTTACATCGAAACGAGGTTATTTGAAGCACCGTACCTTACGACATAATGTACGAGTTAGTTTCAGTTTAATTTTAAAGATCCCACATATAAACCGACACCATGGCAGTTACAAAATAAACAATAAATAATAACTTGTAAAGGCTGAACAAGTTCTAATTGGCAAAAAAATATACTTCGGGTAAATACAGTCCACACGTTACAATGAATAAGGTATGTTATATTTATAGACTATAAGTAAAAATACCAACTTTTACATCAATGAGATTTAATATTTATTATTATATTACTTAGGACTATAAAAACGTAAATATCTTCGTTTTATGCGTTTACTTGCTCCGCAAACACTGAAACTTTTCTATATTAACGAATACTTAAACAAGGTGTTCATTAAGTAGCAAATTATTTTGACAACTAAATACAGAACGTCAGAAAACATCTTAATTACGATGAAATTGTAATAAAAACTATTGAGAAACGATGGCTATGTGAAGTTGAACTGAACCAGATGTGTGTACGACATGGCGACACGTTGACGGGCCGTTGCTTGTTACAACTTGCATATTTGGTAAGATGGCTAAAAAACTACTTGATCTTTCGTGGCTGACTCATTTTATTCATTAGATAGCTATATTAGGATTGATGACCTTCATTACGAGAATCAAGGTGATCCAATCCGTACGATAATCTGATATCTGTCATTCTGAAACTTTTATCAGTAGCCTGTCATTCAAAACTTCATAAATAAATAGAAACTTATACATTTACACTGACGTACATGTACTTGCACTAATTAGACATCACAAGCGCCCACAACCCGCGAATAAACATTTATTTCTCACATAAATGTATGCCCCGAGTAAGAATCAAACCCAGCTAATCTCGCGTAGATCGCACGGTCATTACCAATTGCGTTGCATTGTCGATCTTGTAAAATAATTAAAAATAATTAAAGTGTCATGGGCGTAATAATAGTATGTTTAAGTTATATTTGAAAAATAATTTTAAAGCAATAAAATTACTTCCTGAAGTTGAAGTATCACAAAAGAAAACTTACATGAATCAAACGCACAGCCTTTACGAAAATGCTGACTGAACTAATGTCCTGAATGGGAAGTGGAGTGTAGTGAAACGTCCATAGCACCAAGGTAAACACGTCGCCGGAGTATTTACCACAGGATTCTAGTCTACACAAGAGTCATCACCAGTGTCTGCAGTCGCAGCCACAAAATACTTGATGCCATGTCTTATATCATCAAAACATTTACTCAACATACGTAAGCGATGTTTTGTAAATAAATTCTTAAAACTTTACTTTCAATACTGTTTCACAGTTTATTTAACTAAAGGCGTATTCCCCTATTGTTATATTGTTGCATTTTATAAAAAAAAAATTATTCTTATGGAAATGTGGTCGTCGCATTTCCGTCAAACCGATACAACATGTTGCCTGAATCATCTATCTTCCTTTCCAGCAACATTTCAATTCTTCGATATCTTCCAAAATACCTCTTCTATCATATACGTTAAAATATGTTCGCTGACAATGTTCCAAAATTTCTACAAGACTATAATAACATCACAACAAATATAGCAACTAGGAACCATGACACGTTCTATTACAAGATGCCCATGGCACTGTTAACAGGACAATGCTCTGAAGCGAAACATCTTGTTCTTTCTAGACATCATCGGTCGCTGATCGAGTGCCAACTAGGGCAGTAGGTCGCAGAATGCCAAAATGCGCGTGTGAATCCACGTGCAATTCTAATAGACCGATGTAATTTGATGTGAGAGTGAGGTGAGGTGAGATGCCTACATACTCTATAAGATCGAATGACATACGAGCCAGAGGGACGAAGCGGGAAGGGACCAATTACAGAAATGCGAATGTACCGAAACATAAACGACGCATGTATAATCAACATTTTTAAAATTATATCTCTATGGTTTAAACTTTAGAGCTGCTTATGCAACGGTAAAGTCGTGTGAGTTACGATTTGCACAGTTTCGTTCGCGTTTGATATTTGCAACGAGTGCAGCGACCTCTGCCTGTGTTGATCACGTAGGCACATCGTATATCGATAGATAACATACTATACACATAGGTATTAGTAGTTTTTTTGTATTCTCTTCAAGGAATTCCGAGTGCAATGCATCGTTAACTATTGTCTGAGTGGTATCACGCTTGCACTATATTTTATCGTTGAAATAGCAGGAACAGTGCCCCTAGCATACACCATCATTTAGTTAAATAAGGGAACGTCGAACAGAATTTTACTTTTGTTTAGTTTTTAATCAAACCTTCATATAAAATTACACAAAATTTATACGATATGGATTTGTGAAGCAAGTTAAGCGAACATTATAAGTATGCTCTCCACCGTTCACGGTCTACGTTATGACTTGCGAAGACGGCAACTTGCTGTGGTCGTAACTGCCGTATTCGGAGAGGTGATCTAATCATGGGGATTGAATAAATAATGAATAAACGTTTACACACTCACACCCGTATAGGATTCCCTGTGTTGAAGGTAGAATAGACATACATAAATATGACATTACAAACACTCATGACCCGAGAACAAATATTTATCTGTCACATAAATGTCTGCCCCGGCCGGGAATCGAACCCGGCACTTCTCGCTCGGCAAGTAGGATCATTAGTAGGCAAGTAGGAGTGGGTTTCCCCAGGATGAGTACAAAAAATTACCTATTGCCTCGAGATTTTCGAAGAGCAGAATCATTTTCGGCGCTTACATGCAATTACAATTGACGCGTGTGACTTTATGTATTAGTATATTACATTACACAAATTACACAAGGATTACATTTTTAAAGGATATAATATAAATTAAAGGTTTACACAAAGGAGGCACCGGACGTTCACACAAGATATCAAGGTTTTCCCAAAGGATTACGATGGCTGTCAATCGGGTTTGGGTGGGCCAGCATCCCATAAAATATGACTATTTCATTAAAAGTACCTCGGCATCTTATAAAGATTTCCCCCGGTAAGAAATAAAAATGTGACTCTACGTATTACTATGATGCATGCTATTAGCATAACAGTTTGAAACGCCTTTTATTATGAGTTCAAGACTAAACGAGCTTAAGAAGCTTAAGAATATAACCCCAGCATATTGGCCAGTTATCCTGTCACACGGGAATGAAAAGACAATTCTTCATAATGAAACTATATCATGGCAGTTTTAATGTTTTTGTCTATTGTCATTGTTAGGTCGGTTAATTAATAATCTGTTCGTTGTTTGTTTGTCCTGTGCATACAATTTCAGAAATTACGTATGAATATTTTTCGTACTTACATGTAACTTTGTCACTAAGAAATATGTTAAATTTTTCTAATAGTGGTATTACGATATTAAGCACTCTTGCAAGTGGCATACAATTTTACAAAGGTATGAATTATATTTTACTATACAAATACTTAAATATGTGAAGCCTATCCAGCCGCTTAAATACCTTTTTTTCCACCGTTTTGCCTAGAATTTCTATATTAATTTACATGGTAAACTCAATTGTTGCATAACCGGAGCTTAAGCTTCGATCTGAACCTACGAAGACCGAAAGCCTCACACACAAAAGGGTAAATTATTTACTCAATATTTACATCAGATTCAAAACTTATTTCATATTGAAGTGTTTGATAATGCTAATATTTTTATCGCAAGTGCTCGATGAAGTCATGTTGTGCTTAAAAATAGATATTAAAGATACCGTGGTATCTGATGTGTAATATAATAAGCAAATAACAATAAGTGTTAAGAATATATTTAAAGGAAATTATATTGGTCAGTGTGTGGTTCACGCGACATTCACAGGTCCGTAGCTGTAGTTGTTTGTTCGAGGTGTTATGCGAATTCTCCCCTCCAATGTTCGTTCCAGGAAACGATTAAGAACACAGGAAGGAAACTATGAGAACTGGTTATTTGAAAACACATTATGGATAATGGTATTTTTTTGACCCGAATGTTTTTGGGTTAAAATAACTTTCCATGATAATTGATCTCATCAGTTTTTACTTCATTATTAGAAGTGACAAACTATTAGAAAGGGCGCCTGCGACAGGAATTCCTCAGCACATTTTTTAAAACAACACATGGTAATCACAAAACATTAAACCTGCGCCGAACTGGTTTCGACACTATCATTTCCAGACAACCTTTCCGTAATATAATATATAATATCCTTAACAATATCGTATCCATATACGATAACAACATAGTATTGTTGCACGGTTAACCCTTTTAGTGCCAAAGAGCGCCGTCGGGCTCTTATCGCTAGTGAAAAATTTGTTTTAGCATATATTGGTAAAATATATATAAAAGGGTTAATATCGGATCGTATAATTTGAAAAAGCTGTTATTTCATATATCGTCGTACTTTTAACTCGGTTTGTCATTTACTTTACAACGTTTTACACGATGGACGACGTCATGTTTGCGTCAAACGTGATTATTACGAAATGTTTACACTCAATTAAAACATAAAGTGACAAATTGACATATTTATTAACAATCTGTCGCTAGCTATAGGCTATTGCATTATGCCCCTCCGGCGCCGACAAGAGGACGGTATCTTCAACTTTGTGGAATACTCATCTAGGAAATTCGTACTTTTAAGATTACCATGTTATAAGTACATTTGCAAATTGTACCGTGAAGCAATCTTTATTTGTAGTAATTATTTTTTATTTTTAAACATTCACTCATATCCTGCACTGAATCCCTTATGTTTGGAAATCACGGACAAACAAAAATGAAAAATAACAAATATTCGAAATATTAAGACGTTTAAATGTCTGCTCCTTGTCAGAAATTGAACCGAACAACCCTCAGGCTGAGCTCACTACCAACTGGCATTTTCATCACTATAAGTAATATTTAGTTTCATTTTCATTCTTTATGAAAATTAACATTCTACTATATTAAACATTGTAGAGAATTCTCCATCATATCTCAACAGAGCTCGATGAGTAACGGATACTATTTTTATATAAATTACATCCGAAAAAGCAAATCATTAATATTTAATTAGGCCTGTTCCGGGACAAATTGGGCAAAAACCATTAATTTGTGTTACGTACATAACTGCAGGACAGACCGGTTCTCGCAGCGGCAGGAAATCAGTGCCATGGTGATCCTTATAGTGAGAATAAAATATTGCCGTATTTGTTTAAGTAAATTTACTTTTGAAGTTAATTATTTAGACTGAAAACGACTGAGTGCGCTTCGAACTACGGACGATGAAAGGTTCGTACCGATGAAGGACGAGCGAGTGAGGGTTAATTTTGTTACAAGCAAAATTTCTGTCTTACCTTCTTCTCATTTCCTGGCCGACAACGCATCGGTGATACCTTTGGTCTTGCTGATGTCCATGGGCGACGATGACCACTTACCATCGGGTGGTTCGTCTGCTCGTTTGTCGGCTATTAACATATAAAAAAATAATCAAATTTACTTCACAGTAAAGTCAAAGTCATAATCTTTATTTGCCAAAACATATTGTAGAGACATATTAACTAAATATTTTGGTAGTATGCTCTGCCTATAAAGGCTCTCAAATATTTATTTCATTTTAATACTTATAATTGGTACATTCTGCATGAATTATATTAAAATCAACACCTTTAGAAAATACAACAATAATAAAAGTAATATTAACAATAACATTATTAAATACGAAAGTATATTATATCATTGAATTTATAATTATTCCGATGACATTATTTAATTCAATTTGTATTATAAGCAAATAATGTAATTTCTATTGTAATAGTATTGTAGTACCTAATAATTAAAAAAGTATATATAATAATTGTGTGTAGTGAAATTGGAATACAACGCATGCTGTAATTGCCTTTAATTGTAGGAGCAGTTATGTATATGTTACAGTTAAAACCAGTTTTTAGGTAGAACGCGTTTTCCCTATTTAGAACTAGTTTTTACTAAATGCCTTTGTTAAAACTAGAATTTAGGTTAGGTTAGGTTAAGTTGTCGAAGTGACTCGGTGGCGCGGAGCGGGGGCGCTAACCCCCCGCCGAGCACAATCAACGCGTGGCGGGCCTACGCCCGCCGCACCACCTTCACACGGTGGAAGACTCGGCTGGAGACGCCCAGGGCT
>PDGT01000044.1:149272-167070 GCA_003671415.1 Megathymus violae
AAAAAAAAAAAAGGTTGTCGAAGTGATGCGCACGGTATTCCCGCGTGCACCTCAAAGACGAAGGGATGATGTAGCTCCAGATTCATCCCGCATAGGGACGGGCTCTGTAGAAGAGCGAACGCCGTCGGGACCGCGGAAGAATGCGAGAGCGTACCCACAGTCCTGACAAAGGGCGCTCAGAGGAACACCGTGGGGTTTTAGCTGGTAAGAGTCCGACATATCCTATCAGTCGCCCCCGCGACTGAGAGGAACCCATGAGGGTTTCCCCACGAAAAAAAAAAGGTTAGGTTAGGTTAGGTTAGAACGGGAACGCGGTGGTTGCTTTCGGGCCCGAAAGGGTCCGATCACGGGCAGTAGAGCGCTCTTGGTGCCCGAGAGCGCTCTAAACGAAGGCGGCCCGCATAGGCGGGCCAACCGTCGGGGCGTCACGGTCAAATGCGCGAGCGATCCCGTGGCGCCCCATGAAGACGATGAGGGCCCCGCTGGGTTTTAGTGGGTATTCTGGCACGTAGGGGCGCGCCAGCGAGTCCCACATACCCGCCGCCTGCCCGCGGCGGGATGCGTAAATGCATTTCCCAGCGTTAAAAAAAAAAAGAATGAACGAGCACACAGCGCGCGGATGGCGCTCGGAAACAGATTCCTCCGCACTTGTCGAATCAAGGGACGTCTCGCGATCAATTAAAATAAGATACGATGAACTTTGAGAACAGTTTTGACTGAGACTCACTTCGGAAAAACGTGTTTTTTCTAGTAAGAACTAGTTTTAACTAATATTCAATTTTGAGCATTAGTTAATTCTAGTTTTAACAAAGGCATTTAGTGAAAACTAGTTCTAACTAGGGAAAACGCGTTCTATCTAAAAACTGGTTTTAATTGTAACATATACATCTATAACGTCCGTAAATTTTAAGCTTGTGGCGCTGTATCTTGCGTTGGCAATCCCAATAAATAAATAAATTACAATTATACTCATCAAGCAATTAATTTTCAATTCAATGTAAATTTTCAAAATAAAGCATTTGTTAACCTCCTGTAAAATTTTGGGCCAAATATTCTTTAATGCTATATAACAGCAGCGATTTATTAACTATTTTGACAATTTAAGGGTCAATTTTTAGACTATAATATTTAATAGTTATTTTAGAAAGTTTTCATAATTTTTGAAGACCAATCATAGGTTCGGCACAATTCAACATTCTTTAAAAAAATCCTCCCATAAATAATAATATAAATAAATTACTCTAGTAACATGCACTATTCATAATTTTGTATTTTACTTTTTCATTATGTAGCGGTTGACACAATCAACTATTTTCCAATTTAACATCACTACAATTGAAATCCAGAAAAATAGTTGTGACATAAATACAAGCGAACATAGTAAACATGTTAATCACCTTATAATTAATTGGTTAAAAAAAAATGGTACTTATCTTCGATGCTAATGACGATTTTAGTAACAATATGTCGGTAGCACGTCTAGGATTACGCGAGAAATAAATTCAGGAACACCAATTTGTAAAGATTTAAACATGTAAATAAGTACAGAACCATTACATACATATTTATAATAATATTAAATCTACGGGTATTCGGAAGAGGCAGCGACCTGTGCTGCAAGTCGCACACGCTCACCAACAAACATGAAAATAACCGACAATTGCATCGTTTAGCGAGCTAATTTATAAAATGAAACCCCAACTTGAATATACACTTCAGTGTGCGTTGTTCTACGGTGCAGTGCGAATCGACTACTCGCAAAAATTATGTGGCTCTATCAAAAATTGTAGCACCCACAACTGGACAACGTAGAAGATATTTTAAAATGTAACCAATAAGATGAACCTACACCTTATAATAATAAAGGTTTTGTTAGTTTTGTTTAAATTGTTTTAATTAATTTTAACTTTGTTTTGCACAGGTTTTGTTTTTAATTAAAATTTCTCATATCACCAGTTTATCCAAGATTTAGTTCATTCACGAATATTCCAACGAATTGAGATGCGGTCAAGTCCGCGTGTATATGGAATTATGTGAATTGAGATGTTATTAGACGTATTTTCGTTTTGCTGTCAGAAATACAACACACTTGAATTTTTCTTTAAGTAGTCCGTAAATTGGTTCAAATTATACACACACACACACACACACCTGCCGCCCGTGACTACATCACTGTACAGTTGAACTACCTTTAGTCAATCTTACGTTGGTTATAAGACTCGCGAGGATCCATTAAGTCAGACTTTTTTGATATTTTTTTTGCTTGCCCCTATTTAATTAACAGTATATGTACATACATAAAGCGTAATAATACATCTAGCATAGCTTTGTCCGGAAACCGTCTTGGTAACGATAAAAATATTCTGCACGATACATTTTCACAAGTTGCATAGATTTAATACATTAAACTTAGTGGAATTCATTAACCGGGATAACATCTCAAAGATAACGAAGCTACCATATACATTAGAATAGATAATTCTGTACATATCACAATTTCTCCTCCGTTCTGTAAGGAAACCGTCAGTAAGGCAATCTGGATAACCGATAATGTTTTCTAGTGTACCCTAAAGGTGTGTAGAGTTTCCTAATTCAATTTGACCCGCGTGATGATATATGGCTTTTACCATCTGAAATATCAATAGAAATTTAATCTTAGCATTGGTAGACCATGACCTGGTTTTCCAACTCGTACTATCAGTACTTGTAGTAGATGCCCTGTATTAAATTCCTAGTCGGAACAAATGTTAACATCACGTGTCTGAGCGTGTGTTTATTAAATTTTGCAGCGACCCAACGTCCGTTAGGTTTTATTCATGCAGCAAGAGAACTAGACCGATAGTAGCTTCAACCGAGTGTTAATAAATGTATGAAGTCATGCAAATTTACATTTCGATCAGTCGTTTAATCGCTGCTCCTATATCAAAGTAACACTTTGACGGATTTATCAAGTGTCACCCTGACAGCTGACGTCTGACGTTGACTAATCTACACGATAAAATGCATTAAAAACGAACATTAAAAATAATGTCCAAAGACGACAGCCTATCTGATTAACACTTCTAGAATTGTAATTCTGTACATTTTGACGACCCCGGAGCCCAGTTGCTAGTGACCCTGCCTGCCGAGCATGGGGTCCCGGGTTCGATTCCCGGCCGGGGCAGATATTTATGTGACAGATAAATTTTTGTTCTCGGGTCATGGGTGTTTGTGATGTGATAATTGTGTATGTCCATGCCACCCGCAACACGGAATCCTAGTGCGGGGGTGTGAATGTGAAAACGTTTATTATTTATTATTTTATTTTTGAATTAGCTACTAGCAGTAAGAGATGTTGTATAAAACATTTATATTTTTTATATAAATCACGCTAAAACAAAGTCTCTGTCTGTTTATCTAAACGCGATAATCTCTTGTACTACTGCGTGGATTTTTATGCCAGTCATCATTCGACACTGTGATTCACATGGAATGATTCGGTGTACAATTGACGTAACGTTTATTAATGTCGCCGAACTTTTTAAAAAAATACTTATTAAATCGGAAAAAACCACAGATCTAGGAATTTTCCTGTCCGTCATCTACTCGTCCAGAGCCGTGGTGGGTTGATTGTCGTGTGGAAAATACAATAGTTTATCGTTGGCTGATACTACAATACTACAACTGCATACTACACATTTCACAACAAGCTTAATAGTTCACAGTCTATTTGTTTATACAATTATATAACTTATCTACATTGGCGACAGTGTCAATCAGTGGCGGATTTGCGGTCTTGGCCGCCCCTTTCTCAGCACTCATCATATACTTGTAAACTTCTTTTGAATTTTTGTCGCGATTGACCACCTTAACACTATTGGCCGCCCTAAGCCCGGGCCTACTAGGCATCAGGACTAATCCACCACGGGTGTCAATTCAACATTTACGTTCTATTTAAAGTCAGAACGCTTCTTATACTCGTGAACTACGACTTAAAAGTATTATTTCTCATCTCGTGTTGCTAGTTGTACCAGGATATCAAGCTGCTTTGAGAAACCTCCTATATGGCAACGAAGGTTCCACTCGAGGAGAGCTACACATGGTACCTACCAACATGCGATATATGTAAATAACCACTTACACACTCACACCCCTGCAGAAGAATTTCCAGTGCCGCGGATGGCACCGACAAACAAATGAGACATCACAAACCACATCCCGAGAACTGCTATTTATTAGATTCGAAAGCGAGGGGCCTATCCATCAGCAGACAAGGTCACTAGCAAATCGGCTACAGAGGCATTTATTCACAACAGCTCCTGAGAACCTTTATGGCTATAATAACATTGACCTCAGTGAGAGGCTACCTCAATGTATCCTTGAGAGAGTTGAGTTCTAGAAGTTGGACAAAGACTGATAATGAATAAATAAAACTTTACAGTACTACTTATTCGTTTATGCCTCTCTGGAATCTTCTTTGTTCTTTTTAAAACACAAACTTGTTCGTGTTGGTATATGTATAGGAAAATACAAGATTTTCGAGAAACATTAATACGCCGGATTTGTTTCAAGTAGATTTAACGATATGTTAGATTGAAGTTAATTTAACATAATAATCTACACATAGATATGTGAATAGAAATTTTTACCACCGAAATAATACGTATCCATGACGATAATCTTTTGTTCAATTCATAAGACATTCTAAACACCTTAATTTGCAATGTTTTGAGTCACAAATAAAAAAGCTGAACAATAAAGGATTTATTATAAAAAATATTATATATAAATGAAATGAACAATTTCTAACATTGGTAGCTAACTGTTTATAGTTATCTACCGAAGAAAACAATACTAATTCTTTGTTTATTAATTGTTCATTTATTACTAGCGTTCGCCTTATAATAGAAATTCAATGAAGACTATTTATTGATATTATTTATTTATTATTTATTTAACACTAAACCTCGTCTACAGCTAGCAAACAAAAAAAAACCGGTTAATAAACAGAGGAGAAAAATGGGTAACTTCACATATTCAAATTACATTAACAGATTTAATTATTTCATAAATATACGAATCTCATTGAGTTATCGCGAAGCTTATAGTTTGTAAGTGAAAGTGAGATACTGTACACGAAAATTACAATTAAAATTAAATTACAATTAATTAAAGTTTTAAGTTAATTCTGTACCCTTTATATTTGATTAATTAGTAATAATCACGAATATTTCCGGCTTACGTACCTACAAATAGAAAAGCACCAATTTGGAATTCGAACCCGGAACCCGTCTATCAATATTCACGCTGTTGGGATAATAAGTACCTTATACAGGTATTAAATATAAGGTGAAAATTAATTGATAATGTTTAAAAAAACATGAAAACTGAAAACTATAATTAACTGATAATAATATGACATCAATTTTTCGTTGATTAACCACGGCCGTCGACGGACGTAACACGTTTACGAGGTTTCCCTAGCCCACAGCGTTCAAAACAATTCGCGAAGTTGTTCTCTCCAAAACTATTGCAGTAATCATTTACCAATTAACATGAACGGTAAAAGCCGGTCTGTGCCGTGCCGGGAATCGAACTTAGAAATACTTCGAAACTAGGATGACTATCGACTTATGACAAAAAATAGTAGTACTCTCAGTGTTTAAAAGCGTGACTAGTTACAAAAAAATATGCAATATTGTTCCGCTCCGCGCCAACCGACGACCGAGCGATGCCGCCATGAGTGGTAGCAGTAGCGGTCATGTGACGCGTCACGCGCGCGGACCGTTCACACCGCCACCGCCATCGCGTCACAATGAGAATAAACTTTAAACAATACATTCCTATACGACACATTGCGAAATGTCCGCCAACACGTACGAGTTATTACGCTTTTTTATTCCTTACATAAATCGCAGACGGCGTTATGAAACTCATTACTCTGTGTTCACATCCACTGTGGAATGCGTCTGTAATTGCGGATTAGTTCCAAATATTTACTTCCACACAATTTATTAGAAAGTGCTGCGTTTCGGCTCTGGAGCGAGGCTTCTTACCTTGAACTCGTCCAAGGTAGGAGGTCAAAGAAAAACGAATAAACGAAAAATACAAAGGGCCAACTTAGTGCCAAGCAACATTCTTTACCAGTCAGCAGATTATTTAAATGAGAATTTATGTCTTAAATTAAGATATTTTACGTTAATAGCCAACCAACGTAAAAACATTATAAAGAAACACTCGTCTATTTGCATGCAGTCTACGTCTATAATTATAATAGCATTGAGAAAATCACTGTTAAGGGGTCACCAACGCGGTGAGGGTCAAGAAGGAAGTGGGGATCCGCTTTTCAACTGGCCCTTCGAAATTGCAGTTGAAACACATCAAAATAAATTCAAAAACTGGTTGTCAAAGAGCTCAGCTACCTCCAACTGAAGGCACCTGGCGATATGGTCCACACACGAACTCAGCGAAATGCATCAAGAGTACAAAGAGCTTGTACTCAAGGGTAGACGGAGTCCCTTGCAATTGCAAATTGAATATATAAAGAAAGATTAATATTTAAATCTGCTCCTTTTGCTTAGTGGAGCGTAGGGACCAATGGCAGTTGTAATCCAGACATTTTTAAGAGTAGCACCATATCTATAACCGACTTCAGGTAGGATGCAATCTTGAGATTGATTAAGTTAGGTGAAATGCATAAAGAAGATATAACATATAACAGACACAGAATAATGCCGTTGCGTAAATTACTTGTAATCTTTCACCGTGATGCGGAGACGCGATCGCGCCGCGTGACCCTAATAATGTATTAGAGAACATTCCACTTTTAACACTGTCACCACACCGTACCGCATAATGAGAATGTTATGTTGTTATTTTGTAATAGCTATAGACGCAATATTAAACTTACAAAAGACCAAATAAGCGAAACGATACAACAATTTCACATCATTCTGTAACCGGCTCGTTGGTCTAGGGGTATGATTTTCGCTTAGGGTGCGAGAGGTCCCGGGTTCAAATCCCGGACGAGCCCAAAATCTTTTTGCTAATTTTATATTCAACATTTTTAAGGTTTCTAATGCAAAATATGTACATGCCATAGTCGAGCCTCGGGTAAGGAATGATAATTCATAATTTTGTTGAATGTGTCATTGACATTCCTTAAATACGAAATAAGAAATGGAATTCGATATTTATTTTATTTGAGCTAAAACAATTTTTTTTATGTAAGTTTGTAACTTCCCTGTTTTAATTGTGTACATTTTTTCATTTCATCTTAGTGCATTTTCATAATGTTTCTTCTAATTTTCAAGGAAACAAAGATAAAAATATTAAATATTTCTCGTAATCATATGTAACCGTAAGGAAAATTGTAAACCACACTGACACGTGTCTTGCAAATTCTATTTTATCGTTGAACATGTCAGTAGAAACGAATTTTCTCAATTCCAAAGATTTATCTGTCCTTAATAAATCACGAGGCTAACGCGCACCGCATGACGCAAACCATGCGGTACCAATAAAGGTCCAGTGCACTGTCTAATATTCTCATGTTACCTGAAGTTTTCTTATATAGCCTAACTATCTAAAGATAATATCATAATAATTGCAGAAGAGAGCAATTAGAGTTATATATAGATTAAAGTCCCGTGAATCTTTAAGAAAAAAATTTAAACGAATATGTGTGCTCACCGTAGCCAATTAATATATTTATGGTAATTTAGTAGTTATTAAAAAAAAAATTACAACTAGAAGAGCAATACACACAGTCATCAAACAAGAAATACTTATAATTTGGTTACGTCTTCATATTGTCTTCAAAAAGTACAGCGTTGTTTTATGAGGCGTGAAGTACATACGTTTTTACAATAATGTTCCAGAGTTGATACGTGAGTTGCCCATTAGAACTTTTAAGCGACGCGTTAAAGCACATTTATAGATAAAGGATATTATGGTATAGATGAATATATTAATGACAAGGACGCCTGGAAATAACACGCGCAGGTTCAAACTTACGTTGTAAGTGTGTAATTGTCATGTGTTATTTTAAAAGATGTGCTGCAGAGCTTATTTCGCCGGTTCTTTTCCTCAATGTTAAAGCACTTTTTTCAAACGGTAGTAGAAGAATAAGATGACTTGCATAAGTGTTTTTACAGAATATCTAAATGGTTAAATGATTTTTAATTAGAAAAAAAATCTGAGAACGGAATTACTTGCCCTTCGAAGCTAAGAAGCGCTGAAGAAATTTGTCCACTAACGACCACCCACCCGCATGTACGACTAATGTAACTGTATTCTACTGAAAGTTGCTCAATTATAGACCTCTATGGACTTAAATTTATGGCTAACACAAGCGTCCACAACACCGTATAACGTTCGTGTGTATTTCCGTAACAAAGATTAAAAAAACCTGTTGTACGTTATTCAAAACTTCCCAACCGGTACTCCTGTTAACGCTACTCATAGTTTCAAACTCCGTGTTCCTAATCTGGTCTAATTAATGATGGTATACATTACGGCGACAGTAACCCGATAAAACCCGTCAGGAGCCGTCGACATAATCCTATAACTTGTCGACCGAATTGATCACGGGACCACCCGAACGTGCGATCATTATTTCCGATCTCTCTTCATTGTCGCCGGAATGTCGTCCCGTGAAATAACGCTAAAATTTTAGTTAGCTGTACTTCATGCTGGAGTTATATTAGTGGAATATTTAATATAGGCTTGTTTCAAAAGATATTACAATTAGTACAATAGCCGTTCGATTTCCCCCAGTATTTATACTAGTATAAACTAAAACTAACTTACTCAGTATTTTTTCCTTAATTAATAAATCTGCACCTATTTCAAAAGACATAACATAGACTGTATTATTTCTGGGAAAATATATCGGCTATTTATTTAAAATAAAACAATGAAGTATATATATATATATATATAATTTAGAAAATTACCGTAATATGTAGCAGTTAGTATCAAAAATTTTTAGTTTATTATATACCAGCAAGTGGCCCTCGCTTCTCTTCGGGAAAACTACACCTTACGCTAAGAAGCAGTGCCCGCATTATTTTAAATTAATTTATAACTTTTTTATTTATGGACGGATTGCAATGAAACAAACTTTAAGTATTACGTGATACTCACTGCAGTATATTAGTAAAAACCAGAACAAAATCGGTTAAGCCGTTTCTGAGATTAACACATCACAAACATTTAAGCTCCGAAAACAATAACTAATTATGTCATATGTTTGCCAAACCTCTACCTTGACAGGAACTGTTGGGTGAATCTTTCCTGGTCCTTCTGTTGAGCGGGCGGAGTCAAAAGACAACAAGGTTATCGTAATTTAGAATACCATTGGTGTTAGTTGTAAATTATTATCTTAAAAAAAATTTTACGGGCGTTGAGTCGCGTGCCCAGAACACCGTCATAAGATTTTACGTCGACCACAGTTGTAAAACGAGGGAATTTTATTTTGCTGTCGAATGAACGATATAATTATTACTTTACAGTTTAATTAAACTACCTGCGAATTCAGTACAAATAATATTTATAACAAACTAAGTATATAGTCGTCAAGTAATAACATTCGCTGCATGGAACACAGACAGTGATTTTTTGCGATATAATGAAGGTAATAATAAACATTAATGTGTGGTAGTGGTCAAGATGTAATTATAAAATGTATTAAATACATAATTATATCCGCAGGTAACGCAAAGAGAGGGGGTAAATTGTAAATTGCAATCACTCACCGAGCGCCGTCATGCTATACTAAAATATCCGAGGGGGTGTTTTTTCTCCTCCAAGACAAAACGCTTTTCTAAAACGGAAATTCACTAAAATTACGCAGGCTTACATATGTACATGGTTTTTATTGGTTATAACCTAGTTTGAAAGTCGATCTCTCGCACAGGAGGGCCGAGTTCGTATTCTGCACGCACCTCTAATTTTTCATTACTTGCTTCCCATAGAAACCTGCATACCTAGAATGCTCGATTTATAATGTTCTTAAAAATATGGTGAACGCAATAACACGCTTTTGGCTAGATTGGTGGACTATGTGACCTTCACGTGTCATACTGGGAGTAGAATCCTAATGAGACCACGTTATGGCTAAATCGATACAGTTTGTTTGCCGCAAGACTTGATTCGGATTCAATTCACAGTCACCGAAGGCATGTCTGTGCCAGAAAATTGTTTGTTTTTGAGTGTTGGTTATTTGTAATCTCTTGATGTGAATGTTTGAGCCGCTTGCGACGCGGGCAATTCGAGCGCGAATGTATATGCATCTTTTAAAGGCTTAAAAAATTATATTACTGAACCTTTTTCTACTTTTACAAATGAGCACATTGAATTGAGGCGTACATAAATGTATAAAATAACATGTTATTAGGTTAAACGTTTCAAGGTGATAACTACAACAAATGGGGATTTAAAATCGAAATACTGATCCATAATAAAACGATGAATCGAATAGTACAGCCCGCTAACGCAACATTTCGGTGAATACTATAATTGCACAGTTTCTAAAAACTGGTAACGACAACAACAACATAAATTATCTATTATTATTCAGGTTTCAGTGTTTTGCACACCTTGCATTTATCAAGTCGTACACGGAAAATTCCGATATGGAGCTGTGTTGACTCTGAGCGTTCAAAAATAAGATTAGATTATTGCGAACGAAAAAACAATATTCAACCCAACACCGATGGCGTTTGTGTGCCCGCAGTGGATACACGCGGAAAACCTTCTTGATGATACATTTCACGTTTTAATGCTGTTATATGTGTCTGCGTTTGGAGATAGAACCCTGGGCCGATTATATTGTTCGAGCTTCACCTCGTCTTTGTGGGCAGATTCCATACATCAAAGTTATATAATAAAACTGCATAAAAAACCCATCGACCATCACAGGGCTTTGCTCCGCTTGTTAGCTCGGGAACTCCCCTTACGATGAAAAAAACAAGAACGATAGTCTATTACCTGGCCAAGTACAGACTGACACACTACATACGTCGTTGTGGAGAACTGTCAGGGACGCAGGTCTCCTCGCGATGTTTCCTTCTCCGAAGCAAGTCATAATTCATTTTTAATGCTCGTAGAAATTCAAAAGAATATAGAATTCAAACCTAAGTCTCGTTGCTGAGCTCGATTGTTGATAGCCTCTTAACATATCCTATTAAACAGACATGGTATTCAAGCTCACGCCTGGCTCCCGTCGGCACTAAGTGACAACAACACTATCACACGCGTAATCACGCACAGCCATTACAACATACCATTCGAGACTTATCTGGACAAATAGTACAGCGACTTAACCGAGTGGGGGGGCCGATAGCGTAATGTGGGGATAATGTGTAAGAGGCTTAAGTATTTGGTTGTCGGTTTCGTATCGAAAAATGAACCTTATTACGTATGTTAAGGATGGTCGAGATTGATGTGAACGTATCGGTTAGGACGCTGGCACATTAGGCGTAACAAGATTAAAACGCGCGACAATTTTATATGCAAATGTAAAGATTATTTTCTTTATCAAGCTTGAAGAAAGTGATAGATTGGAAAATCGTAAACTTTTTAAATTTTACTGGATGTAAAACACTGCGACGAAAATTAGTGATGATTATTATTAATTTTAACATAAAAAAAAACTAGATTTAATTTTAAAATTCTATGTAAATATTTTAAAATTCTATGTATTCTATTTAATATTCTTCATCATTAAATTTTTGGATAAATTGCATAATATTATTGTAACTCAACACCGCTTCTGATATTTTTCTGATTATTCTGAGATTAACTACATTCTATTGATTGTTCTGCCGCCCGCAATAATTTTAGTTTTTCTTATGGTACACTTACTACTTTAGTAAGTCAAATAATTTATTGTATTTCTTCATTTGGTTTTATTGTAACGTTGTAACGTTCGTAACATAAGTATTGCTAATAGCTTCCATAAGATATTAACTACTGGTAATAAAAGAGTTGTTATGCTTACCTTTACATGTTTTGATGTCACCGATAAATGGACATATTTGAAATGCTGTCCTTATCAAACTTAAAAATGAACAACTATATTTCCGGATGTTTCCATTAACTAAAACTAATTTACTACTCACCAGGAAGGAACCTTAAGTTTTATTTTACCTCTTTAGATCTAAGCGCTAATGCTCCCGAGCTACAAATAATAATGTCAATTAAAGAGTTTAGTTAAAATTGAAATTATATATTTTACTTCAATTTGATTATGAATAAGAATAAAAAAGAGGAAATTTCTTATGTTATAAATTATTTAAACCTTGAAGAAATTGTTAGATTTTAGTCGAATGGTCTGCATGATGTCGCCGCACCCTAACGCGACGCAACACATGCCCACACATCACTCGCGCTTCCCGTTTTATAATACTCATGTGTTTACTAAACACTTTCTCCCATTAATTTTGAAGGAATAGACATAACAATTTTTTTATTGTTACGCTGTACACCTGGCGTCGGCTGGTCGCTTCAACACGTAGACATGAATCCCAGGAGATAAGTGACTGCGCCTGCCGATCGAATTCCACCAACGACAAACAACTTTATATGACTCCTTTGCGTCTATTTTATTCTTCTCGGCAATTTCATGCTTCATAATGTTGTGGCTTACCAACCGGACAGTTAAACGTGCCCTGAGGAACACGGAAGTGCTTAACAAATTTTTCAGCTAGGGGTCACCCGTCCAACAACATCCGTCCTTACGATCGACGGAAGCCGTCGGCGAAAGAGCTCTGCATTTACAAGTATAAAGTTGATTGGACATTATTACTAACTCCCAAATAAATCGTGTTTTGTGACATTATGTATGTATTTTATGAATGAGTAAACTAAAAGTTGTTTAGCTATCTTGTAACTCGCGAGGTATGGATATTCATCATCTGGATCATATTTTACATCAGTCTAATATAATTATGATAATTAAATTAATGAAATAAAATTGAATAAAATAAAATAACTATGTAATGATAATAATACATCGAACGATAAATATATAAATGTGAATATTATTGAGAACACCAAGAGTCAGGGTTTTAACTAAATTTGTTACATACTTAAAGCCCATAACAATTTAAACAGAAAACATTTCAATTATAACAATATTTAGGTAATTCAGTATTATCAATTGTAATATATTAAGAGCATAAATAATATGTTACTGCAAGACATGTCTTGTTGTGACAAGCAGACCACGCCTGCGAGAGTAATCTCATTTATTAGTACTCGCAGTTAGAATAATTTCTTTAGCGCCAGCAACATAAAATACGATGAGAAGTCAATTTGCCGATTTTGTAGAATGCTTCATGTCTAAAATAATGTTTCTCCGCTCCAAATTTGAAATGGCAACTTCCAATGCCAAAAGCAACAATATCTTTCAATCCGGGTTGACTTCACGATGAATATAATTTATAATTATCTAAAAACATCCTGTGATGAACGATGACGTCAGCGACGCTTCAAACGCTATTTACACGCCATTAAGTGAGTAAGGATAAAATGGTAAATTTGATAACGTTTCCATTTACCTTTAAGTGGGACGTATTCTTAAAACTTCCAAGACTATATTCATCACTTCTCAGTAACGGGAGCTACCCAGTCTGCGGTTTATAGTACATAATAATAGTAGTTTATAATTAACTTATGAATATGGTATCCATTTTGCAACTATTCTCAATAATTTCATGAACTTCTTTCTACAACGCGACAATCACGTGCTGGGCTCGATTGATTCATGCTGGTTGAAGGATGTAAAAACATAAGGATCTTTACATGTCGGCTCGGAAGTTAACGAATCAATTTATATATAGCTATAAACTTATACTCTCTCCGGTTATAAAAATGTAGTTAGTACACGAGGGTAAGTTTTCACAAACATTTTTGAAAAAGAGTAATTAAAAATAAATTACAAACTCGCTCGTTCATTACCTTTTGTTTTTTTGATTGATAACCACACACGTGCACGATCGTGCTAATTAGACCTGTTTTAACTTCATAAATATAATATTAATATGTGTGTATACATAGAGAACGATTGCATGTTATCTGAATAACGTCAAATCTGTCTTTGACTTAGTTTCAAATATCAGAATTGAAGTTCAGTTTCAGTCACTACTGCACATGTGTCTGTTTTAATACGCTTGTAACAATTAACTTGGTTGTATTTTCTGATGTTCAAGGAAAGAAAATTATTTTTTTAAATGTAAATAACCGACAAACGAACAGACGACCGTCCTGACGGTAAGTAGTCACCGTCGCCCATGGACATTAGTACCACCAAAGCATTACTGATGCGTTGTCGGCCAAGAAAGAGGAAAGTGCTGCCTCTCAAGCTATTCTAAGCCGCTTCAATACGGTAGATTGTTGAATTATTTTTTCGTGATTTTCGACGTTCTTTTGCGAAGGAACGACAAGCGGAGCACAAATGTTAAACTTTTAATATTGAATTACTTAATTAAGTTATTGATCAATGTATTATACGTGACAGGTCAATGATATTGAATGGTTTCATTGACCTGTCACGTTAAGTTAACACGTTAACTTTTAAAGTTATGTAATACATTAGTTTCCAACAGTCAATTATCAGCGAAGGGTACATCACCGGACTCTGTATGGAATCGTTTGGGGTGGCCTGATATGATATGTTAAAAAAAAATTTATGCGACATTACAGCAGCCTGGCCCCAAATTCACGTGAGCAATAGGATTTCTAGCGTTTGAATGTTTCACATTTATTTTGAAAACTCAGTTGCTTTAGACAAGTTTAAATGCACAAGGTAATGTACCACTAGTGTGACCAAGGAGCGGCCCTTATGGCTTCAGAAATCCTATAGTACCTACGATGCAGTTGTTTACCACATTACTGTACTCTGCAGATACATCCTGTGAGTAATAAGATTCACATTTCCTTGTAACTAGAAGAGGGTTTGCATCGCAGTGGTCACGTACATTTGTGCTAAATATAATTTTGTCATGTGTATCGACATCAGCGTGCAGTGGCCTAGCGAGTATGACCTATGAGTGTTCGAATTAAAATAATCGTGGAGCGTAAGGCTCTCAATCCATCTTTAAACTCGAACCAACTCTTGTACGTGGTGCACCCTACCAAACAACAGATGCTTAGACAGCGCTAAATGTCTTTTGGTTTAGGTTTCTGGCTGGGGTTTGTAATAAATAGTTGAATCCCGACCAAGATGCAGTGTTTTTAACTACCTGGCTAGTTTGTAGTATCTTTCTAAAATCCTCTTCTTCTAGTTTTTAATATGTTTAGGTTGTTGTGTTAAAGAATCAGTAATTAGCGGGTTTTGGCCGTCAGTGACTACTTTCCATCGATTACTCCGTTTACTCGTTAATCTGCTATTCACACAAAAAAATGGTAGTACTTTTACTATGCTCCAATTATTCAACCATCCTCCAAAACAATAATGGATTAACTGTAACAGCCATGCCCTGCATTTCTCCGTCGTGTGGTAAATGCAGTTAAAAATTATAAGTACCTAACTTACTCGTTTAGTACTTTCTTTCTTAACTATAATATTATGGAGTTTTCGAAAGTTAAATTAACGTAGGTTTTAAAAATAACATAAAGGTTCGTCCCTTGTGTGCTAACTTACCATCAAATCATCCGTCTTCTCGTATGTCGGATATTTTCATAAAAACACCGATTAAGTCTTTTTCGCACTCGCGTGTGATAGTTTCGCACCAAAATGTATCCAGCAATATCTTCGGTTTCATGTTAAAACTCAATGATTTACAATTATCACATACTGTTTCCTGTAAAATTAACTTGAAAATAATTTATGGATGCTAAATATACCGTCAAGAAAGTTGTTTCGTGGAAGGTAGTTTCAAACTGTTCTGACCCTAAAATCCTGTTGTCCTGAAAATTGAGTTTCACCCCAGTGATTTTTACGTATGTATTATGTTAATTTTTTATTTAAATTTCAGGTTTTTACCTAAAACATATATAACTATTAACATACTTTCCCAATGACTAAGTAACAAGTACCGACATGGCGTGTGACAGGTGTCAAGTGGCGTTGTTGACAGTGTCATATTAATTTACTTAAAAGATACATAATAATTTATTTTAACCTCTTTAAAAAACATCTACTCATGCATTACATCAGGCACTCTATTTTCCAAATACCATGTGGTGTTTTGTAAGATCGTGCGTGAAGTACGTGCACGGGGGCAGTGGAGGGCGAGACTGACATGCACTGGGTGCTAGCAGTTAGTTCTGTTCGGTATTAGATCAATGTAGTCTATATAAATCTTTACAATATCAACATTAGTTTAGTTCATCGTGGGATTGTTAAAAATCCTGTTAACTTGTTCTCTTGATACTCGTATTTGCTATCTTGATATCACTAAAGCAACTTAATAAGCTAGAAAGCATCTCAAAATGTATATGGTTCATATTGGGCTTTCGTATATTCGTTTCAATTTGACATAAATATTTACCAATATTATATATTTTCATTGTATATTGTAATTGTAATTTTCAATTCACTTAAGATTATAGATGTAGCATAGATAATAATACATATTTGTACACTGGTGTAACCAGTAAGTAAAATATGCCGGAAAGCTATTAGAACAACATCAAATATGTACATATACTTGAATAAATAAATAATTTCATTCATTCATTCAGTCGTTTATATGCCAACGACTGTGAAATTATTTTTGCTCTCGACTACGCCTTATTCAGTAAATCTAATCTGTCCTACTTCAAAGACGATTCCATATCATGTGTTCTAAATATGATCAACAATAGGGCTTAGAAACCAATAGGACAATTGACGATGCAGGTAATAAAAAACCCTTATATGTAATATTCGACCTTAGGCATAAGGTTGACAGTCAGCTAATGTACCTCGAGGTACTTCTTATCAGTACGCTAGTTTTATGACGGCTATTATTCTGAATATTATTGTTTTCAGCTGAACTTTCACGAACCTTAGGGGCATTAAACTAAGTTCTTGCAAACAAAAATCTGATAAAGAAAAAGTTGTTGCAGAAAAGAAGAAAAAGAGCAGAAAAAGGATTACTTTACGAAACACAATGTTTTTCTCATACCGAGGAGGGACAATAGAACTATCATAATTGACTGGTGCCATATTCTACCATCCACCGGTAGAAAAATACACCAGATTCACCATAATAAACACTGAAATAAATATTACAATCGAGGTTATCGCTTAAGTAATTCCTTGTTTAAATACTTACACAGACTAAAACAGTACGAAACAGTAAAATCGTTGAATACACGTCATATAATTTAGTCCAGATGTTGTGAGTACCCGTGATGAAACCATCGCACTGGTTCCTCTTGAAAACTAGCCGTGTCTATCTGATAACAGTGTAAAGAATCTACAATAGCTAAGAAAAACTAATAAGAAGATGATAAAGACGCTGTAACTTGATTCAGTTTGGTGTGCTCTTGGATAAAGATATAGTTAAACGAACTACACGTTTATAGATAAGGATTGAACAGACAAAAGGTAGCAATATTTTGTAATTTCGTATGTACTAATTAACTATGGCTGTCACTCTGTGAGTATTGACTGTCTACGGTTTGTTAACTTACCGTTTAACTTACAGATTATTGTTATAATGATATTTATTATAGTATGCTAGTTCCTTTAGAAATGACTATACGTAATTCATTGAACCTCTGTCCTTTTAATCAAGATAACAAATGCAGCGATATGGTAATAAGTAGTACAAGTTTAGCGAAAATCGCATCGGCTACATTCGCCTACAATCGCTGATTAACAT
>PDGT01000044.1:168081-197078 GCA_003671415.1 Megathymus violae
GCACAGTATAGCAAAAAAATTAAAAAAGTGTGGCTCATCATTGTGATATTACATTTCCCTATACCCCAGTCTATCTATTCTAAAAGGAAAATAAAGCCAAGTTAAATCATTATCCGTTTTGTATACAAAATAATACACAGAGATATATTGTGTAATATTTTGAACCTAGCACTGTTTTAAACAGGCAGTTTCTCGAGGATAACAAAAATGAATAAAATAACGCACATATGAGAACATTCCAACACGCGCATATTGACCACACATTTGGTTTCAAAATCTAAATGACACTGTCGAAGTTTTCTACGTTGCTTGCATGTATATTCCGAATTCCAAAAACGTACTGCCATTAATGAAGCATGGTCATCTAACCTGATGGGAGCCCTTTCCTGTGGTGGTGATGAACCCTGCACAAATGTAGACAATTTACTCTCTTGAGATAAATATAAGTAACCCACATTTAATAGGGAGCATCTGTACTAGTGTTGAGGTTTGTTGAGATTCCTTGTTTGTCTCGAGATAACTCAACAACGATTTAATCCTATTACTGCTTCCTATTATTAATTGCATCTATATATATATATATATATATACATGAGCAAACGAGCCACATGATGGTAAGTGGCGATTGTGTTGCATTGTATGGTGCAATTTGTCTTGAAATTTAAATTGCTTGTTCCTTCTGCAACAATGCATGTTGTTTTAAGTAGCATTGTATTTTTTGGCTGGTGTGGGCGCTGGCCGCATTTATAAATATAGCGTTCAGTTCCCAGTAGTTCTAATAGAGGCTTGTTGTAAAAGGGTTCTAGATTCAAAACATCAAAACGACACGTTCTGACATTGAATAAAGGACGGTCTAAGCAGTAATTCACTAGCGTTACCAACTCGTTTCATCAAACTATGTAAAACCTCGTAGACCACTTCCCAATTCTCTTTTAGAATCGATAGTTTTAATAGTCGAATAGTTTAAGTACTTCATTATAATGATATAATCCAAATATCTGAAAATCATTCATAGCCTACATACCTTCAGCATAGATAATATATTGTTATATTGGTATCATTCAACAAGGCTCTTAATATATGGTTAATATGTTTTTTGCAATGCGATGTATTTCAACGCGCCGCGCACTTAATGGACGAGGTACTTTACCAAGAACCAGACGTCTGCCATTATCTTTATTCCTAATCTTTTTAAAAAGATAAACCAAAAGTCCCTGTCTCGACTGCCACGCTACAGACTGGCACAGAACAATACATTTTTACGACACATTATTTGCTAGAGTCATTATCAATATAGCCCTACATATTGGGTGAAGTGGTTATTTCAAAACCTTCAGGAACCAAATAATGATAAATGTTTTGTTGCGACGTTAGTAAATATACTTGCAGTACCTGTACAAAATTGTAAAGATATTTTTTTATTGATTTTTACGAAATGATTTTGTCAAATATAGGACTACTTGTAGCATAGGGCGTGAAGCGCTCAAAACCCTGCGTCCTGTGTCAACTATAAGTGATCGACTGACTTAAACAACTTTGAATTTTATTTATAGTAGGGTTGGTGACCGTATTTATAAAATTTTATGAAATTCACCGGCATACAAAAACATGGGTGTATGTTAATGTAGTTGATATAAGTAGCGGAGGAAGAAAAGACTTCGGGCACCATAAGAATTTTCGACAATTGTATTGGCAGTAGCCTCTCCACCAGAAATTATGTGGCTATTACAATGCCTCATTTATAAGTGTGGCGGCGTCGCGATCGTGCCTCCAACTTTATTTATTAGTTGACAAGTTTTTGGGGCTCCATCCATTGTCGTGTTCAAGGCAACCTTCCTTGCTCATGGTGCCACGCCAGAACGACAGACTAGGCAATGGCGTCAGGTTTATCCTGTTGGGAGATGTTAGGGTCTATGCCATCCAGTGTAATTCAGACGGTACGCGTGCACGCTAGTACGGTTCTTTATCATCCGACGGTGACCGAGGGCTGCCGAGTGATTTATTGGGTAAAAATGCCTTATAACCCAGAACTTCTCCAAAGGGGCCGGATATCTTTTAAAAAATTTCTGTCACGATAACAAAACAAGGGTTCGTTACCTGTTTGGCTAGCGACGAGTCTTCTGCAACACCTTCGCCGGTGACGTGTCAGTGATGCCCTTGGTATTATTAATTATATTTATTACAAACAATTAAAGTACCAAGTATTATCCAATAGATGGACGGATTTCAGTGATTTTAGTGTGATGCGTGGTGAGATATATTTTTATCTCCATATCGATACCAAAGTCTGCCTATACTAAAATTAAAAAAATATGCCTCGACCCTCGTACAATGTTAATATTGCGTCGACCTGTATCACTTATAATATATTTTTAGTATATTTAATTATCTATGTTACAGTAATTCCATAGATCGGTCAGTCCGCAGTTACATTCTGCCGGTAAGGACGCTGTAGGTTTGACAATTTCGTGGTTAGTCCATCGTGTGAACGCGGGAACACGGTATCAGCGCGCGCGCAGACTTATCGCGCCGGTGGAGGGGATACAATTTAGTCGACTTATATTCGTGATCGCGCCCGCTCTCAGTTTAAAATCCGCAGCGTGTCTGTCCATACGTAGAACGAATCATGTGTAACGTTTGCACCAGGGACGTGGAACCGGTGGCGGCGCCGACGCCGGCTAAACCGAATCGGACCTTGGAGCGAATGAAGAAGAAGCACAATATAGTCACCGACCCTACCAATGAGGACGTCCAGAAGGAAGTCGCCTACCAGCCTGACTTGCTCGCGATATCCACCCAGTACACTAAAATCGCGTACGAAATCTTCAAGCAGGTCGTCGTGAGGCTGCAGGAGACCAAGGCTTACGTGTGAGTACCAACTTTGCCTGTAAATATTACAGTACCATTCAATTCGGTCGTCAAACAAGAGTGTAGTCGAGTTACAAATTGATTACGAATGTTACGACACCCGAGCTATAGCCCCGGTGTTGTTTCCATGAAATAAATTATGAAAACTAGTGTGCATGACAGATGTTTTGCACCTGCCAAATTCATGTCTGAAACTTTCTTGTGTCAGTACGTACTGTTCGTAGGCAACACTGAAAAGTGGGTGGCAAAATGTTTGGTTATTTATGAAGGAGTCGTGAAAGGTTCAAAGAAAGTGTTCGGTAACTTTGGAACAGATTTCTTTTTCAACGTACAGTCTATGTCCGCGGCTGGTGTCAGATAGCGGTGAGCGCAATCTGTGCAGATTAAACTAATCGCATGAGTATATTGCATGTTCACAAGAAATAACTATGATTCTTCACCGTCATCATCAACCCACATCGCCCCGCGGCTCCTCCACAATGAGAGGGCTTGAGAATGGTCTCAAAACTATGGTAGTCTGCCACGCTCGCCCAGTGCGGGTCGACAGACTTCACGGACCTAATTAAACTGAACATAAAATTAAATAAACCAAAAAAAAATATATTTTAAAAACAAGCTTCTACTAGTTTTTAATTAAAAAAAACTATTTTACTTCGATTGGAATTAAGCGTTTTGTACTTCTTTAACCTTTAAATGATAATGAACCTCCTTCGCCCATATGAAACTCATCCCATGTTATAACTGTATATTTTGAAACCTAGAAATTTCATACTATATTAGTAGCCAAAATCGGAAATCTATCATTTTTTTTATTACAGTATGTGAGAGACACATAATGTCTGTCCAAGCCGGGATCAAACCCTGAATGTTTCGGTTAACAGCCAGGACATCAGTACTCTAGTAGCTGCGATGTAAAATGCTTGACGTCAATGACAATTGTCACAGTTCTAGATAATGAAACGATAAAACCACAAGGTTACAATACAATTTAAATTGCTCTCTCTAATAGAGTCAGCTCTACCTTAGCAGCTCTAGCTTAACTGACTTTTTGTTTTAGTATTTATCAGATTAAATTGAATATAACCATACTTTGCACTTAGGAATAAACTCTGCTATGGATATTTATTTACATATAGGATATTTGATATTGGATAAGCAAAGATGCCATTAGAATAATTGTAATTACGATATTAACACATTCTCATTCAAGGCGGATTGTATGTAAATCTAGGGGACATAGTCACCGTCAAAACGTAGGGGAAACCTCTCGGCCTTGTTAATTTAACGCTTGATCGCAATACTGTTTGTCGCTTATGAACAATCGCCAATTACCGAAAAAAAAAATATTCATGCATTCCCTGTGTCGCTATTGGCAATGACATATATATACTTTATTAATACACTACGGCGAATAGTCAAAATTCGAGTAGAGACATTTTTGTCGTTCATTAATATTTGTTCTGGCCGGCAATTGAACTTCGCTCGGCTAGGGTAACTAAC
Organism: Megathymus violae; assembly: GCA_003671415.1. Lineage (NCBI taxonomy): Eukaryota > Metazoa > Arthropoda > Insecta > Lepidoptera > Hesperiidae > Megathymus > Megathymus violae. The sequence goes on from PDGT01000044.1 coordinate 172,450, forward strand.
GTCACGTAGGAAGGTATACGTTCAACTCCTTAAAAAAGTTTTGAATAAACACAAAAAAATGTAATATTAAAATTCAAAAATAAGAATCTCCGTTTATTTTTATTTATTTATTTATTTTATACACACCATAAAAATTACAATATATATATATATATATATATATATATACGAAAACTTGTACTAGTGCACTAATTGTTTCCTAATCAGAAATTTCTTCCAGTACGTCCAAAAAGTGAAAAAACTATACAAACTTAGTGCGTGCCCAAACAATAATATATAATATTAATTTGTTAACGCTAAAACCACGGCACAAATTTAGATGATTCTTGATTAATTAAAAATTTGTATACGCAATCTGTTAAAAGAGTAAAAAACAAATCTTAAAACAATTATACATCTTCGTTATTAACACAATTATGAAAAAAAAACACTAAATTGTCATTGTCTGGTGTACGGGTGGTATATATAAACGTGAGATATACGTTTTTTGAAATGAAGCGAAGGCGTAAACATAAGTGTTCCTGACCCATTGTTACCGCTCCGTGTAAGGACGTAACATTCTGTTAAGTTTTTTTACCTAGTAATTGCAGTATCGGATTTGCGCGTTACACCGCGACGCTCCAGTACCGCCGGCAGGCGGCAGCCGACCGTTTGTATCACCCGCACAGAAACAAACAGCTGGTGAGACCGTGCAACGAGTTGTAATCAAGTTGTAGTTATAAAAATGTGTAGAACACTTACATGTTCTTAGATGGAAACATACAGACATATTTTCAGTTTTTTCGTTTCTAGTTTATACAGACAAAAGTGTAGCAAAATTTGTTAGAAATATCTTCGTTGGTCAACTAAGATATTACAATTATCTAGCTTTATTACTCTGTGGCTCGGTTGATAATGATGCTGTGTGTACGAAAGTAAAAAACAATTAATAAGGAACAGTAAACACATGTTAATCAGATTAAATACCGTGTTGTAGAAATCTGGTGTGATATTCAATTATAAAAATTATATATTTTAATTGGTTGATAATTAAAAAAGTTGAACTTAACTTATAGATACATACTCCAATGTTATGTTATCTATGGGATGCGTTAATTGATGACAAAAACAAACCAAAACATCAATTTTCGAATATCACTCGTCACAATCACTACTATTGTAATAATATTATATGTTGTAATATATGCAGTGAAACCTGTTCGAATTTACCATTATTTAACCATTTTCAAGGCTTTAAACATTAATATTAAGTATAACAATTATATGTCAAATATTAATAATTTAACTAAAAAGAACCATAACACGATAAGTTTTATAGCGATCTCATGTTGACATATGCAGCGCTACACGTATGACATTCAAGAATGACCATGGAGCTCGTCAAAAATAACTGCGTCAAAAAAAATGTAAATAAAAAAAAAATGTGGATATTTTCGTTAGCGCAATAATATCAGTACTAAAGTGTCGCGTGACTGTCGTTGGGTGAGACTGACGTGGCCAGCGCGACATGTGGACGCGGGAACTAGAACCATCTCGGCTATACATTATAAGTCTGTGGTGCTAACTGTTATGTCTATGCATAGTCCATACATGTTTATATATAGTCTATGTATGTCTATATATATATATATATATATATATACAACTTTTATTTTTTAAGATAATTTGATATGTACTCTTTCTTTTAATTACGATGACTCTTACGTCCATGCGATGTGATTTTTGAACACTTTTATCAATCTTTTGTAGCAATTATGTATTTTACGCACCGTGGAAATTAAAATTAAATTAACATAAAAAAATGTGCAAAATTACAAAAATATCTGTTCATCCGACATGCAGTCATGGTTGGCTTGTAGACAATGCATTAAACAGTGAGCTCGCTCTTTGTACCAAAATATGTTTTTTTTGTCAATAAATAAACTGAGATAAACCAATCAAAAACAAAATATGTCTGTCTTATTTCGATTATGTCAAACACTCATTTACTAGTAGACTAAGTGATCCTCGAGAAACATGAAAAAAATCATAAAACGCCTGATAATACGTTATGTTGCCTAATAATTCGTTAAATAACAACAGTAACAAGTAACAATTAGTGTTCGTATAATTTCACAACACTACTATAGTTGCCTATGAATTATTACGCAATACACTGGTTCGTCGCGCGTTGGTTTGTTAGGAAATATCCAAACAGATGAGACACACCAGCGATGAACATTATGGATATTTGTTGGTGAAAGCCGATGGCCTGACAAATTGACAATGAAAGATTGATTAGTTTCGACACTGCGACATGTTTCGTTCGCGTTAATTAATTCGTGAACGACATTGTATGGAAATATTATTATTATTTAAATTTTATAATTTTATATGCATCGCGATCGCTTTTCAGTTTGGTATCAATTTAGAAATTACATAAGAGTAGATATGATTGTTAGTAATTCGATTGCACTCAAAATGTGCTGCTGGCGGCGAATGCTGTGGATCCTTTTGACAGCGTTCCAAACTTATGCATCGATCTTGACAGATCTAAAAATAAAAGAGACAGTATAGTCTAATATATAGTCTAGTATAGTCGAACCGCTAATATCATAATCACTGATCTCTATTCACAATACGGTGACCTGACCCCATATCTGTGTATTCAGCCGATCCGCACAAAGTCTAGTATAGTACGAATAAAAATTCTTAAATATTTCGAGCACATTGCTCTCGACCAACACACCACGGAGCGACCAAATACACCAGAATGGGTGTATTTTCCGCGCTTTTAATAATTAAATAATCCCAATGTTACTGAAAAAACATCCAATGAATTTTTGTTTACAAACTGGCCTGACAGTCTGTTTTTTTTTCTGTTGTAGTAACTCTTACATCTCATTAGTAACCTATGGACCCTAGGAACAATAGATCAAATTAAGGGATAGAAACATATATCTATCTTACACTATGACGATTTAATGAGCTGCAGAGTTGAATAAAATTGTACACGACCATAAATGTCTTAAAATATTACTATCAAGCTACGTGGTATACTACTGGTGGTATTCCCTTAGTTACATAAAATTCATTAAAGTACGTTTGTAAAACGGAACCTGTAACTAAAAGGATTATACAGTAACATACCGTATTCTCCTCTAGAACTGCGTGGGTAACAGCGTAGCATACTAAATTAATTCGTTTAATTCATAGCGTACAATTAAAACGACTATCAATCGCTTAAATTTCCCGCCGCATTCGAAATGGGACTTGCATGCATAATAAAGCCATAAACGTCGAGAATAAATTGGGTGTCAGTTTTGAAGATAGTCATTTATTATCATAAATTTAACATAAAAAGAATCAAAATATAAGTTGACAACGTCTAATATAATAAACTAACAATGTCTTAAGTTTAATAAAATCATGAGCTAAGATAAAATAATCACGATATTCATGATGCCGAACTTACCGAATTTTATACTTTTGTATCTTAAAACTGAATACAAAGTTACTTTCCCTCCATCGAAATATGAAAGTTAAACTGTAGTACATTATTATATATTACGAGCATTATTATTGGTGTTACTTGAAACATTCATATCGTATGTAGTTTGCGAATCTAGGACCCCTTATATCATAATCGCTGATCTCTATTCGGAATACAGTGACCTGACCCCATATTGTGTATTCAGCCGATCCGCACAGAGTATACGATCAAATTACATTTGATTGCGCCGCTCCGAGGTGAAGACATCCGCATCCGCTGGGTCCTTGTCACATTTTGACGAATATAAATTCAATCTCAAAATATATACGTTAATTTGTTAACGTAACTAGGTTTAAGTGACAATAATTAACCGATGACAACAACCAACAGTTACAACCAGTAATTAACTGATGTGAAAGAATATTCACGCCTCAGTAAAAAAGAGATCAAATAAAACTAAACATATCTTGTTCTATATACGCCTCAAACTAGGTGTTTTGTTAAGGAAATATGAGGAAGAACATGATACGGAATAATTTGTTTTCAGAATAGAAAAACCTAAAAAGAAAAAGTCTTGTTGTGCTCGTAGTCATATAATAACAGTCAATTAAAGTGATTTCAATTCAGATTGCTTAAGAATAAAGTTGTCTTCGTGTAAAATCTAGTGTTTTTAAAATACCTGAGATGTCGGTTAAATAAGCACGGATATAAAAACCAAATTGATACTGTTATCAATGCTGACTAATTTAAATTAAAACTCTAGGCAACTCTTAGAGTATTATAGTAAGCACAATATAATTTAAATATTATTACTGGCATTTAATTTATTAGAAAGTAAGGACGTTAGTTCTTATGTACGACATGTACCAAAATAATATTGCTAGAATAGTCTTACAGCGTAACTTCGTTGAAACATTCATAACAAAAAATGGCGCCGCCTAACAAACAACAGGAGCTGTATGTCATCGTTTTGGCGGCAATATTCTTGATTTTCAAACTTAGTAGTTCGTTTTATCTGTACATATTTCTCGTATTTCTTTCTGTTTCAGTTCTTTTTTTAAAATTCCTATCTTCGAAATATTATTTTCGGACGAATAATGGCAGGCAAGACAATTTCAACCATAGAATATTTAGAAAACAAAATTTTTAGGTGCTATTAATCTTTTACAGATTTTCACCAACTGTATAAACACTTATGATCAGAAAGGTTTCATGTCAAGCTTTGACTTATAATAAGTAAAAAAACGTCTTCAACACAGGTGCTTGATTCATGTTCGACCTACCTGATTAAGAATAACAATTAGTTCAAGACCATTAAATATTGAATACAGATATGATAGCAAGTATCATCCGCCTCACCATGGTCTCATCTGTGCCACGAACCGTATCCAGTATGATGTTGCCAAATTAAATAACACAGTTTTTACCCAGCCGACGAACACAAATGCAAACTCAAAATTGCTTTACTTTTGGCTTCTTGCCATACACTGTGTCGTTAATTCGATATTTTGAGTTAAAAATAGAGTTTTTATAACACAATAAAAATTACAAGTTGATCTATCTTTATTGCGTATAATAAAATAAAATTACTCAGATATAATCGCAAAAATTTTACAATGAAAATTTCATAGCAAACAGGGAAACAAACACCGTCATACGAATACTACAAATCTAGATAAGTCCGGGCAAGTGAGTCTCTAGGAAAAAATATAAACTATATTAGTATTTAAAATTTATATAACAAATTAATATACAGCAAATTGCATTGTGAAGTAATTTAGTATAATACTTTAAAATTTAAAGCTTAAATGTATCCTTTTGGATTTATTTTAGGTAGCCGCACTTTCTACATCGCCCAAAGCTGTCAAGGTTGCTTGAATTCAAATAAACCACATAAATATATAAATAAATTTGCTTCTGTACTTGTATTACCTAAGCATTGAAATCGTATTAAAAATATCACTGAAGAATAAAATATACCTCACTTGGTCCGTCTGACCTTAGCAATCGGGTACGAAAGAACAAGTACTGATATAATATAATAACAATTTGTATAGCTTACAACTTATAACGAAACAAATATATTAGAAAAACTCGTAAATCAATCCAGCTTATTTGTAATCCATACACCGTAAATAATGATATGCCCACTTGAGACCAAAGAGGATGTTTATCATACTCAGTACGGATCTTAAAACACCATTTGAGGAAGAGATATTCTAATTCGGGTCGGTAGGATAAGTTGAATGTTTTTTAAGCTTGTGGTAGAGTAAAATTAATGTAGATTAAAGAGTAATCTTGTCTATAATTTATGCGGGTGATTTAAGATAAAACAACTTTTTTAGATAATTTTTTTCATTACTTAATGGTAGTATACTTAGACAGCCGGTTTAAGCGTTTTTAAATTGTCCTTAACTCCTGAACTTATAGTCTGCAGAACGGGTAGGTTGATTACTTCCCATTCTTCACTTCTCTTGTATAAGTACAGATTCGTAAAAAAATAAAGATTTAAAAGTACTCAATATTTTTTATAATGTCAACACTGACATATCTATACATATAATGAAATTCTAACTGATCGTTTTCTGTGCATTAAAATATATAAGAAAATATTAATAGGGGCCTTTCATAACGCAATAGAATCTAAAACAATAGTTGTTAGAATTTTTGTCTGTTTTTCTGTGCATTTGTGCGCGTTGATCTCAAAATTGTTTTAACTGATTTCGTTACGGTTATCATTAATATATTGCAGTATGTATAACTTAATATTTAAATACGTTTTCTTACAATCCGTCCATAAATAAAAATATTATAAATTAATATAAAACAATGCAGTTGCCTCATCTAAGCATAAGGCTTAGTTTTTCAGAACTGAAGCGAGGGCAGTTTGCTGGTATATCTTATAATTTCATAGCACGACCAGATTTTTATGATGGTCATTGATTCATGATCTCATCTCATAATAACATGTCACACCCGATCGCGGCTACTCAATAACACAGATATCAGATGACTTCTGAGATGGCCGTAACAGAAACCATCGAGCTGATATGGACAACGGCATCGCCGACGCCTTATTCGGCTAGATGATTTGATACGTACGGCTTATCTAGACGACGACACCCTCATGATGGTACATCGTGTTGTTAAAACAACTTTGATACGTTACCTAACCGGCCAACTAATGTCTACTTAATTACTCGTAGGTATGTACGAGTCATATCAAATAGAAGTTCTTTAAAAGTCAAAGAATTATAATCTACCGAAATTTAAAGAATTCGTATTAATACTTAAAATATTTGTTATTACAATTTATGTCTCCGACAGACGAAATCCGAATTTTCTTTATAATTATTTTCTCTTTTTTCACACAGTGCGTAACAATATCATCAGTTTTCTGTTACAATAAACTAACTGAGGTAGACATCATATACCGCGAAAGCATTTTATATTAAATCAGTTTTATATCGGAAGAATCTCATGTATATTCACGCGGGATCGTCCATTCGTTAGTGTGATCAAAACACGGAAACAATTAGACTTCATTTTTTTATGATCACAGTCAACAGGGCTACAGCGAAGAAACATTTATATAACACAGTTTGTTTTGTCAAACATACACAAAGCAATGTGCACCTTTTTAAAGTGTTCATTTCGGCATAGCGACATCTAAAATCAGACAAAAATAGAAAAATTATCGTTGCGAGAGACTAAGACCTAAAAGTCACCAGCCCAGTTCTTTTCAGCAGAATTAGCAGGAACGGTGATATCTAGAACAGTCGTGCAGCGATTATCTTTAAGCATCAAAGGCGTTTTTCTTCTCAAAGGAGCTGCTCGTCTTGACTCAATGTCTAAAATTATGTTCCTGTACACTAAAATCACAATAAACCATATCTCAAAGCTGTCGAAACGGCGTGAAATCACAGACATGTCTCATTCGCGTGAAATTTGCAATACCTCCAGAACACCGAACGTGTCTCCGAGCACGTAGTAGGTGTTTGATGTTTACACGCTCTTGCTACTGTACTCCACTGGCTCCAGGTGTCTCGTTGCATGCCATAATGGCCTATAAGACCAGTGAAAGAAGACCTAATGTAAGCCATTTAGACATGAATGCGGGCGCGTGCTAACTTTTCACACGGTCGACTGACTCGGAAACGAATTCAACCTAATAGCCGATCGCATTGATGTATCGTTGTTGGCAGTTCTTCAAACTATTTAAGATGCTTCAGTGAATTCTACGGAACTTGGTGTATTGTGCCTATTATTAATACAGATTACATATAGTATTAATACTTTGGAGAGCATTTATCTATGAACCTTTTTCATTTTTCCTTACACACTAGATCCGTTATGAAATTTTGAAAAAAGCTTTCAAACAAGCTAGTCCTGGCTAAGTTGGGCCATCTCCGTAAAAATTATCCAGTGAATTCGCAGTGGTACTGAGTGATTTTTATTTAAGAACTCATCAACAGTTAAAGAATCCGGTGTCTCCGAAGGAGTTACTAGATGGTTGTGACATTTTTTGGCACCGAATCATATTAATCAAACCAATCAGGACCCTGTGACTCAGTCGGTACCGACCCCGCCCTCCGAACGATCTACATTCCAAAACCCAAATTTACTTGAGAAATGAAGACACTTTGTGCCATCTAGGCTGTATTCTTTAAATATAACCGCATCTTCGAAGAATTGATCATGTCATATGAGACTTATATTTACTAGAACTATCTTCGGCAGTCATCCGAAGCAGTCTGTATCTCCTCCCCGCAACGTACAACGTACTTGTCACCACCAAGTTACCATTCTCAAAGTCGCAGAAGCGGCTAATCTGCACATTGTGGTACATGTGTTGACTGATCTTACAACGAGTGTGTGGCCCTCTTGTAACTTCGGATAATATTATAATATTTAAATCCCAGATAGTGAATAGTAGATTCACCCCACGAGCGGGAGCCGGGCGTGAACGACAAGCTATCAAGAAACAGTTGGATAGGCTATTGACCCCGTTGTGATATGAACACATCGCCACATCGGCTATCTTTTTGTAATGCTGCTATCGTCGATATAGCTATCATTATTGTACAATAAATATGATGAATTAGGCATGTCATGTCACTCATATTATTGTTTCCATGCAGTGTGTTTAAAACAAAATACTACCCCGGAAACCTAAAAAGACAAAATAGTAGGATCCACAAGATAAATCTCGATTAGTAACAACGATGTTTTTAGAATGTTTAATTTATATCCGGCTTACTCTGACGGAATCAAAAATCAAGGTATCATCATTGCAGAATCATCTGGCAACGATGACTCTGGTTATTTAGACTGTACTAACGTCATATGTTGAGTGCGTACACGTTACCATCGACCCAAGACATAGTGAGTACCTCCCGCATCATGGATGGTGCGCATTTGAAGGATTCCGTCTAAACCTATGATATTTTTTAATTTTTATTTATTATGATATCTCAGGGTACTTGCATATACATATATCTTGACATGTTCGAATGCATCCGAAACGTCTCACAATTATATGAAGAAGTTCTTCAATGAAATGGCCACTTCAATTAACGCACCTCATTTAAGAAGCTTACCGACTCGATGAATATGGTGCTTAAATGACTTGAAAATGACATCTATCATCGATCGATGGCGGGATTCCGATAGACTTCGCGACTAGTAAAGTTATGTAATAACCGAGGGGGCCGCTTTGATTACCGTTTACTTCGGCAGGATCGAAGGTCACCTTCCGAATTCATTCGTCTTCATTGTACCGATCATTCTAAATAACGCGGTGTAAGAGTTCGTTCACATCTAGCTATCCATTGTCACAATTAATCTTATCAATATCGACGGCACCAATACGATTTATGTTTTAAAGTAATTTAATTTCCATAACTCATATTAATCATTGATGCCTAGTAATATTTGTTAGATTCCACTGAGTTTTTAGGAAGTCGTTTTCGTTACAAATATAGAAGAACACTAGGACCATCCAAAAAAAATATGGCGGCGAATAATATATACAATACGAGTATTTATCAGGTACGAATACAATCATCGGTACCGTATTTAACTATTTCATTGCTTTTCATGAACAAATCTCATATACACAGTGGTTCGACGACCCCATTGCCCAGTTGGTAGTGACCCTGCCTGCCGAGCGAGGGTTCCCGGGTTCGATTCCCGGCCGAGGCAGGCATTTATGTGACAAATAAATGTTTGTTCTCGGGTCATGAGTGATTGTGATGTCATATTTGTGTGTCCATGCCACCCGCAACACAAGGAATCCTAGTGCGGGGTGTGAGTATGTTAACGTTAAACGTTAAATGTGTAAATGATTATTATAAATAGTTACTTAACACAAAAGTTTATATGTACCTATAAAAATTACGATTAAGTTTTGCAATATTGTTACAATTAACGTATAAGTGTATGCTAGTAATAATAAGTACTAGTGTGAAATATAAAAGGTACAATGTTCACGACGATATAGCTTATAAATCATAAGATAAGTGATAAATTTCATAATATTTGCTCTAGAATCAAAGGCCATGGAAAAATCCGAAACATATCGTGAAGCTTATCAGTCACATACATAATATGCAATCAATCTAACTGTCATGTAGTGTATCGCATTGACGTGAACTTGTATTGCACTATATTATTACTAGCGACCTGTCCTGACTTCGTTCGGGTTCGACAATAATTAAATATACATATATACAAGATATATAGCCTATATCCATCCGGAATAATGTATTTTTCAAACGGTAACAGAATGTTTCAGATAGGTGCCGTAGTTCCAATTATTGTAGAGTAATACAGCGGCATCTGGTGGACTTATAAAGAATTATATTTTTTATTACAACGATATGAACAATATCTTATGGAACAGATGGATACGTCTGTACAAATTTTAAGTGGATTCGTCTTGTAGTTCGTGTCTTGATAATCACAGGAACGTAATATTTTTCAGAGATAAAAAGTATCCCTAATTTTAATCAAAGTAATATTTATCTGTATACTAAATTTCATCCAAATCTATTCACCTGTTTTTACGTGACTGTGTAACAAACATCTAAATTTTCAAGCTTTCATATTTATAATATTAGTAAGCTGATTGTAAGTAACAAAATAGTCTAAAAGGACAAAGCGTACAAATTTCTTGTAAATAATATTAACGATAAGAAAAAAATATGTTCATTGGTCTGAAAACATGAAGGATTATTAAAAGTACAACGCGGAACGTTTCTCGCATTTCCTTCCATACTGACGGGTAACATAAATACAATCACTAATCGCTCAGCTAGTTCCGACGTGTGAAGGTACTCGTAACAATTACCGCCAGTTACATATGTACAACGTTCGCGGCAAGCGCGCCCACTGCAGCTACTCGAGTAACACAATAACAAAATTGGATAATGCTTCCAACCAATTATGCTTCGGGACTTCGACGGCTTAAGAATTCTCGATCGTCTCACAAGAGCATTTAATTTGAAGTCTTTGAACCACTGGACGACTCAGAATAGTACTTAATTAAAAAATTGTTACAAATGTGATTGTTAGCAGGATTACAAAATTTCCGCTGAGATACACCTATCTTAAATTATTACTTTAATTAATATTATCCATTAACAATACATACAATTAACAATATCAATAATATTTACAACGACATGGACGAACAGTACGAGTAATTATAATTATAGCCCCATTCACTACAATTTCAATTGTCAAGATAAACATTGAAACTTTGACAATTTTATCTAAATCAAACAGACTTCAATGATACAATGACGTCAAATAAGATGTTTGTTCTAATGCAAATCAATCACCTTTATCTTTATCGATAAGTGCCGTAGACGGTTTAAACTATTGTTTCTAATAAGGACGTAAACTTCGTCTTTAATATTTTGTTTTCGAGTATAATACCGTAGTCGCTTTTACAAGCTATAGCCTAATACTCCAGGACGGAAAACCTAGTTTTCAATCGTATTAACATTTATTATCAGCTTGGGTGAAACAAAAAAATTTAGAAGAAACGTGTATGTTTGATAGTTCACAGTCATATTATCGATATTATGAAGTCTTTAAATCTGCACTTAGCATTAAGCACGCGGAACTAAATCCTGGGGCGTCTTCTTGACAGGAGTCAATGTCAAAGGATTGCCGAGCTCAACAGTCGGACAGTTATCTATCCAATACATCCATGATACTGACTCGTTCCGTCTCTGCTAAAATCTACGACACAATCTTATCATCCAACTTGTCACTGTACCAATGTAATATGGATTTGGAATTTTTATGTTTCCGCAGCAACTACATTCCGTACCCCCTGTTCCTATAGAGCCGAATTTAAAATGATGTAATCAGAATACACGGCTATATGTACGACAATTTAAGTATACAAGTTACGAAATAAAAAAAAATATTCAAACAGAATTACTCGGAGAGTTTCTTGATTACAAAAATGACTGGATGAGCTAACAATTTACATGTATACACAACATAACAGGGATGTTATGGAGCTCCGAAACCGTAACCGAATCCGATCAATAGGTTTCAAATAATTTCGGACAGGGCAGACTCCAAATGAAACACGTTATGACAGGTTTACGCTGGCTGAGTCGATTAGCTGTGTCGCTCTGATTTTGACAATTTTTATTATTTAATTTTTAAGCATATTGTTTTTAATGCCACATAATAATCATCTAATATCCATAACTGAAATTATTCGAAACAATCGGATAATTCGAATTAATTTCATAAACGTAACCGAAACCGGTAAAATATTATTCATATATCCGTATCCACATCCAGATCCGAAATTTCATATCCATAACATCCCTAGTGTGAATCTATCAGGAATATGAACGCAGTATACGCTCATTGGATCTCATCTCGTAGCGCGATCGCCTGCTCGTATTTCATTGTGGTACATCAAACATTACTAGGTTCAATCATCAATGTATATAATCAATATGTTTAATACATGTCTGTTGTTGTTGCTGTCTATTGATTTAAATGGTACATCTATACTACTATATAAATCTGGAATGTCTCTCTGTCTATGTCATTTCATTGTGTTTGTCAAATTTTATGATAATGATTCGTTTTATGATTCACTGACATCATTTTAACCATTTTTGCCTGACTGTATGTCCCGTTATAACTCAAGAACGGCTTGACCGATCTTGATGAAAATTGTTGTGTAGTTAGAACACGTGATTACTCTGACAATAGGCTAAATAAAATATCAGTAAACCTAATTATTTTTAGTCAAGGCAAAATACATAAAATTTTGAATAATCATGTTTATATAATTAACTATCTGTACCCTGCGCGCGTCGCTACGCCACCAACTAAAATAAATTTGAAGGAAACACATTACACAAATATTCAATTCATTTTGAGTTCACGGCAATAAATGAAATTCATTGGAATGACAGTGGCGCCATCTGTCGAAAATTGGTCGTACCAAATCAGAAACCTTCGTGGGCTTGTGCACAACAACTTCGCTAAAGTTCATCACATGATCAAATGCATAGTTTACGATTCTATAAAGGACATACAGACAAACATTCATTTTTATATACATAGATTGTTCTACCCCAACGGACTCGGAAAGTGACCGCTTTCCGTAAGTTTTTAATAATCTCTCAAATGCTTATTAGTAATGCCAAGTAATATAATTCTTGATCTCGGGATTGGGCTGGGCTATAATCCTACCGCTGTTAAATAATTGTACACAAATACAAATCTGTAATAAAATTAGCGTGTCTCTACACGAGCCGCGTAAAACTAGTTTTCCGTGTTTGCGTAAAAATGATTTGACAAATATTACGACATTTTGACGAACAAACATGTTTGACCTATTTTTATTTTCAGTCGGTCTGTTAAAGTTCACGAGTTTTCAGAGAAAATTTATGTTGGTAACGGGGTCGTGTACCTATTATTTTCAACAGACATTGGGAACGACGATTAAGCTCTTAATACCTATTTGCAACTTTGTATCTACTTTAAAATACTTTTTAAATACTTCACAATGTGAAAAAAAAAAAATCTTTTCGATCGGAAGTAAATACTTTAAAATAATTGTGGCTCAAGTATAACAATGACAATTTATTTATGCAATGAGCAAGAATGGTCATAAAATAATGCGACTAGTTGTCATCATTTCAACTTCGACCAACATTACAAAGTGGTGGATGAAACCCAGTGAGTGACAGTGAAATCTACCTACAACGAATTACTTATAGACGCATAGCTACCACCATATCTTCCCAATATACATTTAGAAAGAGAAATTCTCTTACAATTGGCTTATGATGGATCGGGACACATGTATTTATAGCCACCGTTTGTAGCGCCGCATCAATTGCATAGACATGCGGTTTAATTGTGGCTTGATTGTCTGTCCTTTCCTCGGAAGTTCATTAGTCTCCATCTATTATTAACTCGTCGCACTTCAATTCAATACTTAATTTTTGTTTTGTTTTATTATTATAACTCTTATTATAGCAAATTATGCAATGAATGCTCTTTAACTTAATTTGTTGAACCACATTTACGAACCTTTTTACGTGATGTAACTGTTCTCCTGTTCTCCTGTTCTCTGTATCTCCGATGTGTGTCGATCTAAACTGCGCAAATCGCTGATCGGCTGTCGCTTGGCCAAAATCTCAAACTTTTAAGAAAAATATGTGACTTCTTTTGTTAGAATGTGATGAATTCTGGGTAAGATATTTCCGCCCAAATTATACCTAATTAGTCACGTTGTATTTCATCAGAGAACTGCACCGACACCGAAACGACCGCCGCCCATGTTACCACTGATTTTCATAATTACGCTCTTACAATGCATCTGTTGTTACTAAACTGATTATACGATGTTTTGGAAAGTACTAGTACCTACTGCATTCCCTGATTTCTTGTAGAATATATGTAGTTACCACGATAGAAATGTCCACCAACCAATAAATATTAATAAAACAATTATCATTTCACGTAATTCGTGAACAAGCATAAATTATGGCTGTTGACAGATGACCATTGTGGGTCAGAGATTACTATAACTATTGCAATTGATCATAGCGTGCCATTTTTTTAACATTCACTAGCGACTCGCTCTGGCTTTGCGCAGATGCAATTTGCTAATGAAGAAATTTAGAAGTACCGTCACATTTCTTATTACGATTTTTATAGTAAAATAGCATCCCAATTTTAGACTTCTACAGTGGATTTCTGAAATAAATATATTGTACAAACTTTGTCCTAAGAATTGCAAGGACCATACAAAACAAATGAATCAAATCGGACGATCCGTTTTCAAGTGATGCTATTTTATAGATTTTTATTTATACTGACGATAAAAAATTAATTAAAATCACGTGTAATGATGTAATGCATACGATAAAGCCCTTATAAAAATTATAAAATTTTCGACACACCCATCTAAATGGTAAATATATTAAATACGATCCTTCATAAAGCGCGGGCACGTCACGGAGATTTCCGGATATTTTTAATCTCAGTGATACGCATAACCCAAACGTCTCGCCATGTTTTCATCGAAAAATTATAATTAAATGACATTGGGACCTTTCGCTTTCCTTTCCAAATGTTTTTTTCGATTAATTTGCAAACAATTGATCGGTCGCAAGTGCGTCGCGTTGGTGAGCTTATTGGTAGAATGTATTAACAATGTTGGCACACGACGTCCGAGCGTCTCGTGGGCTATGTACCCCGTTTACAATGTTACGTTGGCATCTGTATCTTAGATGTTAGGGCTGTCCACAAAACCGTTGCACACATTGCCAGTGGTAAAGTAAATTGAGCGTGCGATAAGGCACGAACCGTTTTACTCTGCGACTTGTGCTTTACTGAAGTAGACTCAGAAGTCTGTTGGATGCCCGATCACGTCGCGTCACAGACGGGACAGCTCTATAAAAAAGTGCAATATCGTTGCATAGCATTAAAACTGTTGGAGAAGCTACATCCACATGCGCTGCCACATTGAACCCTTGATTAAACCTGATAATAATAACTGATAAATATTGTAAAATTTTTAATTACAAAGATTTTATCTGAAACCCTAGAACGTATCCCCCTAAAATTGCATATTAATAACTATTTCATATTCACGATTTCTGTATTCGCGGCATATGCACGAAACATATGCTTGGTAAATAAGGAGCTTTCATTGTACCAACTCTGGCGTGGCTTTTACCTTTGCAGCTGGAACGGTACATACATACATAGAGCGGTTTGCCATATCAATTATCAATATATCAGTTGAATAATCTTGCCAAACAGAAAATTAAATAATTCAAAGATACAATCATTTTTATCTTTCTTGAATAATAATAATAATAATTAATTATATGTCGATTTAAACCATAATACACGCAGTACATTCAAGCTTCAAAAACATACCATCATGCATATGTTTTTATCTGGAAGAGAAAGCATCCAACATTTTATATACACGTTGAAATAAGATCAAATTATCCGCGAAAATGAATACTGGTATAGCAGCCACCTGAAGTGTCAATTTAATTTCTTCCATTTTGTTGAATACCATGAAAAGAAACCAAGCTCTTTTTCCAAATAACGTGATTATTTGGAACAACCAAGATCATGTAACATCTCACCACTAAAAGTTGAAATTTAAAGAGATGTATTTATTCCCTGCGGTATTTGTACCGATGTGATAAGTTGTTTTCTGTATTTATTACAATTATAAATAATAAAAACGTAACAATATTTTACTACACAGTGTACATTACTGATACAATTTACTAAAAAAATTACAACGGAGCCCAATCCGTACATTGAATATTTTTGGGAAATTTTAAAATTGGTAGGTAGACTTATATTATCGGAATCGGTAACATATTTTTGTGGATTTTTATGTAACGGTAACATATTTTGTGAATCTTATATAACCTAGGATACTTTGCATCCCGGGAAATTGTGAATTCCCGTAGAATTTTCCAAAACGAAGCAAGGACGAGTTACTAGTTTCTAACTTGATCTTGATATTTGTTATTTATGATCAACCCTAAAGTCGCTATTGTTCAGCTACAATCAATGCGTGTGGGTGGCGCAAAATATCGTGAGGCATCTTTTACCCTGAGAATAGTGTTGTCACAATTATTTATTTTGATAGACTTGAGGCCGAAATAAAACACATTATTTAGTTTTCTAAAGGCCATTGACATGTATTCGTTTCTTGCTAAGAATATTTTTATTCCTTCGGCATACATTTTGAAAAATTTGTAAACCTAATAATACTTTAATCGATTTTTCGCCTTTCAATCCAACCTCTTGACTTCAGTTCAAAAAATGGGGAGTCCAGTTATAATAACTAAAAAAGTGGGTTGAAGTTGCGTTTTTGTGATAATTCAGTAAAGCAACAGCGGGCGCGGTCAATAATTCGATAGGTGACAGCTGGTAGCAAAATTTCTAAAACGCTTCCGTGCTTTGGATAAGATGTTAAGCCAACGGTCTCGGCTATTATATCAAGTTTAACATTAAATTAAATAGTAGTCATTAAACTCTGTCGAAGTCTGTCGGGTGGCATACGAAGTTCCGACATTTAGATTGGCCACTTACCCCCCCATCAACTTATAAGCATTTATTGGACTGTACCGATTACGCCTTTACGGTGTGTAAACTGTTAACGGCGTTTATTCATATCTCCTTTCTATATATTGAATGTGCTTGA
The DNA here is from genome assembly GCA_003671415.1 of Megathymus violae. Taxonomy (NCBI): domain Eukaryota; kingdom Metazoa; phylum Arthropoda; class Insecta; order Lepidoptera; family Hesperiidae; genus Megathymus; species Megathymus violae. The sequence goes on from PDGT01000044.1 coordinate 189,660, forward strand.
ATACCCAGCCACTTAAGCTCATTAACTCGACCCCGAATATGTCAAATAAAAACCGGTTTCCTACTTATCAACCTAAGAATAAACTGTACCATTTGTCAATCAATCGGGTACACGTTCATTCAGTGCTGGTTCCCCTCTTTTTTACTTTACTTGACCCTTTGAATTTAGCTTTAAGCCGGGGCTAATAATGCAGTATATATTTGTTACTAAGTGTTTGATATAAAACAAGGTTTTGTAAATATGAAATAACATAACATAAATGTTTACACACAAATCCGCACTAGGATTCCCTGTGTTGAGGGTGGCATGGACATACACAAACACTCATGATCCGAGAACAAACATTTATCTGTGACATAAATGTCTGCTCCGGCCGGGAATCGAACCCGGGACGCCTCGTTCAGCAGGTAGGGTCACTACCAACTGGGCTATGGGGTCGTAATGTTTTATTTGAATCTGAAACTTGTCTAATAACTTTCGAAAACGTTTAAAATTCACCTAGAGAACTGTTTTATACTTATTCCAGGAAAATATAAGAATGATCTTAATGCTGGTTATCACTTGTTATTATTTATATTAAATTTTCAGAATTTAAATATTTAATTTCAAATATTTACAATGTGTGTAAAGGGGTCAAGCCTCGAGTCTAAACAGAGTTCCCTATTTGTAGTGCACTCAACTAAACAAAGGACGAGGTCACAGCGAGCGATCCTTTGAGATCTTTGGTTTCAATGCAACCCACTTAAATACCGACAGCACTCGTGACTGATGTAAATGTATTTTACATATTTATGTGGCCTTCTATCTATGACGGCAAGGTTATGGTTTTATGAACCAGCATGAGTGGAAGTAAGCATTTATCATTAACAGGTAATTCATCGGCTAAGTAAGTTGACTAATGATCAGAAAAATTATTACAGTAATTAAGATAAGTATTCACTTGAAGAAACTGAATTTACACGTCTCTTTTATAACAAATAAAAAAAATAACGTATTTTTTATTCTATAAATTTACAAATCGAAGTTTATTTAAGACTAATATATGGCTTAGTTACCTATAATCAGACCACACAGTTTAACTGTTGATCCACCAAACTAACGTACCGTTTTTGTAATGGGATGTTTTTATTTAATTAACTTGATGGCTCTAGTCATTACACGATTAGACTTTACTGTATTAGTTAACAAATATTAGTTCAGTAAAGCAGACCTCCTGCTCCTAATATTGCGTGGTTAAAATATTTACAGAAATAATATTATTTATAAGAACACAACACATAAACAGATATAAAATGATTAAAAAAATATGAACCCCCATGTAATAATGCATATTAACGAGAAGTCTATATTTAAAATCCTATATATATATATATTTCGCAAAATTACCCAACTTCGTTTATTAACTGGTTTTATCATTATAAGGTATGAAAATTCACTTATTTCTTGCCGTTGAAAGAGCCGATGGGTTTACCGGACATCGCACTCGGCTACTGTATCGCGAATACTTGCCGTTCAATTATTTACGCTGACTCAATGTTTGATAGCAACTTGTAAGTATGGAGGAAATAACTAGATAAAATAAAAAGAAATAACAAGGAAATTACGATTTGGCGCATGTTTTATACTATTTTAACAGCAATATAAAAAATGTCTTAACATTCGTGCTGCATTTCTCATACTTTTAATAATGAAAATTCCTGTTACAATTCTATATTAGGTACTAACATCATTAATTTCAACAATAAGCGATATTTAATACGTTATTTACGTGAAATGTGAATTGCCAATTTAGTTCATAAGTAACTTTAAGAAAATATATAACTGCCTGCCTTTATTCTACTCGTATTACGGAGATTTGTATTGCGTCAGTAATAAAACAGTACATTTTGTAATATACACGCTAGAATTCGTATACAATGTACGTAATAATCGAGTCACTGTAGACAACTGAGATCCATAACTAATTAAACAAAACTTACCTATTATGACTATGAGTGTGCTGCGCTGGCGCCGCTCGACCTGATTACTCGGGCAACTCAGCATTTTGGATAGTTTGGAAAGATACTAACAACAAATCCAAAGTATAATGGATCTTGATTAGCTACTTGGAAAATCATATTATCTCATTAAGAAAGCATTCATCTGAAAAAAGGCCAAAGTGAAATTTTGTTAAAAAAAGTCCCCCAATGTTGAACGTTGCCACGGTTCCCCGAATATCTTCTACATAGAAACGGTTAAAACGTATTTTATCACAGAACAAATGTATCAAATATAAACTTTTATTGATAATTGAAATTAAATAACTTTCAAGACAGATCTCAGAGTCGATTACAGTGTATTGATATTGGATTGATATTGGATTTATTGGACATTGAATAGCACCGTCTAAGCGTAATTATAAGTAAATGTCAGTTTTATATAATATCTTTCTCTCGATAATTTTACAACGTTATCAATGACAATATACGAACATGCTAATAGGCATTCTACACGTTGCTTTATGGTATCTATAGGAAATGCTCACTTAGTAAACATTTACCATTAATTTACAACACATTATAATGACTACACAATAAGACAATATAATTTATGTGCCCTAATGATTGATGTCTGATTATTACATGCAGTAAAACTTATTTATTCTTCCTATCGTCTGGTACTACAGGTCTTCGGTCTAACCACGGTTCTCTACTTTCGAGTCATAGAGACCGTTAGTTTATCTAGTCCTTGAATGGGTTACAAGGTGACTTTAAACTCACGTTCTATTTGTACCTGCAGTAACTCGAACATAATAATAATTAGTGTATTGTAAACGCATTAAGCCCAAATAGTTACGTTTTACGTGTATGGATTTTTTTTAATTCGTACCGAAAACATATACAAAACTAAATGTTATTAGAATTTTTTTTTAAAGTCACTATAAATATAATAATTTACCTCTGCATATTTTAGAAGCCACATCCTATAACGAATTTGTTTTGTTAAGTACAGACCATATCGGCTCAGGTTAAATAAAATACCAGTTGGAAGTAACGCGAAATAAATTCAAGCACATTCACTGATTAATGAATACACCTTACCCGCGCTGTGTAATTTTTGGCTAAATGTTGAATGTTGCCGCTGATGTATTTTTGTACTTATCACATAATTTTATCTCTCTTCCAATACGGTAGGTACTCGTATATGAAACTTGCTCCGACGTGATTGCGTTAAAGTTTTACATATCGTGCATATAATAAAATAATACACCAAAATCCAATGATTAATGCAGTAATAGTAACAGTAGATAAAACTAACAATGTGTATTTAAAATGTATAATAAGATACGTTCCTTTTTTCTTTGTAATAGAATATTTAACAAGATCCGAAGCAAACTATTAACTGAACATCGTTAATCTCCATTAAGTATTTTTAATTAGCACCATACCGGCAATAATAATCCAGACCGTTTAAGCACCTATGTAGGTATGAACGTAGCGGTTTACTGATAATGATAAGGAACCGAGCCGTGAACGTTCGGCTTCTACGAGTTTATCGAAACACGCAAAGGCCGGCGTTCATTATTTATGATGCACAAATGAAACATTTAATGGAACTGAAAATATAAAAAGAAAACCATGGAAAGAACTTTGTATGTGAAGGCACGACCAATCAGTTTTATGATGCTAGTTTTTGTCTGTGGATTTTGTGTTTATAATATAACTAGCAAATGTAAATGTAAATAATGTGTAGGTAGAAGGAGGGTGGTAGGAAGTGTGAGTGAATATTTGCGTTTGGACCGATCACGTACTGAATGAAGTATATTACTCGAAGCGCAGATTTTTTTTTTTTTTATGGTAACTCCTCGAATACGTATCCGTCAATAATTTGAGAAACACAAATATGCTATAAGATAGTTACTGCAAGCCATAGTCCCAGAGTGCCCGAAGTTAACGTTTTACTCGTAGACCAACACATGTCGTTTTAGTTTAGTTACTGCGACTTTAGGTTACTTTTAACCGAGCCGGTGGTAAGTCGTGACGTTAAAAACAGTTAACGCTATCGAGATGTCCGTTTACGCTGTGTTCACCATCGTAGTGACTTGCGTGACGTCACTGTGAGTCGGAAAGGCATGAAGCGCTCCGCATTCAATGTTTACACGCTTTTTGATAAATAAACTATCTGTGATTGTATATCATTATGAACTATTGGCGAGTATAAAGATTATTTGGGTAGGCTTATCAAAAAAAAAAATTTACTAATTATATGTTCGTAAAATAGTAAATAATAACTAGTAATCATTCGACGTTTACTTCAGTTAATTAGTTTTAATTAGATTATACGTATACTAAAGTTCGTATTTCGATAATTCTCTTACGTAATTTACACGCGAAAACCACAAATTAATGGCTAACACGGAACTAGTTCTTTGGTTAGGAATTTCCGTCAAACGATACCTGCATGTATATATAAACTAGAGGAAGCTTGAAAGTACTTACTGTCACAATATACTACCATTTAAAAATAATAGTTTAATGTGCTTAAATATATTAATACCCTCTATATGTGAATTTTTTTCATCGGTAATTATAAACTTGTACTTGAGATTTGTTGTACATTACCGATAACTGAAAACCATACTTGGCGTGTGCTCGTTGGAATATGTTCAAACCCAAACTTTTTTTGGAACTCTTCCCAGTTAATTTTTTTGTGTATTCATACGAACGTCACGTAAGAACAACTGAACTAATATTGCCGCGGTTTTTTGTTTACAAAAGTATGAACGAAAACCAAATTAAACCACAGACAAGAGTTACAGATCCTATTCGCGGCATCGTACTTTTAAATAACAGGGAGACTAAATGCAAAAAAAAGCCAAAAAAAAAATTAATTACTGATAATATCCAACGGCCAATGTAGTTATTTTTATGACAACAGCCGAAAAACGAGCTGACCAGCCTTGTGATCATAGGTTGGTAACTACCATCCATGCACAGTCGTTACACCACGAGCTTGTTTACTAACGCCGACTCTCCAACAATCACGGTTTATTCTAACAGGAGGGTGGTAGCCAGCCTGTTACAGAACCTTACCGCTGTAAACGAGTACGGTCGAGATAGGTAGGCAGGTAACATAGTCAGCGACCTCTAAATGAAGGAACGCAGCGTGATATCCTCGTCCGTTGTTCACCAGATTGCACTACGAGAGTGGGAAAGACGACATGGACTGAAGAATGTAATTTCTTTACGCCTTAAACCTACTTCTGGACAGACAGTGTAGTGCGCTATTAATAAATAGTATTTCCCATAGAATAGAATATACACATTAGTATGAGTCAGTCATTAAAGCGGAACTAGGAACGGCTGTATTGGACAGATACGGCGATGAAACGTGACGTCGTGTGACGTGATGTGTCGTTGAACTACTGACATGTGGAGCTTTATAGTCTGACGACACGTAACCTTGAGGTATTCACATTAATTTAGCATAGAAACAACACGCAGCATAGCATAGCACAGGTATTATAACACTGTAGTGGTTTTAATACAGAGTTGAAAATGGCTACTTTGTTTCGTTTTGCAACCTAAATCTAAACATTATACTGGACCATAAGTAATTAGCGATCAACTGCAAGGCACGTCTCTTATTCCAGCCAGGTAATCCTCAAATGTCGCAGATCAAAATAGCTGTTAATTTTTCACTGTGAACATTACAATGGCAAGTATTATGGTTAATTAAAGTATAATACTAATATATAAAAATTTTCATAAAAACATGTATAAAAAACTATGAAACAGTAAAGATCTTATGATCTTTCACCGGTTGAACATTCCATCAAAAAACGTGTGAAAGGTATCACAAAAAAACTAAATTAAAATCGATTTATCTATGTGGAAACTACAATGCCGCTAATTGTGACAACAGATTGACAGTCTATCGTCAAAGCGATGGATAACGTGTGTTTGATCAACTATTCTGGTATAACCATACTCAAATCAAGTTTTGATTTAAGATTCGGGAATCAATATGAAATATGGGCGACGGTATGGATCGGTGGACGTTTTTTTAGATAAAATATGTTTGACAACAGTCACACCTGATGTGTGTTGGTGATGAAATCTAAGGTATCGAACGCACTAACTCATAAAAGTCTATTCACTCCGCTTTTAAAAACTCCTACATCGATCGTAAATAGGAGGGAACACCGAGTTTGTTAGTTAATAACAAGTTTATAGCCAAACCAAAATACACAAAAAAAATACATCGTACCTAATGGAAGTTAAAAAGCCTTCGACAAGATTTGGCGAATACTAACAATGTAACAAAAAGAATGCACTGTGACGCACTGAACAATGTTCAATGTGACGTTTTCTACATAAAATTTCAGCTCATAGCAACTAAAACAGCCACAAATTGTCGAAAATATTGGCCTAAATACTGTACTGCAATTCCGATGATTGAGTACAATCAATCAGTTAATGACAAACACCGGTAGTCGTACTACAACTACCTAATAATACTTTTGACCGACTGTTGGGACGGTAGCCCAAAACAAACAAAAAAAAAAACAAAAATTTTACAAACATAACGATGATATTTCCAAAAGTGCGACAGTGATCGAAGCAGACGAGAATCTGCGCCCGGAATACATTTGAGACGTTAAAATGTATGGAGTAACGTAAACCATTGAATATGCCACCCTCATATATTTTGAAGCTTAAATAATTCATCACCGCTAATACAGTTACATTTTAGACAACTCTGTTCCATATAATATGTATTCTAGGGCATCTGTAGACCCTGTGAATGATCACTTGCATTATCCGAGTGATAAGTGACCCTTCGTGTGCATTTGCCTACTTATGATATAGTCGCCTGAGTAACGTATTCAAATAATTAAGTATTAAAGCCGATTGGCCTAATGGTTCTTTAATATGATATACCTAATTGTACTATACAAGATGTATTGTATTATAACGCATAGACTAATCAATTATGTATCTAGAGACATCAAATCATCATGATTATAATTATTTTTCACGTAGATGAGTACGATGACTCAGTATGATAATAAAAATAACATAAAAAAAATATCAAAAATTAAATATCCAATACTCGTAGTCGCGCTAACATTTTGTTAACTGAACCTTGTAATACACACGATAATAGTTCAGATAACGATGCAACCAGATTTCATAATTCTATCGTTTACACAATTAATACTCGTATTGGCTTATCTTGTTTGTGTGATTCCGGTTGATTTAATGATTTGCAACTTATTGAAGTGATTCATTGTGGACGTAATCACAAAGTATTTCATATTAATGTGATATTATTCTATGTAGAGCGGCAACATCATCTGGGAAATAAAAAAGAAAAAAAAATCGCGTCATGTATCTCATAGCATAGCTCAAATATATTATATATATATATATATAT
>PDGT01000044.1:197096-228094 GCA_003671415.1 Megathymus violae
ATATGACGTCATTTTATTACTCAAGTAACTTAACAAGTATCGCAGTGAAAAGCAGATATCTATACTAATATTATAAAGAGAGAGCGCGAATTCTGCAAGTTTGTGTATATGCGAAAAGTAATCTCTGAAATCACGGCACCTTACTGAAAAATTCTTTTACCCTTTGATAGGTACATTATTTCGGACGGACAGAAGCTATACAGTATTAAAAAAATTATCCATCTGTCTGTCTGTACAAATGCGATAGTATCAAAAACTATGACACGGGTTCTTTTTCGGTTTTTTTCAATAGTTAGACCGATTCAGATATTAAGATTTAAGTATATGACATCCGGAAAAGTTACGCATAATAAAAATGAACAACGAATACTTCGGGAGCGATTACTATTTATAAACATAAAAATAGTTTCCCGAAGTGAAGCGTGGACTGGTTACTAGTAGACTATAAAGTAGGTGTGTGATAATGTACTTTACATTTATTTTAGTAAAAGTAGAAAAGGAATACAGCCTGAAGAATTATTACAAACATAATTAAGGTTCGCGGTGAGTTCGTTCTTAGCAATATAATTTGCTTTTCAAACGACCAACTTTATGAAATGAATGTAAACAAAATACAGTGACAGTGGTAGAGAGTGAAATAAATCAAAATAAACAGACAATCGAGACGATGCAAGTTCTTACAATGGATGATCACACCGTGCCCCCGACCTGCGCGGCAGCGGCCACCCATTCAACCATCGTGTTTTATTTAGAATTAAATTGATTTCCGCTTGTGCAGAATTTGTTTTCACAAAAACTGGATTTGGAAACAAAATACCCTGCATTATTCATTATCGGGTTACAGTTTTTGTAAAAAGAACGTAACCATATACTATAGTGTATTCACTCACCGTTCACGTATCTGTCTCTCTCTCTCTCTCTACAACGAACGCTGCTACAGATTCAAAACATTGTCCCACGTCATGCGAGTGATTTTAATTTCTTATTTCGTTCCTGTTTTATTTATCATCCATCAATTTGTCTGTTGATGTTTTTGATATGGAGCATGGACATCATTAACGAATTTGAAATGTTATACAAAATAAATATTAAACACATACAATAATATTTTCTTTGTATAACTTTAGTAAATAAAAATTCATTAAAAATTGTTAACATTTAGATTATGCGTGTCGAAGACGAATGAGGAGTATACAATTAATTATTATGTGAATCCAATATAATGTAATTCTGTCTGACTAGTATATTATGTTCTTTTTTATGTAAATAGCCGACAAACAAGCAGGCGGACCAATTGCTGGTAGATAAGTGATCCCTCTGTCCATGGCTATCTGCAAAACTAAAGGCATTGCATTCATATGTTTTTTAATTGTGATTCTATTAATAAATTCATTCAGCATCCTTGCATAATAATCTATTCAAATCTTAATTACAATCAATAATAAAATCTTCGAAATTGTCGTAGAAAGGCATAAAGAAATAATGATAAAAACACGTTTTGGCATAGAAATACTATATTCGTTTTGACGTACTCAAAAAGACTCAGATTAACAGTATAACACACCCATAAGTAGAAAGTTCCTTCAAATTCATAACATTTTAAAACGTCAGTTTAGTCAACACTTACCAAAACATTTCCGTGCCACATTCTATGTACTCAAGACGCATGCTCATTACTCATTACAAAGAACAGGATCTTCAGAACGTTCATTTCCCGCCAAAACGGAAGGCATACCATTTTACATTGAACTATACATTAACACGAAGTTGGACGGGTATTGTTTGCTTTAAAAAATAAATTTATATTTTTTTTCCTTTGAGTTTTTTTATCTGTTTCGCCGCCTTCTTTTGTTGTTTCGCAGTTTTTATTTTTATAATCTGAACAAGTCAAGACTTTCTCGTTAAGTGTTGACCTTCACACGAACGTTTATACGCTACACTTAGTTCATTTTTTAAATATGTAGCGTCACCTAAATGAATACCTGTACGATTACCAGTTACGATCTACGATTTCATCAATAAATTTTAAGGAATGATACTCTGAACAGTGGAATTATTATTATTATTAGGAAATATTACAAAATCTAATAGTTACACCATTGTTATCATTTACATCCTGTTAGGATACTGATTTGTCTATAACATTTCCTTTTTTCACATTCATTGATAAATTTAATATCAGACACGCTCGTTCAAAGCCAATACATTTTAAAAATTACGTTATACGAGTATTACTTAATTATTGCCATTGAACCTGTTTTTGATAGTCAGTGAAAACAGTTGTTTCACCTTTGACTTCTCCACCGCTAACATTCTTCGTAATTGACGTCAACAAATCTTATATACTACCTACTTAGAAACACCTCATTGCATGACGCCGTCAGTCACCGTACACACACAACAAATAAGACATACAAGGTTCATTCATTTAGACAACGCTAATATTTTAACAACCATTCTCTATCCTACCTTTGTGTACAAAAGAGTTAAATTAAAAAAAAATTCCGGCAGTCCACAAACTCTGATCTCTGCAGCGCTGCAATAAAGTAGCTGCTGTGCTCTATAGCCGCACACTAATGGGTCGAAGTCAACAATACCCCTAGATTTAGTCGTACAATACCAGAGCAGGAGCATACTTTCTGCGACGGGTATAACAGTGCGTCAAGGCGCAATATCAGAACCACGATTTGCCTAGACGTGACCTCCAGATGAAATCTCACCGCGCCGCGTCTAGTGGTACAAGTTAGGCTGGAGGCCGAGGCGCTCCGTGCGACCGAGCACGTCGACATGCCAATTTAATTTTATCGACAATCATCACGATAACCGTAATCTGCGCGATAACAAACCGACGCGGCGGCCGAGTGCGAATCTAATAGGGACCCAGTTACAAGATTTTAAAGACACATTTGTGCAGATTATATACGGCTCGCACCCAGAGCACTCGACGCTAAGTAAGACCTTTAAAGAACATTCTAAATACAAAATTGTTGCCGGCTGTTATCGAGGTTCTTGTAATATCGGACGCTAAGGTAGTCCAACTTTAAATTTCACATAAGAATCTTATATTTTTAAATATCTACTCGAAAACCAATCTCGAATTTATACTTTATTTACACTTTATTTTCCTTTGCTTTATCAATAACGTATTGACCCGAGATGTTAAATATCGTCCACTGTGCTTATGATGCCTTAACAACACGCACCGTGTTACAGAGATACCAGTTTGTCTACGTACTGATAACTTTTGGCATTTTAGCTTTTCGCAACAACAAATACATCTATCATAGAAAACAATAGACCGATCTATAATAAATAAATTAGTAAAAATTTAAACAATACCAAACAATCTTACAATAACCTGTATACGATATAATTTAATTTCTTAAAAATTACCTTTGGAGTGTAAAAAGGTATTAGTCTATTAGTAGCATTATTTAAGTCTAATCCAAGGTTTGTTCGTGGTTCATACTACCAAACAATGGGCCGGACCATCGTGCCAAAACCCTCCGCATCTTGTCTCTGGGCAATATTGTGATCTAGAAGGTACCCGTGCATTTTTGTATAATTCTTCTTCTACCCGCCTAAGTACCACACTTCTAGAATTGAACATTTTAAACGTTCCCTTGAATCGAGGTTTTGGTGTTATGATGGCAATCACTTACCAGCCGGTAGCTTGGTTGCTTGTTTGCCGGTTATTGTCCTTTAGTTATTTCTTGCGCGCGATCGACTTCTTAACGCTTAATAATTAATTGCCACATCGTGGATTACACTTAAGTCCTCATGATCCATCACTGCATGTACATAAATATCAGACATCACACAAAATTCGTCCATGCTTCAATCAACTTGCAAGTTCGGTCTAATTAGTGACAGGCGATGTAGATTTGTCCAATAATAGTTCCACGTTCTCCCAACGACCCTTCCTTGACACACATGTCATCACTCAAATATATTTTGTACATTTGCTTTCCATGCGGCTCACAAATTAAAACTCACGCTTTGCTAATTCCTGCCTGGTATCTATTTATCTTGAAGATTACGTGTAATTAGGTACAAGACAGTTCCCTAACGGAACGGTTGCTGATGTAACAAATTCATATGAAAGTTCACGAATATGTTCCTTAGCTCATTTTTCATTATGACCAGCCTACGAGCAATTCATACGAATGATACGGCACTTATTTATATCGTAACGGTAACCGATCATATTTATGTATAACTTCGTTCTCGATCACAAATGATTTCCTAAATTAAAGACGTCCAGAAGCGTCACTTTACGAAGCGTAGACTTCTACGGTCTCGCTACACGCTACGGCATTCGGTAATGAATTTTATTACGTTTATCGCTATGTCAAAGGTGTTGTATGTGTAAATTCCGTGAAATTATTTTGTAAATAATTAAAATATATTATTAACTTTTATTTAATATATTTATACATACGTACCGCGACATTTTATATAATTATTATGCTATTCATATTATCAAACTATAAATAAATTCATTGATTCATGCAATTCATCATTCCTTCAAATCTTGTATATGTAAAAATGTTTTCATAAAAGTTTTAAAATACTTAGTGTTTATTTCACATTTGAACAAAACTAAAAGGTATTTATCTTTATTTAAAAAAGTTTTAATGAGAAAATTGCTTCATTGCAACCTATACTTCAGCCTCGCAAAATTAGCTGGCTACTGGCAATGGGTAGGGCATATCGTTCGTGAGACTGAAAACGATGGAGGACAAAAGTGAAATGGCATTCACGTCTTGATAAAAAGAGAGCAGGTCGCTCCCGACCGGTTAGACCGATGACTTGAAGAAAACACCGAGGAGAAATTGGATTGAAGGGGTCCAGGACAGGACCGAGTAGCATCAAATAAGGGTAGCCTATCTCCAGCGATGTACTTTAATAGACAGATCCCAATATTGTGATTCCTCTAGGTGACATTTTAATTCCCATAACTTTTACATTCGTGCATCAGTTCCCTAACTAAGCTCAAGTTACCCAGAAGGCTAAATAAGTAGTCACGACAAAACTTAATATCAACTCAAGATATTCATTATCATTTACAGACAGAGTTAAATCCAATTAATATGATAGTCACGCGGCCAGCTCCCACAACATCACTTTCACAATACATAGTAGTAATATATACACGAAACCAGCGTGTCACACGTAATTGTTTGCCACTTGCGACAGCAGCCAGCACGCCGCCGCGCGTCGTCCAGCTGGAGCAGCACGAGCCCTAGTTAAGCAGTTTCCACGTAATGTTGCTTCTGTGGTAGGGATGTTATGGATAAGAAATTTTGGATCTGGATATTTCACCGGTTTTGGTTACGGTTACGGATATAGATATAAGATGATTTGCAACTTGGAAAAATAATTTAATGTATTAACAAAGTTCTACTTTATTTCTAGGTATTATGTGATATTATAATCACAGAAAAAATAATATCTTGAAAAATTAAATAATAAAAACTGTCTAAAATGAGAACGACGCGACTAATGTGTCGTATCGGCTCGCGGGGCGAAAACCTATCATAACGTGTTTTATGTAGACTCTGCTCCTATTCGAAATTATCCGAAAGATTTTTACCGGATACGGTTACGGTTTCGAATATATTTTTATCTCGGATATCCCATAGTTTCCGTTACGGTTATGGAGCTCCATAACATCCCCGATCTGTGGTTAATTCTACTTTTAGACGATGCTCCTATTTTATAATAATTTTCTGATATTCGCTAAATTAGATAGCAGTCTACCGGCAATCTAGTGATTGCTTTCCTTAAAGTTCATTTAAAATCCGAAGGGATGATGATTCACAGATATTGCTTGCTGAAACGAAGCGCGGTGAAACTGCTAGTTGGTAATATATAGGTATATATACAGTAAATAAGTTTGCCGTATTGGGGCGGCCTAGAATACTCCCCCCAATGCCATGCTGGTAGAAAAGGGTGTCATAAGAGGCGACAGAAGCCAGCCTGCTTGGTGGTAGGATTATATTATCAGTTATATTATTAAGTCATTAATATTATTAGTGGTATTATTATCTTTCCGTGAAGCCTCCCTGGCTAGCTACCATCAGGTGGCTCGACTGCTCGTTTGTCGGCTTTTAACATAAAAAATAAGTAAGTTACAATGTACTCTCGTGTCGTGTCTATGAGAGTAGCTTAACGATTGTGTATTCCAAAGATGTAACGGCGGAATAGAATTTCAAGTCCGTGACGCTTCCCGAGAACATGTCACGTCTTCGGGCTTTTGTGCCAAACGTACACATTGGATCGTGTTTACATCATTTTTATTTTCGATGAACAGATTATTGTTTATCAAAACTTCATAATTATCGTGTATTTTAATTCGCTATATAATCCTGTATTAGCAATATCCAGATAGAACCTTTTGCAAACAGTGAAAGGATTTATGCCGGAGACGTTACGTAACAAAGTTTCTAGGACTCTCTCAAATAAAGGTCTGTGGAGCTGTTAAATAAATGTGTGATGTTATTTCAGGATCGCAACCAAGACAACGCAGCCTTTCCACCTGATATTGGCGGTGGTGGTGGTGGCGGCGTGGCTGACCAGGCCCGGCACCGGAGTCAACGTGCGCGGCTGGCGCGCGCTGTACGTAGGAGCAGTGGCCACACACCTGGGTGCGCAGATATGGATGACTTTGATATCTGGTAAGTACATTTCATTTTTTTTAAAAGACGATGGCATAACTATTGTATCATGGTTTAGAACGTCTTTTGGAACCACAGACTTTCCTTGCCGCTTCGTCTCTTGGAACTCTTAGTAGGAATATCACAGAAAATCAAAACAGTTTGTATAAACGAATTATAAAAAAAATGTCTCATTAAGACACCGTTGGCCATAGTGATATATAACTTTGGAAAAATCTTTTAGGGTACACCTAAAGTTATCACTAGAATGCGTCATACAGTTCTTATGACCAGAACTATTTTATGGCTGTAAGTTTTTTTAAATAAGATTAAAAATTTACAAAGCATCGCGTCCAGAGCCCTGCGGAAATCTGCCGGCGCCAGTTCGGAGAATTCCGTCACAGTGCAATACCCTGTGAAACAGTTTTTTAAGATAATAAAGATACGAAGTCCGGTCCTTGGGTTAAAAAAAACAGTACATGGTACTCTTATGCAAGCTCTTGGGGGAAAATTTTGGTAATAGCAGTATATTTTATTTTTGTAGCCAAAAAACGAACACATGGTTCACAAAATATATATATAGTCGCCAAAATCAACCTAAATATCTGGCAAACGCCTCCTCCGCTAGGAAGAAGTCGCTGTTTCGTTTTTAATTGAATTCTATACTTTAGCCATTCCTAGCTCTACATAAATCACACATAAACACAGGTCGTACGCAGCGTGAATAATTTTTGAAATATTTTACAATTATAGTATTCCAACCGACACAGCTCGACGTTCAAATCTTGTGACCGTTCTAATTTTGATATTCGTCATGGTCATAACAGATTTAACACGCGTGATTAATATTATCAGTCTATGATTTATACCATAGCCGATCTGATTAACCGTTTGTCACACTTATAGCGATCATTTTACATTTGTTCCCATTGCACGTGGCTTCACGTGACGTTGGTACTTTAAAACGAATAAATAAACGTTCACACACTCGCACCCCGCACTAGGATTTCTTGATTTCGAATGGCATGGACGACCACAAATATGACATCACAGACATTGACGAACAAACCCGGGACCCCTCGACTGCCAGGCAGGGTCACTGCCTACTTGGCTCCGGTCATCACAACTAAGAAGGCGTGTACCGATCACCTTAAAACAATAATACCTCTGTGGCTGAAGTGAGCACTAGGCCGTTTTTGGCCCGTTACCAAAACGGGAAGCCCGAAAGCTCTCACGGAACCTTACCGTGTCGGATTCTTCAAAGAATAAAATGATTGCTAAACGAGTCAAGTAATTATTACTTTTTAAAGAATAATTTGAGCATTGCTTTTTTTTCAAAAACAAAGTTCATTCGAATTATCTGGATTGGAATTATGAAAACTGAATTGAAATTGATAAACATAAGACAAAATCAAAGCCCTGAAAGTTTTTCACTTCACTCGTTTAAAGTGCAGAGCTATCGATATGAAATATAAGGGACACATCTAATTATATTCTTTTTGCATATTTCACAACTTCAGATCACGTCGAACAACTCCGATCGTTAACAGCGAAATGGCAGCGACACTAAAGATTGATAATTAATCAATGTTATATTGAAATCATAAAAATATATGTCCAGAATTAACAGATTTACCTCAGTTAGTGTAGTAACTCTGCAATCTTTAATACATCAACTTAAACATTCAATAATCTTTAATTTTATATTAACCTAGTTTCTTCAAAAGTTGCAAACATCATCAAATACAAACCATTAGGAAATATAACTTTCCAACTATAACATTCTATCATAATTATAATAGTATTAACTGTGCATGAATTTTTTATTGATACGTAGTAAAGAAGTTTTAAATTTAAGCGCTTTTTTTCGTGGCCACCTCAACCCCCCAATACACGTAGACGTAAAACACCAATAAGAAAAATATGTTATAGACTTGTGAAAAGATTGTAAAACGATCATTATTAATTTATCAGCGTAACAAAGAAATGAAAGTGACTCAAAAACAAACATTTCTGTTGGAAACCACTTTTCTTATTTTAACTTGCCGAAAGCTTTGCCGATTGACTCAATGATGTAATGTGCAGAACATAATTACACTGCGCCTTGGACAGCTCGTGTTTCTCGCCATTCCTCGAACTTTGCACATGACAACTGTGTTACACCATCTACATCTGCTACGTAATAAGATCACCTTTTGAAACAAAACAAAATACTTTGGCTATAACACGCGCTTCGCGGTAAACTATGTCGCTCAGACGGTTGCGCCGAAGGCAAATACTAAGTTAAAGGAACATTGGAAAAGAAAACGAATGAAAATGATATATTAGGGGAATTAGTTGGAGAATCGAGGCCCGCGTTAGTAAATATTACTAAAAAACATCACTGCTCATCGTGACCATATACAAGTTATATTTTTAACATTAGTATTAGTATATAGAAAATAATATCCAACGGTATACGGTCCGTTTATGTTTATTTGAATTGAAAATTCCAAAATACGGCCATAAGTAGGTATGAACAACTGTATTTTATTAAATATTTTTTTAAATAAAATATGGATACAGGTACAAACGCAACACTTATCTTATATTATCTCCAAATTACATGAACCCATAAAGTTATTTGCACAACCAACAGCGTATAAAATTGTTCCATAAACTTGTTTTATATTAATGCGTTACCGTATAGAATGATCTTATGATATCGTGATGCATTTCTTTCTTCGTATTAACAACAACAAGAAAAGTAATGCTTAATACCTTAATACCCGATTTTTTGGTTAAAATTATATGAAAATTTAATAATTTAAGTTGTAACCCTAATTAGGTATTTTTTGTTAATCTTTGTCATGAGTCTACCTTTCTTATTTTCAGTTAGTTATTTTATAAACAATAGGACATTGTGATGATCTACGGCCAATTTATTTTTCATTCAATAGTTTCGAAGATAAATAGTAGGAACGCTTCATAAATTTATTCATTTAATAATTTATGTACAATTTTCGAACCTAGTCATCGCTAACAATATGTTACATTTGTAGAGGCTCGGATTACATGAAAATTCTCGCTGCGAAAAGTCTATTAGGAGCCTGGTAGATTTAATGTGTAGCTCCAGTTGCTAAGGACATATCTCCTAGTAATGCCGATAACAGTGACGCTATGTTTCAGTAACATGAGACACTAATGGATCGCAGATACGACACTTCATCTTATAAATACATTAGAAAAGCTACGATAATCACAATGTGCTCGTCAATTTAGCGTTGATTACTTTCGTCTGTAGTACTGAGCTCTCTAAGAATTATCAGAGAAGTTGATACAGTGACAATAACCAATGGTACAACATCCATAGTGTTCATATGAAATCTATCAGTGGATTTCAACTTATCTACATATATATCATATATCTAGATACAGATGAGTCAGGTCTCAAATAGGTACCCCAAAGCGAAGTGCTTCCGACAGCAATTGATTCGACCTCTAGAGTCGACCATGGGAGTATCTCATGTGACATTCTCGAACAACGTCTCCCAATTGATGGTAAGACGCAATTCGCTTATTAAGGGTCAATAAAGTGATGCGCCTATTTATGATGATGACCGACGTGACTTCGAGAAGCGTCATTGTGCTCGTAAGCTCGATAATGTATAAAGAAGTACATATTTTTTTCAACATGGATGATTTCATACAGATCTAATAAGTATAGATTTCGATCTCGCATTTTTGGGTTAATCGTACATTTAAACCAATGAATGACATTCGTTCTATTCATATTTCATTGCTACTTATCTACATTGTTGTTGCTTCTAACAAACGAAATTAAATAATATTTATTCTAAGTTCGTTTTTACAAATACTTTTCGAAGTTCAGATTACGCCGTCATTCAACAAATCCCTACAATGAGTGCCCTCGGAAGTAGACGCGGCAAGAAACTCCCAAGGAGCGAAAAATTTTAACTTAAGAATAGAAGAAATAGAAATTACGAGTTATACCTACTTTAAATTCCGCTCTTTAAGTTACAAAGTGTAATTTTACATCAACCGTATCCGTCATACCTCAAAAATGGTCATAATCAGTTTGAAGGGGAATCAAAAGTCAGTACAGTATAGTTTCTCATCCATAAAAATGTTCGCATCTAACATCTCAATAACGGTGCCAAATTAATTAGAAAAGATTGTGATGACTGTCGATTTGTCTATTTTTTTTTTTGATGTCTCTTTCCTCAGAACTCTGTCATTCATTAACCGATTTTAAAGGTGACCGAGGGTGGAAATTAGGAGATGGTCTCGAATTTTATTTATGATTAAGGTATCCATGAGAAAAAATTTAAACTTGATTTATTTTCTCATTATTTTTGGTTATTGTTTCTTTAATATGATTTTGTGCATCCACTACAGTGTCATCGAATATCTTTATCTAGTATAATAACGCTCAGAAGAAAATAAACATTAACAAGCCAAAGTTTAGGATGCAGAACAATCGATATATATTCGGTAATTACATTTGCACAATGTATGTCTCTGATTCTACCTTCTTTTTTAATAAAAAAAAGTTAAAAGCACAGAGTATATCGAACACAGAGACGACAGCTACACCAGTATTTTCAATAGTCGTTTTCTGTTTCGCAGGCATAGTGCTGTACTTCTCTCTGCCGCGGCACGAGTTCGGGCGCGTGCAGACGGTGTTGTTCCCGGTGTACTACGCATTCAACTCGCTGGTCAGCCTGCTGGCGCTGCTGGCCTACTTCCGCACCCAGTGCCTCACGCACTTCGAGAACACCTCCTGGGTACAGGTGAGCCACCTTTTATCGTTTCTTATAGCGTTAACGCATCTTTTAAATATCGTCCATTATTATTGAAATGTTATATTAAATAAGAACGAGTATTAACAATATAGTATTGAAAGTGCTTTTGAATATTACCGCCGCTGCAAAACATCGCTATCGTCAACTAGTAACTTGCAAAATTACTTTTTTCTTTCTATTAATACTAACTAGTTCCGGACGCACGTATATAAACGAAGACGCAATAACCTCCCGCCCCCCACCACCGCCTCGTACTGTTTCACGCTAAAACTATTTACCCAACGACATTTGTTACTAACGACTGTGCCCGCGACGTCGTCCGCGTGGAATTTAACAAAAACGTTATTTAGTAGAAATAAAAGTAGCCTAAGTTACTCCTTATTACATCATCTACGTGCCGGTGAAAACTACTGCCAGTCCCGTCAAAATCGGTCCAGCCGTTTCAGAGATTAGCCGGAACAAACAGACAGACAGATCGACAGACAAAAATTGTAAAAAATGTTATTTTGGTATATGTACCGTATATACATTCATATGCATGTAGTAAAAAGCGGTTATTTTAATATAATAAACAGACACTCCAATTTCATTTATTAGTATATATATTATTAATTTACGTGGTGGGTGAAGTATGGAAATCCTTTCAAATTCAAAATCATTTAATCATTTTGGTATTTTGTAAATCGACTTATCAATAATTTGTCCAATGAATCGAGATAGAGCCAATACAAATACTATTCACATATTATGCTACTTAAACGAGCAAACTCTTACTCTTAATTTCATTAATCCTTACAACAAGTTGGGTCGTGTCCAGAACGAGAAACATTAAATACCAAAATAAGAGAGCATTTAAAGGAAGGTTACAAGGTACTCGGTAAAGATAATTTCGACTATAATTTACGTCAACTGCTGTCATATGCACACGTATTTATTGAATCATGCTAATTGTACAACATTTATTGTAAACTTTCTTAATTTAAATAATTTATTTACACTGCTCCGTCGGCCGGGTAGCTAGAAGGTCCTGATACTCCATTCTCCATTTGCAGTTGTTAGTCCTATAGAGGATAGAGTGTATGCCAGAGTTATTTGTGAAGCGCATGAAGATTGCGAACAAGAAAAAACAGTATAAAAATAACTGGAGTCCCGTTTTCATTGTAACATATATGGTAACCCTAGCCGGCGCCGCGCCGCGCGGGGGCAACCTTGCTCTTTTCACCGCGATCGATTCCATTGACCTCAATGATTACCGGATTATCGCCGACCTTAAACTGAAAGGAATTAAAATACAATCTACAACGGAATAAAATGGCCTTTGCCGCAATTATATAATTATGATTTCCTTGTAATATCTCTTTGTAATTATTGTTCTAATTAAGCGATAGTATAATTCCTATTCCTATAAAATATACTTTCTTCTAACATTTTATATGTAGGGAGAGCGTGGGAAGAGTAAACTAATTACACATATATTACGACATAAGGTATTTTTTTTATATATAATTTATTAATGATAACCAACAAAGCATAACAAAGATACAAATACAATAACAACATTTACAAATTAAATGTTGCCTCAATTACGGAAAAAAACATAGAAAAAATGATTTCGGAGAGTGGCCGAGTGTAAATGAAACACGTTATGACAGGTTTTCGCCGGCCGAGCTGATACACTAGAAGCGTCGCTCTCATTTTTAACCAATGTTTATTATTACATTTTTAAGGGTATTGGCCTTTTCTACGATTGTAATACCAGATAATACCTATAAATAAAGTCAAAGTGGACTCAAAGAAATCAATTATTTTTTCCGATTCTTAAATCATCTAATATCCGCAACCGAAACCAGTAAAATATTATTTATATATCGTATCCATATCCAAAACATCCCTACTAGTGATGAGAATACGTTTTGCAAAACAAATCCTGCTCACCTACCTCTGTCCCTTTGACACACGATTCTACTAACATTTGAAACTAGATCTAATAGAAATATAACTTTTACCAAAAAAAAATACTATGTTAATTTTAATTAAATGACTAAAAGTAGTGTTAATTTTTGTTTCACTTTATATGCTCGAAATTAGAAATGTCTATAATGTGTTTATGTTGTTATAATCCGATATCTGTTAATTGCAATAATTGATTTGTGTTCCAAGATAAACATAGAATATTTATCGCTCAGCAAACACTTAATCGTGACGTGTGTACTTTCGCCCGGCAAACACTTTCTGTTATCTCTACATTGTCCAATAACTGCTGGACCGTTTGGAAACAGGCGACAAATCGATTGGATGCGTTTAAAATTAATTTATATGCCGTCACGAATAATGCAAAAATATTTGCCAATTTACTTTTTGAATGAGTTTCTTTCCCACCGAGGCCTTGCGAATTATCCAAATTCGGTGGAATGTTTTTCGCGGGATGTAGCTACCGATTACTTTACAAAGGCGAATTTAACTAAATTCAATATTATTTCGTTGACGGTTTCTAAATTCCTTTATAAATTCGTCAATGTTTTATTACTAACTTGTTATTACATTTTAAGATTGACGGTTCACTCCAAGATAAGACAATGTCAAATGTACACAACAAAAATTACATCACTGGTCTATTTCAGATTTCAGAGGCAAACATAATACCGTACTTTGGTCTTGATTTGTAGTGACAAAGAAAGCTCAGATCTATCCCTTGTAGTCGTAACTCATTTCTGTCATCTTAGTTTGATGAATCACGATATAACAGTCCAGGAAACAATCTCCATTACAAACGAACAGATAAACAAAACAGATTGCAATTATTATCTTTGCATACTGAAGATATCTTTTAACAAGTAGCGAGGGTTTCGACAAGTGTGAAACACAATTCAACTGAACGTGATATAAAGTTATAATAATTTTGTACATTAATTTTGACATAATTATATACCTATGCATAAAATATAAATTATGAAATATAACATTCACATTTATCGTAATAATTTGAAAATAATATATAGCATGTAGCGTTTATTATACTTACTCTTTACACATTAATGAATACCCTTCCTAATTTAATGAATACTCCCTGCGTTCACTTTGGCGCAAAAAGATAAAATATTTTTTACTTTCAGACTATAACTGTTAGTTTATTATTTGGAAGCAATTTGAAATTAATAAAATTCTTATAAATAAATTTATTCAATTAATCTTTCGAATATTTACAATTGTTACCTTTGTCACTTAAAATAATACGAGACATCTAAATAACTCTATTTGTACGACGTTTCGAAATGTTGAAGCATGCGGTAGATACTTACAAGTATACATATACGAAGCACTCCACCTGTGTCCTCAACATTTTACTACTCTAATGGAGCAATAGGGGTCTTTTAAATTGTATGTCAATTAAGTAATTATATGACAAATTATATAAAGTAATTATATAACACTTTAAATTGACATACAATTTTAAAGTGCGCTATCTATACTATATATTATACTATGTGTTCCGATCGAAATGTTCTGAGCTCGATAGCTGGCCTAGGCATTTGTGTGACTGATAATGTTTATCCTTGCTTGCTTGCTCGATTTCATAAAATCCATGCCATCCGCGACATTCTGTATCTGACTTATCAACGGAACATTCCGTCGTGTTTGTCGACAGCTAGCGCTGCTGCTAGTCGTGTTCAGCATCGAAGCGTACGTTCGACTGGGCCTGGTGCGGCCCATGCTGCGCGCCAAGCACGTCAAGACGCAGATGGAGGAGGCTGCCGGCGGGGGGCAGGAGGTCAGTCCGTACATTGTACCATTATATACGAAGTGCTTCTCCAGTCCCGAGTGGGCAGCGTTAATTATGAGTGAAGTCAGGTAGCAATTTGATTGTGAATCCACCGTTTAGTATGCTGCCGATGCCGATCGAAGTGGAAGCGAGGATCGTGATTTTTACCTAGCTCCATGACATTGTAAATGCAACATTAAAACATTACACGGTCGGTTCTAAATGGAGAGCGGTGGATATCCGGGCGAAGAGCTCCACCCCCGTGCACGGGGGCCGTCGGGATTACACCGGGTGACTTAGAACCTGGTGACTGCAAACAATCAATATTGCTCATTTATTGATACACCTGTAACTCATCGTATTTTCTGAAGGCCCTGGACAACGGTCGATTCACAATGTGTAATATTTTCGATCCTCTGAAGCGCGAATGTGCGCTTAAGTTTTTGCCACCAGCGTCCCATCGTATCCTCGTTATACGTGATATAATTTTTGCAAACAAATCGACACAAGCCGATCGGCTATGATCGCCTCGCAACAGTTCAAGATTATATCGCTGACTCACCTAATTCACTTTTTGCTATCGCCTATTAAAACGCGCATCACCGTAAAATAGTTTTAATCATAACCGGTTTTCCGTTTCAGATTGGCCGCCTTGTACTAGGAGAGTTGGCCTACTGCCCCCGCTACCTCCGTGTGTTGAAGACCTTCCGCGCGTACCACTCCACTATAGCAATGGGCACCATGATAGCACTGGGATGCTCCTTCTATTCCACCATGATATTGGTTGATTCCATGTGCCAATAATCGAGTTTTATTTATATCACGGAAAATAATTCGGAAATATCGATGCGGTGTATGGCAACACCTAAATTATTTAAATTAGTTAGACCGGAACTCACGTGACTATTTATCGAAGCTGTAGTCTTTTAAATAAAGTTATATGTACCGAGTTTTTATGTTTTATACTTTTATAAACGTAGAATCTGGCTTAACTTTATGTACGTAACATTAACTTGAACGTTATCGGAGTGTGTGCAATTAAAACGTATTGTTTGGTTGCTTCTAATGTAATTTTAGCTTAAATTAATAAAGGAAAAGAAATAAGTAAATTGACAATGTTATAGGTGCATTTTACTAATGCAATTATATTTACTGTTAGCTCGATATCAGACTTTACAGTCTGATATTTCATAAAACAGATTTATTTTATAAAGGCAATTATAAAATTTCGGGTGATTGAAAAATGGTCTGCGAGGCGCTGGTCGCACGAATTATGGTTTTCAATAAAAAGCCGTATTGTATTCGGTACCAAAATTATGTGGATAGATTAAAAGAAATGAGTTTTATTGATGTGAGTAGAGAAAATTATTAATATCCATTTATTTTGAATTCTAATAAATAACTTGATAAGTAGGTAGAGCTGTATTCTTACGGTATCGTCGGGCATATACGGATTCTTGCCAATTAAGCTACGAGTAAGTCGCATTCGAAGGCCGGACGACCGCAGCCAGCCACAGAATCTATAAGCTGCTTGATTCTACTGAACTCAAGTTGAGTGTTGTCTTATTCCTGTAAATACTGCCATAACCTAGGTGTTTAATGTAGACTAAGTTTTACATAGATTTAGCCATCAAAAAATTGTTAAATAGTGAAAATGCTCCGAGTATGCAGGAATTTATGGGATAAACAACTGGTAGAATAGCACGTCCGTTGTGTATTCGTTTCTCCTATGTAACCACGAGCTATATAAGAGGAACGCGAGATCAATGCTTTTATTGGAGATGAGACCAGTATTTAAACTTACATGATTAAATTTTAGCATGTTACAAATTTATATAAAATTCGAAAGTCTGTTTCGGGGATCTTCTTAAACTAAAACCTAAGTCAATCGCTGGTTTCATCGCTAATTTTTATAGATATATTTCAAATGAAATATATTTTGAGCGCTGATAACTTGCTCAGACCTGCGCGTTGGGAGCGCTCAATGTGCAGCAAGATCTAGTCAGTGATAAACGGAGTGTGGTCGCGACATCGCAGTATTATTCGCGTAAAGCGTCTTGATTATAATGAATCTTAACATGTAATGATTTCAAATGATCGCACTCAATCAATGGTGGCATGCGATCAAGCAGCTTAGCCACTACAGCTGATGACTAAATGACTTTAAACATTAATTACATGTTAGTTTTATACGTCTTTAGTGTATGTAACGTAGACTAAGTGAGTGTATTGGTATTTAATCTAGAGAAATTTATTATCGATGATCTGAATGTAATTACGTAAGATTTTGTTATTTATTCGAGAGCGTGATGAGCGTATTGATGAAATAAACAATTAGAGATATGGATCGTGATATTTTCTTTTTGAACCTTTTCTTTTTTTCGTAATATGTAATATTAGGTTGTTATCTAAAAAATTTGCATTCTCAACGTGCCGATTTTCGGAGGTTGACTTTAAAATTCCAAGTTCAAATTCATTCCAAATTAAATATTTTTAAAATTGCTCTGACATCGAAAACTTCAAATATTAATTTCCATACCAATATAAGTTCCGCCGTGACACCAGCGCTCCAGATACCGTTCGAAAAAATCTATGATATTAATACTAATGAACTCGCGGTGCGTTTTTGGTTCTTACATCTCCGTTGTGGAAACTTTGATGTAAAAAACCAGATCGTTGTGGACCAAAGACATCAGTCCCGGATTTTCAATTTTTTTAGGCGGTGCAAAAATTGAAAAATGCCGCCCCCGCCCACTTATATTTATTTTTACCTTTATCATCTTTATAATTTCAGCTACTTGTACTATAATTTATTCTGTAGTCAAAGTTAAGTGAATGATGAATTGTCCATTCGTCTGTAAAGTGTGAGTTTGGCCGCCCTGTGAACTTACCGCTCGGGGCATGGGCCCCGGCTTGCCCCCCCCTAGATCCGGGGCTGAAAGACATAAATAGGTAACGAGCTCAAAGCAACTATCGTATCAACCTTCGGTGTAAATATGAAACAGTACTAATTGAAACTGAAAATTTGCATCAGATTAGAAAAATAACAAAATAATACTTCAAAATACTAAAAACACGCTTGTATCAACACGTATTGCGCTAAAAAGCAAAAAATAATAATATGAAGAATCATCTCTATTTAACGTTAAATCCTTAGATTTATCCGTCTTTACTTACTATTTAATATTTTCTTCGTTTGTAAAAGAAATGTTAAACATCCTGAATCAAAAAATATCGTTGATGTGACAAGCAAAGAACATTATTATAAAGATAGGCTCTCAGCCTACTTGATGAAATTTTTGACTAGGAATAAATAGTGCCCTCACATAAACTTTTCATACACATTCAATACCAATATTATTAAACATAACGCTTCAGTATATACTAATGTACTCTGTGCATAACGCCTAACATCTTCAGTCAGAACCATAGAGTTACGTATATTAATTATTATTATTATTACTAGTATATTAACTCTATGGTCAGAACCTACACCACGTTCACAGAGCACATTTTTATATATTAAAATAGATCTTCTTCAATCAGACCAATCTTCGCCGCTTAAACGGAAATAGGTTTAGTGGCTCCATCTGTATTTTCTTCACTAAACTACTACATTCTATTGATGACGCCCATAGTTAGGTTTCACAATTTTAATTTTTGTAACAAATAAGTACCTAACACCAAATTTGTCGAATAATAATAATTAAGTAGATTTAATTTAATATTTTAATAGTGTTAAGTACTTAGATGTTGCGATAATAGAGTCGGAGGTTGCGAAATAAAATTTTGTATTACTTTTTCCTGTAATGTTTAATATAATAATATTTACAATATAGTGGCAAAGGATCATTGGCGTAACCTACATTTCTTTTTCCGCTAATTATTTTATGTAAACCTTTACACCACTATTAAAGCATTCGGGAATACAGCATTGGTTCTTGGTAGACATATGTTGTTTTCAGAGAAACACTACAGGAGTACAGCACCGCAAATGAAATACTGATTATTGGAGTCCTATCTCAAAAACTATAACTAAAACACACTAAATATAGAGTCCTGTCTCAAATCATATAAACAGCAACAAATTTAATATGTGTATCAATTTTAAAATTTTGAATACAAATTTTCCCTTGTCACTTTGGACTAGTCTTGCCAATGTCATTATACTAGCCATCTAGCTTTCTCGATTACCTACACGATTTATATTCCAAATTAAGAAAATTCTAAAAAATACCTATTTAAAATAGTATTCACATCTTCATTATGCTTTTGATTATTGTAAGATGCATAAAAAGTCAATATTTACATTAATATTAAAATTTTACTTATATACTATTTGCTTGTTATCGCGTAGATTTTGGTAAAAATCTTTATTAATGGCAACACTGTAAAGTTATTATAACCCGCCTTAGTCAAAAAGTATATTAATCTAATACAATTTTTCAATCTTACTTATTCTATAAAAATATGTCGTATAATTAATCCACTAGCGAACTCTGGTTTTTTTCCTCAACATCGTGTAAATATTATACAGACAATTTCAAAAGCTACATATCAAATTGACTGTAGCATACGCTGCGCATACCTTCGTCTCTTGTTGGTTTTTTATAGTCGTATTTCCAAGATTTTAATACTAAGATTGTGCCGCCTGATCACATCACAGTATTTGTCATACCCTACTCCGCGTTAGCATGCTTTATGTCGTAACGTAAAACGTATAAATAAATAGCCTAAATGCAATATTGATATTTCAATTGCACGGATACATTCTGTGGTAATATCCTGTAGACTGAAGAGTCAAAAATACGTCAACTGTCCAATGTCTTATCTTTATGACACTATTGTCAAGTCAATGTCATTTTTGACAATCTATATGATTGTCATCTGGCATTGCGATGGCCTTACGTGTTTTTTTGTTATTAGCTAATAGCGTTTCTAAATATTTTTGCGATACAACATGAAATCTGATTTATTTATTACAAATTCCTCGAAGATTGTACCAGTTGGTGGGCGCAGGAGTAATCACAACGACCATGTTGTTCATAGGTAGAGCGCAGAAAACTGACACGATGACCTGTGATTTCCGTAAACAGTTCGAGGCTAAAATGATCTTGGAAAGATGTAAAACGGTGTTAATATTGTCGAGTATTGTGTGTACGTTCGCGGTTGTGATATCATTGCACAAGTTGTTAAGCTATGAAGTGAGATACTCGAAACCATTTTCTCCAATACCATCTGGTCTTTACGGAAATTACCTCGAGCCCGTGGTGGACGACACCCCAGTGCATTTACCGAAACCAGTAGACAAGGCTCGCGATTCTGAAGCAGTGGTGTCGTTGAATGCCGCGTTAGAAATGAAAAAAGTCGGTAAGACTGAAAAAGCTTTAAAATTATTTCAACATGCGTTCGCACTCTCGCCTAAACACGCCGACATTCTCAACCATTATGGAGAATTCTTGGAAGATACTAAGAAAGATGTGGTGAAAGCTGATCAGCTATACACTTTAGCACTGACCAATTATCCTGAACATCGAGGTGCTTTGATGAATAGGCAGCGCACGGCCAGCATTGTCGAGAACTTGGATAGAGAAATGTTACGAAAGATAGACGAAAAACGAGATGCATTGTCATCGATACCTGAGCATAATTCGGCTCTACGTCGGGCAAAAAAAGAAGCATATTTCCAGCATATTTACCATACTGTTGGTATAGAAGGAAACACTATGACATTACAGCAAACTAGAAGTATACTGGAGACAAGAATAGCAATATCGGGCAAGAGTATAGATGAGCATAATGAAATTTTAGGCCTAGATGCAGCAATGAAGTACATAAATTCAACATTACTGTATAGATTACGAGACATCACAATGGGAGATATATTAGAAATTCATAAACGGGTACTTGGACATGTGGACCCAGTTGAGGGTGGACAATTCAGAAGAACCCAGGTGTATGTTGGTGGCCATATACCACCTGGGCCTTCAGATATTCAGAGACTAATGTCTCAGTTCCTGGAGTGGTTGAATTCCGAAGATGCCATGGACCTCCATCCTGTGAGGTAACTACACAAACTTATAATTAAAACTGAATTATATATTCACTGGTGTAGCGGTCACATAATATCATTATTTATCTGCAATATGCTAATTGTTTGATTTGTTTTACTTTAATCGATGTGTAATATTTCCAAGTGTAAAACCATTAATAAACAAACAGTATACAATATTATCAGTTCACAGCTGTGGTGTGTGGCTTGTTTGTTTTAGCTGTTGTGTATCAGAATAATGTAATAGTACTTCTTTGCGTTATTTTATAAAATAAATAAATTTTAGTATTATGTGGGTATAAGCAGAAAGCAGTCAATAAACCAATACATCAATAAACCAAGTTACTAAACATTGGAAGTTGTCCTAAACATATTACCAATGTTTTATCAAGGTGTTCTGTCACAGCTAATATAATAATTGCTGATAAAAGTATAAAGTAAATTATGTTTTTAATTATGGGATGACTATAAATTTCTTATTATCATTAATTAAACTAAATTCGGAGAACAAGTAACATAGCTAATAATAAACAATTGACAGTGACCCTGCCCACCAAACAAGAGAGGACCCCTGGGCATGAGCAAATATTTATGTGATATATAAATATTATTGGGTTGTATATTATAGGAAGCCTAGTGTGATGATGTGAATGTGGGTGGGCTTAAAGTATATACTCCCTGACCTTTGGGCATGCAATTCCAAATACTTGTTGCCCATCCATCATTTATTGTGTTAGATAAAAGAGGTAGGGTGTGCATGATGATAATAAGGCATTTGTGGATACTAGTCCACAAAACGTCCCAGGTTCTGCAAATAGCTTTATATAATGATTTTTCTCCTTTATTGACAATTCATGTCTGAAACATATAGTTCACACTGTAGCCATAAGGGTTATAAAGCTAAGATTAAGTTAAAAATATTTTTTACAGATATGCAGCCCTAGCCCACTACAAGCTGGTCCACATTCATCCGTTCATCGATGGCAACGGGCGCACGTCTCGTCTGCTGATGAACTTACTTCTGATGCAGGCTGGATATCCACCTGTCATTATTGCAAAACAAAACCGCCATATGTACTACCAACATTTGCAGGCAGCCAATGAAGGGGATGTTCGACCTTTTGTTAGGTAATTAATAATAATATAAATAATATAGGCATTGAACAACCAATACCTCCTTACTAACATCTATATATATAAAAATAATTAATTGTTTTATGTATGTAAGATCATCACATGAGAATGGCTAAGCTGATTTTTTTAGAAAATCCACTGGAGAAGTTTGGAATTTCGCTGGTATTTTTGTATGAAGACTAATAACAAAAATGTGACATGCAATTTGAATGTTTTCAATTAATGATTCTGTTGGATAAATCCCTGCTCCGTAAACATTAACGGACAGAAAACACAGCTTAAATCATTAGAGGTGGGAGACATATTACAACATACAAAATACTTTGTTGACATACTATACATACTTGTCATTTTTGTCATTAGTAAATTGCACCCACGCGAAGCTAGAACTAGTAATTCATATATTAGTAATAGTAAAGAAATATTTAAATAACACTTACATTTTTTTGTAGAATTGTAAATGTAATTATTTAGAAAAAAATATACTTATGTCAAATAAAAAAAAATATTAGTCTAAAAAGAAAAAAAATTAAATAAACCTTGGGATTAGGCTTAAAAATGGAAGCATACTACAATAATGCCATATTATACTAACAATTTAATAAATAGTTAAAGTATATGTAGGGACTAAATACAAATATAAATACGTGACTTATACAATTTCCTCGCTCGAGAATATACTCACAGGCCAGTTTGTACCAACCTTTTCCTATCGCATCACCTCTCCTCTCCCAGCCTCACCTCACCTCACGTTGTCGCCACACGCTGCTCTTTGCATTTTCATGTTATAAAAGTTGGGAAATCCTATTATAAGCTTCCCGGTATGTGCCAGTTCAGCGTTCAATCAAAATTATTTGTCACGTGACCTCTTAAAGTGCATCATTGTTTTTATTTTAGTGACATAATAATATAAGACCTGTAGTAAATCTACGCTCCTAACGTTGGGGACACCAAATGACAGTCGAGCGGATTTTTGAAACTTCTATTTCCTTTTTAGTTATAACCTAATTTGTCCATCAATAACCGGGCATTGCATAGAGTTTAATAGTTACAAATTTTCAGATTCATAGCACAATGCACGGAGCGAACCCTGAACCTGTACCTGTGGGCGACCAGCGAGTTCAGTCACATGGTGCCCGCCATCGGAGAGCCCCACATCCTCACCGGCGAGCTCGGCGACCCCGACGATTTTCTATGATACGACAACACCAGCGCGCCGCCGGCGAGGCTGGGAGCACTGTGTAGATGGGTCAACTGGCTACGTAGTAGTCTCGCGTGCTTCTCGTTTGGACCGGAATGTTTGCGATCACTTTTACGGTTATACAGTGGTTTTCCATGCTTACTGTACGGAGTGGAAGAGAAAACGGGATCCATGAAATTGAAAATAAATCACAAGTATCATCTTCCATTTATGTTGTAACGAAATAACCAAAATAACAACAATTGCTCAGATTCAAGCAAGTATTTAATAAACAAAACCACGCAGTAGGTACCTAAAAATATTTTTGTATTCGTGGTCGCGTTAGCATAGCGTTGCTCAGTATTCGACGTCATGTGTAGGTACATATTTATTATGTAAATTTAACTAATTCGTTCAATGGCTACTTATTTAAAAACAATGTTTTATAAAAAAAACTAAAGAAATTGAAGAATACTCACAATTATCACAGCGCATGATAATAGGAGATGTCTCGTTCACAATTCACTCGTGCCCGTGGACTCAAAGTCTACAACATTCTACATCATATTTTACAAAGCCGTCTGTGTGTTATTACAAATTAACGTAGGGACAGTTGTCGAATTTATTCTGCTGTAAAGATGGATGTGGAAGGTCGAGATAGTAAAATACCTATTTACAAGTTATTATAATATTTATTCCCACAGAGATTTTCGAATGTTTCCGAAAATTGCACATAGGGAATGTTTCGTTTGCGCACCTTTCATTTGAAGTTAAGTGTATTTTCAGCATTGGCCGCTCGATCTTTTCCTCTGTAGTCTCTTCCAAGAACCTAAAATGTGTACTCCGGTTCTGGTTCGGACTCCTACATGTAGAGAGGCATAACATTCTAGCTTTAAATTTGAGTTATTGATATAATTAAATTATCTTTACTAATTAAGCATCTTATCGTGTAGCGTTAATGCCTACAAAAAAATGTTAAATGCTTGAGCCACTACTATGATATGGTCACCAAATGAAAACCATTTTATTGTGAAACATACAAAATTATCTATGATATTAAACTTATATTATTATATTATACTTATTATATTAATGAATTATACAAGCACGCCTGCAGGCGGGCGTGTTCAATGTACTTGTACAGATTGCTGATTGTGTATGTGTGAATAAATATTTGTCAGTGTGCATAATACCAAAGTATTATTAACTTAATCATTTGTAATTTATTGAAAATCAATTATTATCATTTAGGTGTATTCGTTAAAACGCACAGCAAATGAAATAACTATTTGCTCAAACCTAACGCTAAAATTAAAATATCGATAAGCGAACACACTTCCTTTCCAGCTAGTCAAGTAAAGCATTTTATTCGTAAATCCATTTTAAACCTATTGCCAAAATTATTAAGGATTAACACAGGTTTACGAAGTGTTTTGCTAGAGGTGAACTCCCTAGCCACGTGGTTCATGTTTAAGGTTTTCCAGATTTGTGAATGATGATTTGGGGACATTTCTACTTACGTAGTTCAAACTATAATCGAGTTTAAATTTAGAATCGGATGTTCTATAAGTAAATATAATTTTCACCTCTCTAAGCAGAAAAATGGTCTTCGAGTTGCACAAAATTAAAACTCAATTTTGCTAATTCAGAGAGGAAATAGTTTCAGAAAGCTGCGATTTGTTATTTCTAATTGGATTCGTGAACGCTTCTATTTAGTCTCAACTGATTACCGTTTATGTTGTATTTTCTCGCTGATGAGGTGAAAATTTTTCCCACGAGAGTAAAGGTATCTTGATACTTATGCCGCTGAATCCATCGCAACATTCAAGATCGTAACTTAGTTATTATGCTCATGATTCAATTATAGGAACCTTCGGTTGCCCGGCGACTCGGCAACGCGAATTATCTCGTTGAAGAAATCACTAATGAGATTGTCCCTTTATACATATTACGTCGTTTCTTTTCTTGTAGCGTGGGCGTGGGCGTGGGCAAGTAGCTTGTCTACCTGTAGCTAGTGAATTAGCTGTTGCAGTGTGAGGACATGTTATAGTCTCTGTAATAATTAATCCAAGAGTATTATAATTTCCAATGTTACCTCTTTTTAACCCACGCACGTTAATTGTTTCAGTACTTACTCGATGAATCACTTCGGTTGATTACTGTATTTCGTTTGAGAAAAATTGTTTTGCAAAATTTGTAAATTAAATGTATGTACCTATTTCTGTGATATGTGTAATGTAATATTATTTATTCTCGTGTAAACTTTGGTTCGTTAATTTTATTTCGGTGGAAGAAGTTGCGTGAATAAAAATCGTAATCGGTCTTCCATTTATGTTTTTTTCAGACCAACAAAATAAATCACATAGTAGTAAATTGTGAAGTCGAGCAAACAGTTCGTCGCGAAAACTCACTTGTCATATGTGATTTTGCGACATTTGTAAGTTTATTGCAGCATCGCGTAATAAGTCCGTTACATAAATCCGATTGCCCCGTTCGTATTGAACGCTGTGTGATATCCAAGGCGGACACAAACGAAGGTTTTATTGCTTCACATTTTCATTACTGTCCGTCCGACTTTTTTTGTTGGTTTGATTATGTTGTTGTTGCTAATGGTGCATTTCAGAGAGCCTAGTACAAATTCCTGCAAGTGTCTAAATATATCGTATGAATTTGAAATGCCTTTTACTTTTTATCTTCGTTATGCGTAGTCTTACTCGAGAGTTCCCTACGTAAAACAATCTTTCTGAAAAGGTTCTGACGTTCCCCTTTTTAAATAATTTTTATGTAAAGATCCTTTACTCCCTAAGATATAAGGCTAATATAAAAGAATCATCTCTGCTCACAATTCGTCTACTAACAAGTGACTGCTACAACAATTAAATTCATCACAGAAGTTGAGAACTACCTTCCATGTCATTAAATCTAAGAACAATTTGATTCCAACGCTCGCTCAGGTATCGTGGCAGCTAAACATGTGAAATAAAACAACAAGTCAATTTTGATTAATTTATTATAATGTGCGATGTTAAAATATGTTTATAGTAAAGCATCTCAACGGGCGCGACCGCCCGCCGCACCGTCCTCTCACTTGTCCATTTAACGCGACATCTCTATACAAAAACAAACTAATTCATACGAGGGCGATTAACTCGATGCAACCTGTATTACAGCTGTTCAAAATATAAATGTAAAAATAGAAATAAAGAGAGATTTCGTAGAGCACGTCGCCGGCGGACGGCGGACGCTCTGATGCAGAGCGCCGACGTCGGCGTACATTAAAATTAATCTTTCATTTGATCAACAAGCACTATCTAATAAACTTTGTAAGCCGCAGTTACGTAGTACCTAGCGACACCGGCCGGCCGTCGAACGGCACGTCGCGTCACGTCGAATCTCGTATACGTTTAAGACTATAGCTAGGTGCTACACTTTAAAACATCCGATGTAAAATGGAATGATTGAATTCCGATGCGACCGCGACCTCGACCAACGGCCGGCCCGACAACAACTAGTTCCTACGACAATCTACATTTTATAGGAAAGCAACACGACATCGCCCGCCGCGCCCCCGCCGGCGACTCGGACCGAGCACGGACAACTCGACGTATAAATAGAACGATACGAACGCATGCAACGTTAATCGAACAACCTCCGTGAAGCTTTTTAGCGTCGGATCCGGGTGGGCGGTGTGTGTGTGCTCAATCAGAGCCGCATGCGACCGAACGGCGAGAGTTCGTAACCTAGCACCAGTACAGATTAAACACGGCGATATTTAAACAAACCTGCGGGGTTTATAACGCGATCGGCCCGCTGCTTTTTATAAAAATATACGGCTGTTTATTTAGGAATTATTTTTGGGTAATTGCAATGTTTAATGCGATCGTTGACACGACAATGGAAACGGACCGATCGCTTTGTAAACGCCGACACGTAAACAAGAATACGAGCAAATTTATCCACCGGCTCCGAGAGCCGCGCGCACTCAATATTATTATAATTATTATCACAACATAATAAATAAGTCGCATTACGAATAGAATGAAAAACGAAACTATAGATATTGACTTGAAAACCTTACAATCATTAGTCTTTTTAAGTGGTTTTACTTTATTTTTTTTATTACACACTACATAATGTTTTACGATTTTTTATTTAGTGAGATGAGTTTTAAGGCGATGTTTAGGAATCACACTATAACAATACAACGACATACTGCACTAAATCTGCGTATAGAAATTTATTTTACCGGTCCTTGCGCGTCGTCCGGTTCTGTCTGCGACAGGTCTCTACGCCTCCATCGTAAGAGCGAAAGAGACACAAATATGATGTCCTCGACTGAACATATACCAGATCATTGCTTGCGAGCGATCAAACGATCACGTTGTCCCGACCGTCCATACTCGTTATCACAAGTCAGATCGTGAAATGTAACGAAATCCCATCAGAGCCGGTACCCGGTACCTGTACACGTTTCAGTCGATAAGATACTGAAGATGATCCTACACGGTGTAAACCTAACCGTGGTACACAAACAAACACAATCAATGGTATAATATATAATAGTTACTCGAGTCAAACAGATGTGTAAAAGAAATCTCTGATTAAAACAAAACTATCAAATGGTCGATGGACTCGTTCCTTTTACTGATAACAATGTGATAATAAATCATCTGTAGTGATAACGTCGTACAGTCGAATTAACTAGATTTCTATAACGTTTACAGTGTTATTATTTAGCAAACAAAAATAGAGTATAACTTTTGTATTTTCTTATTAAAAAGTACTAAATCAGTCCGTTCAATTGGAAAACGTGTCTAGCGCTATCTACTACGAAGTCTACTACTATCGTGTTGCATTAAAATATACTCACTTAGTAAGCTCAGTTTTGGAAAAATTTGGAACAAAAATGGAATTTATGACGCAGGAGCTCCGTCCGTGACTATGTACTGCACCAAATTAATTTCAATGCAAAACCATTCACAATGACAGAAAATCTACAAATAAAAATTTACGCCTTCAGCAAGGTTAAATGCATGAGAAGTTACGATCACTTAACGTTTGGGGACACCAATAGGAGTAAAATAAAATGTAGACATTGTAAATAATTCGCACCTGAGAGCATCGAACGCACTCTTAACAACATTAATAATACGCGGCTAACTCTTATAAAACATTAATTTAATTTTATCGAACTGTCACAATATAATTATGGCAATTTAGTGCTCATTCGAAATATGAGCAGACTGAAAATCGACTTCTCATGTTTGAACGTCGAGTGTCGACTTTCATTCGGCTTTGTCAAACCTAATCGAAAAAATCGGACGTTATCAGGTATGGTTAGTCACCTATGCGAGCGAGTTAAATCTCATTCGGCTCGCTAAATAAATCGCTTAGTCAAACATTATCTCGTCGAATGTTTCCCCGCCAGTCTGCTGGCTCATTTGATATTAGTCAACATATGCGTATAACTTGACCAGAAAAATAAAAACATTAATTAGTAGGCCAGTAGTGTTATGATTTGCTCGGCCTTTACGCGTTCGTTATTTTAAAGAGTAACGACCGATGACGTCATAAGTTACTGTGGCAATTTAATAAATTATTTGGAATATACTTAATTTTTGTTTTCCCGATCAGGCTCACAGCACGCGAGGTCACTCGGGTTCGTTTGTGCTTTAAACACTCGCTACAATAAAACAGTCTATTCATTCACACGTGACGGCAATCTTCACGTCGGTATTATTAATTTATCCTAAGGTTAAAACGTCGAGTACCGAAAATATGACTTCAATAACAAAATGAAAAGACACCGTTTCACAACTACATTTTCAACGAAAGCGGAAACCAAGAGGCCAGCTACATAATTTCAATACTGTTTACCGTTTCAAGCCGTGACTTTCGTCGGTCCGCCATCTTGCCGTTCTTTTGTAAGCGCGCGTAGACTATACAAGGTTACGTCACACGTCACAGCCGCGCACGCAATGACATTGGTGCGCACCACTTTGACAGACTTCAAATATTCTAATTAGAACGAATAATCGGTGTGTTTTTGTACAATTGCGACACAAATTGTACCCACACGAACCTTTACATGACGGGATTTTAGAAGTTTAACATGTGAGACATATTTTTAATTATTTTTAACTCATCACACGATAACTAGAATCACCAATCGCTGCTGCGTTAAATACATTAGATAAAAGGTGCCCTCAAAATAAGTCGGACAGATTCAATCTGTGCGTATAGTTAATTTATGAAATTGAAAACAAGGTTACACTATAAATTTACAATATATATGATATGAAGGCGTCTGGGGTATTTGTAAAGAGGTTGCTGTCCAGCAACGGACCTCCCGGAAGAAGAAGAAACAAATTTATCACGTCTGACGCGTCCGGCAATCATTTCAATATTTAAAACATAGGATGGTGATCATCCCGTCACGTACGAGTCGTAGCGCAAACACATCGATTAGTCATACACACACACACACACACCGTTAGCGGCGGTTAGTGGTGGCGGTGCACGACGGGCAGCGCCGGGTGCATACGGCGCGAGAGGTGCTCCTCCTGCGTCATCTTGTTGCGGAACTCGGCCACCAGGTCGCGCGACTGCGCCAGCACCGCCAGCTGTTCGTTCAGCAGCTCCTCCCACTGCGTCGCGTACGCTGCGAAGGTTCATGTTCATGAGCGTTGCTTATAGATTATTTCAGCAGTCGAATGCAAAACATTCAACAGTGGATGACATAAAATCCATTGTGCGGTTTCGAGAGTACGAGTTGGAATAAGGTTTGTATTATAAATTGTATTTGATTCATAACTAGCACTTGTAGCTATATGTCTTTATATAAAATAATAATTATTAATTTATATCATAGCATATGTTTCATTATATTCCTGTGATTAAATGTGAGCTTGCTTTCTAATTAATATTATATAACAAAGACATGAAAACACAGAACACACATCAGTAACGAAATGCTAGCTGGTTAATAATTGATGTATTTATAATGTCGATTTTGCCTTGAACTGTGTACATAAAATATAATTTCAGTTTCTTTTTGTTCACCGCCAACTATATAATTTACCACTCACTGATCTCATTACAATACAAAAAGCTTTACCTTTGTTATTAACATTTGAGTTACTCGAATGACAAGTTACTATTACTGTGATGTAATGAAAAAATATTATTTGAAATGTAAATCCTAGTAAAACTTCAGTTTTTAAAATTCGTTGTTAATTACTTCCTTTACGACTGCATTATTTATATTTTCATTAATCTTATTATTACTGTAAAGATAAGTGGTACACGATCACTTATTTGTACAGACATCCAGCTGTGTGTTAGCATGTGGTGTGTCCAAATGGGATCAGGTTTAACATAAGTGATGTGGTATGTGAGAGATACCCTT
>PDGT01000044.1:228119-255013 GCA_003671415.1 Megathymus violae
GGACGAGGGCAATGACGACCGACTGCACATCAGTCAGGCAATACAGATCCAACAGGTTCTATGAGTGATGTTATCATTGTCCCTTGTGAACTTGTGTCAGCCATGCATTCCACAGTAAGTAAGCAGCAGTAATTGTTCACCAACCACCTAGCCACGTGTCAAAATTATAATTAATAATTACATGCATGTTGTCAGGGTAAGTCTGTTAGTGGTCATTTACTCGTTAATTAATTGTCAATTGGCCATTCGCTGTGGTAGACCATCCCAAACAATATAAATTATGTAATGGCCAAACAAAATATTACGAACGTAAAAACTGTACGAAAACGTATATCAGTCAAATCTGCAAGCTAAATTATTTATTTCCTGTAAGGATCTTTAGTGCCAGCAAGAGCACATTATCACCAATCTTCTTCCAACTAACCTCTATAGTATAAATACCATTTGGGCCATTTTGGTTTGTAGTAGTGACATCTCTGAGACTGGAATAGCAGTCAATAAATAGTTATTTGAAAATCCTGCATGGTGGCGCTGCATATGACCACGTATGTATATAACTGTAAGTTAATGAAGTACACGGCCTATTCAGGGTAATTTTATTATCGTCTAGTACAGCCACGGTGGGCGGTGCGCAATGGCAGTGATGGCGCTAAGCGAGTGTCGTCGGTCCAAACCTATGAGGAGGCGCGCGCGCGCGTTGCCCCGCCCCCCGCTTTCCCCCCGCGGCCGCTTGCAGCGCGCCCGCACCACACCTGCGGACATGCACGCGCGATCCCAACTGTCCGTTCGTTCAAATACTGTCGGTACACCCACACGCCACGCTGAAATTTCCCTAGCTTGGACATTATTCGCTTGCGAATTTCCACCGATCACATTTG
The DNA here is from genome assembly GCA_003671415.1 of Megathymus violae. NCBI lineage: Eukaryota > Metazoa > Arthropoda > Insecta > Lepidoptera > Hesperiidae > Megathymus > Megathymus violae. Next base: position 228,998 of record PDGT01000044.1, read on the forward strand.
TTTGATTCTACTAACGTTGACATTATCTGAACGAACGAACACACACTACACATGCGACACAATCATGCAAAACTAAGTATCATAATACCTGTTGCTTTAAGTACAAAGTGCAGCTGTAATTTAAATTGCACATGGAACTATAAGAATCCTTTAACTACCAAAAATGTATTTTACAAAATGGAAACTGCGGTTTAATAACATGAATAAAAGTGAAGTAAAACATATTATTATATGACCCAGTGAAGTACAAACATTTATCTTTCACATAAATATCTAACCCTGGTCTGAAATCAGATCAGGTACTCCTGAATCAGGCCCAGTACGCGGGGAGACTACCAACCGAGCTATGGGGTTGTTCAATTGACTTTCATACATACAATTTTGATAATTTTAAGGCTCCTTAGTACAAACACAAAAGTGAACCACGAGCTCCCAGCCACAAACAGTTCTATTCATCACCCGAGAACTAGGTCAATACTATTAAGCCATTTCAATAACAGTGCGTTCCTCACAAAGTGCAAATATCAGTAACTGCAAATACAATGCGCTTTCATTGGAAAGTATAAAAAAAAACCTATTGCAATAAACTTTCATATGCTAAATTTTACAGCAACTTGAAGATGGAATGCTACTGATCTTCAGCGGGGAGGTTATGTCTCAAAATTGACTACGAGAAGTTCGTTTTTAAATTTCATTAAAAGTTATAACTGTATTTCGAAATTTTTGATGAAGTGGGTTGCAAGACAAAGGTCAAAATAGCTATATCATTCTACTTCAAAGCAACGACAATATTTTGTACCTGTTTGGTGGATTAGAATGCACATACGTAACAACAACAGCAACCTGGCCGTGTCCCACCGTGTTCCACGTAAAATAGTCGTGTGAAATTTTTATAATAAATTCATCTACAAAGCGGTCAGTTACGAAAGAAACGAGTTAAACACACAAGTTACATGTTCTAGGTTACAGGGCCATCGTAAGTACTTATCGTGCATCTAACTAGTGTAACGCTATCGATTTTGGCGCCGGTACCGACCGTCCTGGTCGTAGTCCACGTCGCGGGTGAGCGCCAGCAGCTGCGTGCAGCGCTGCAGCGAGTGCTGCAGGTAGTCGGAGATGGCCTTGTGGTTGTCGAGCACCTCCTCCTCGGCGCGCTGCAACTCGTCTATCGCCTCGTGGAACGTGTACATCTCCGCAGACATGTCGCCCTCCTGCAACCGTCGCAACGACCACGGATAACGTAAACACAGTGACAATTGTATGTACCAGTATGTTTAACGCGGTATATATGTATGTATGAATGTGCGTTCTTTTTTGTGATATCACGTGATTACGTGATTTACGATCGCAACTGTCTAGCTATTAGGAATAATAGTATCAGTTATAGAATATAATACAAAATATTATCTTTAATTTTTTTAATCAGGGACTGAATGCCGGCTATTAGTGTCTATATAATTTGTGCTAATAATAACTCGACAGGACTAGCAACTGATCTGTAATCAAGTTTAAATAAGATCGGCCATTCGTTACACAACTATACAAAATTAAGTAATAATACAGTTGCAGTGGAAGCTTCCATCCGCGCTCTCTGCGACCGTGTTTCATAAATTTAAAGTATCAGGAACACGGCGGCATTTAATACTGTTACGTGTAAGGATCCGTAGGCTCGTAAAATGCCAAAGTAATTCCGCAGAGACTTTCACACACACTTCACAATCGCAGTTGTACTTGTAAATCGCAGGTATTCGCCTCGTAGGTAGAGAACTCTTCACTTCGTATTCGAAAACCGAATGCCCCGTGGCCGAATCTGCCCGCTATTTATATCGATTTCCAGGCTTCCAGATCCTTCCACGGCCTTCGTGGAAGTCAACAACAGCAACAGTTCCCGGAAATCGACATAACAATAGCGGGTCAGGTAAACAACCTTTCGGCAATAAATGCCAATCTCATCCGTTTTGCCTAAAAAATAAAAGCGAGATTGGCCTGAAGTGTCCCAGGTTGGTTTATTACTACCTGGGTTTCACTTTTATTGCCTCCATTGTTTTCACTGGAAGGGTCGTCCACCCTTCCAGAAACTTCGTAAGCCTGCCGACTTTCTCTTCTCGTCTATCCTTCGAGAAGCTTCGTAACAATACTATCCCCATGGCCCTCACGTATAAATTTGAAATAAACCTTTATCAAGTGAACAATCTAAAATCGGGCAATGTCGCTCCAGTAGATCGGTACTTCAGTAGTACTAACGTTGAGCGACCGCAGTTGCGCGAGGTCGTCGTGCGCGGGCTCCATGTCGACGTCGGCGAGCGGCGAGTCGGCGCGGCCGCGGCCCGGCTCCGCCGTGCCCAGCTCCTTGACGCGGTCGGCGTAGCGCAGCGTGTTCAGGCTGTGCTCGCACGACGACATGGCCGGCGAGATCATCGCGATCATGCACGTGCGCGACTTGTCGCCGATGAAGCTGTCGCGGAGCACCTGCGGTCGATACGATGGACACGTACAATAGTTGATAGTATCAGGCGTTACTTTGGGGAAATTCATTGTTATTAAATTAGTATTAATTTACTTTGCAACAATCCGCAAGCACAGTGTATGATAGTATATACTTCGACACATTCATAAAACCTCCCTCCCTACCACGAAGGAAAACATACGTTTATAATAAAGAAAAGTATTTACCAACACACAAACCGTCACCAGCACATGTTTCGGTCCAAAACAGAGCATCCTCAGGGTGAGTAGACTGTACGAGTGTTAACCGCAAAGTCAAACGCTTTTTAACGTACAATAATATTATACAGTCTTACTTTCAAATTATCGTGAATGTATATAAATGAATGCAATAAATAATAATTTGTAGGTAGTTGAAAATAGTACACTAATATGGGCATCGACTGAGCTAATTTAGAAATATAATTTAGTTCGTTAGACGCTCGTGCAAATAGTTATAATTGACAGTATTTATTGTATGGGGTAGTTATCCATTAAATCAATCGTCTCATGATCTATCCTACGTGCAAAATAAACCAACGTCTTTATGGCGAGATATCTGGAATCGCTACATTTAACCAATTCAATAGTTTCATAAAGCAAAAAGCCGTCATACGTCATACCTGCGTGAGCTTGGAGACGCGGAAGGGTAGGTGGTTGTTGCCCTTCATGCCGAGCGCGCGAATGCACTCCTTCAGCGCCAGCAGCGACTTGTTGATCTCTGCGCTCTCCATCCCTGTACACAAACACACACCCACAATGTTGTACTCACTTATTTATTTTTACATGTCGATACATTTTTTTATTCATCTCCAATAATGAACGCAACCGTATCTATCCCGGTTCTATATAACGATGACAATTTAAATGCTGAATATATCCTGAAAAATTATAAATAACCCAAAACGAAATGAGAAAGTCAAGGTTAAATATTTTTTTAAATATTATAAATCACAAGTTTGTACCGTTTGGAAAAGTGACATCTAGGATGTCACGGTTAACACGAACGACTGTTGTTCGTATAAATATAAAATGACGATCTCATCGTGAATTAGGGAATCATGTCTGTTGAATTGTTATATTATCGTCAATTCTTAATACGTGCGCATTAACCAACTAAAGTGGTTCGCACGTTGCACTTACATACATACACAATTACATAGAGGTGAGGCGTGCGCCACTCACGTGTCTGCCGGTTGGCGGAGGAGGTGTCGGCGCCGCGCTCGTTGCCCGCCAGGTCGATGAGCGAGAACTTGCCGTGCACGCGGTGCATGCCCGGCGACCGCACGATGATCTGGAACACGGCGTGCGACCGCGACGAGTTCGAGTTCGCCGACGTCTGGAAACGACATGCACGTTGATCGCCCGTTTGAAATTCACGCTGAACACTCATGTGTACAGCCTCTGCATTACACAGTAACGTATTCACGCGAGCCTTAACAGTGTTGAAGCTAAGCGCTACTGTAATACTTAGAACAGTACTATTAATATGACGGGTGGGTATCTATTGGTGACTGACTACACCTATAGCATAAATTATCACACCGCTCCGAAACGAATGGATAAGGGAGATTGCTGACCAACACAAATGTGGAAACTCTTATGCCAACTGAACGCCGATCGCCATAACTTATCGACTGCCCGACAATAACGATCGCGACCGTGGACTTAACGTGCCCTCCGAAGCACACGAGCGCTTAAGTTTTGTCACTAGCGGTCATGGTCGCTTAACTCGGTCGATGATATAATATCAAAACAATTCGACGGGCTAAGAGCGCTTTATAATATAAATGAAGATTATATCAATTAAAACTATAATAATATTTTGTATAATGTGACACGTCTGCTAAAACAATGCAATATATAACAAAGGTAAGTTGCTACACCGCAGCGACTGTGAGCCCCCTACCTGTCCGGAGGTGCGGGCTGCGTTCCCGTGATGGATGAGCTTGAGCACCTCGTCGACGGTGTCCACCACCTTCTCCGTGAGCCCCACGATCTGCACCTGCTGCTTGCCGTCCTCCAGCACGCGCAGTTTAGCCTTGTCCGCCAGCAGGTCGAACACCTGCGGCCGACCGAACAATCGATAAGCATGTAGTTTGTCCGAATTATTGACATCGGCATTGGAATATTAATTAGTTTAAAATACTCCTCATTTAATTTTAGTACTTTTATTCTAACTTTAATATTAACTACCATATTTTATTGCGAAATACATGTGTTTACCTTCTTTCTCAAATAATCTTTGTACAGTTCAACTGATTCAACGCCACAGCTTTAGGATTTTCCTCATCTAAACTGCACATTTTTCACGTACAAGTGATGTGTTCCATTGAATTTCCATAGCAGTTGCTATACATGTATTTTTCACAGCTAATTTCTTATTTGAAATTTGTTACATTCTTTTATATGATGCTATGATTTAAATCATCACGAATGAAAGTTCGATAATAAATTTGTTCCGCTACACCGATACGCCCGCCGGTAAAGTGCACCGACCTTCCCGGAGTAGATCTCAAAGAAGGAGGCGGACACGATGAGGTTGAGCGGCTTGTACTTGGGCGAGCGCAGGTACGCGAACACGTCGCGCGCCGCCATCGCGTAGATACCCTTCTTGCAGTCTTGGGTCTTGCCCTGTGCACACAAACATACAAACAATTTTACATGCATCGTCGTCACAACTCAAAATTGGGGTATGCAGCTTTCCTCGTGATATATTCCTTCACCGAACCAAGTGATAAACCTTTACGACGCACATAATTTGATAAATTTTTCGTGCGTGCGGGATTCTAAGTCGACGTAAAATTATTGCTTCCCTTCAATTTTCTATAACTCAAGTCGTCAATGAAATACCTTTCAAAAAAATTTCGTTTTATAATTATTTCGATATCCATAATATGAATAAATTATTTCGTGTACGATCAATACATCTGAGCAACAAATATACATATATCAAAACGTTACGTTATACGAAGAAGTTACGTATTACACGGACGTGTAACCATAACCGACAACATTTAATATATGTAGCATAAATATTTTCATCGACTGGGTCTGGAACCCTGGCGCGCTGCACGCGGCCGCCGTCGGCACCTGAAAGTCCCCGCCCATGGTGTGCGTCTTGCCGGAGCCGGTCTGTCCGTACGCGAAGCACGTCGCCATGCCCCCGTCGAAGATCGTCTGCACTAGCGGCTTCGCCGTGTACCTGGAATCGACGTTAGCCGTGCCTTCAACATATTGAAACCAGTAACACTTTATTTACTCCTTCAAATACAGTTACAGTGTAAATAGTTTCTGGTACGTACTCGGAAGTATACTTCGATGTGAACGTTGTAAATGTTCCTGTCGCACGCGTTGTGTGTAACATCACGTGTTATGGACAATCACTATGTTTTATAATGTAATACTTATTTGGTAAATGAGTTTTTTTTAAATAACATATATCTAATGTGACCATCTGGTGTGTCATACATTGAAATGTGGTTCTGTAAATGTAGACTGCGAAATTAAAATTTTCATAATAGGCAGCTGCATCATTGAAGTGATCACCTTAAAAGCCACATGAAACTAAACTGCATAGAGTGATCCTCAAAGTAAGAGCCCCCTTCTTAATTAGTAACAACATATGTATATATAGATGAAGTTGATTTCAACTGTATACACACACACACACACATATGTGTGTGTGTGTGTGTGTGTATATATATATATATATATTCCACCATAACATTTGTACAAACTTTGTTTAAACCCGAGTGCCAGAAGAGACCGACGCCCAAAAGTGCATTACAAAACGCGGAATCGCTCATGAGATTCTGCATTACTTAACATATATATATATATATATATATATTACGAGAGACTGACTTGTAAACTACTTCGTTGGTGCACGTGTCGTCGAACGCGTAGTCGAATCTGAACTTCTGGTTCTCCAGGTATTTGGTGAGGTCCACCTTGTTCTTGGGCTCGTGGACTATCATCTGGTCCTTTGTGGGCACGCTGATCACGTCCACCTGACAACCGCAAACGGTTAAAACATACACGACAACATATTTATTTTTAAATAGCCGCCGTCGTTCCCGAGATTACTTTTCGCATTTAAACAGACAGATATTCACAAGCCATTGACACTCTACACTACATTAATAGTAAAGACAGGCATAGCAAAAGTTCCGGACTTTTTTCCAGTGTTTGTCACCTGATTTAATTTTTGTTTGATAAAAAAATGTAATCAAAACGTTATCTAATGATTATTATGGTAAAAGTTCAATTCATGTAGCTGCATCACCTCCTTCTTGGTGATCTCCTTCTTGTTGAGCGGGCGCTTCCTGACACAAACGGTGATCTGGTGGTCCTCGACGGGCTCCGTGCCGGTGAGCGGCCGGAAATCGATGCTGCTCTGGTACTCGCGGATCATCGCCAGGAACTCCCAGTTAGGGTTGCCGGGGTCCATGTTCATCAGTGCCTCCTGGAAATGGATAGTTAGAGCGAGGGAATAAAATACACTTCTCGACAAACTTCATGCCCGCTCTCATGTGTATGAGCATAAGGAAGAAGTGATGTAACTCGGAGAATTGGTTTCATGTCAGTGTAATTATATCCCAGCACTTTTAAATTTACATTATAAAATGTCTGTTTCTCCTTCTCATTTCATCTCATCTCTCCTTCTCATTTCATCTTAATGTGTCAGTATTTTCCAGACCACAAATTTACACGTCCTCATATGTGCGTTGGACAGTCATATGATATCAGTCAAACATATATTACATATTAGTTATTTGTTAACCACATGATCCGCTAGCTGTACTACTTATACACGGTGGGTACTACTGGTAAAACATGCTTTACGACCAAATTAGCACGTGGTTGTTATCGCACTCCGGCCGGCGTCCGGTTACCTTCTCCTCCTTGAGCTCGGCCTGCCGCTGGCGTCTCTTCTCACGGTTCTCCTTGAGCCGCTCCACCTCCTTGACGACGTTGGAGCGCCGCGCCGCGCCGGACGCCACCGCGTGCGGCACCGACACCGCGCTCGACACGCCCGCCGGCCGGCCCGACGATATGGGCGCGTTGAACTGCCGGCGTTTGGGGTTAATACAATTTTAAAATCTATGGTAATGTATATTACTCGTTATCATCACCTAACAAGTGACCGACTGAATAGAAATTACTGTAATGACAAAGAGCAATTAAACACAAGTGGTTTTACCCCTTCACATGTAATGGACTTCACGGACTTAACCCATATTTTACACAATACGAGAACATTTGTTTCGTACTAGTGATGATTTATTGTAATGATCGGATTCGACGCGTTGCTCTGCAAGCAATTCGCTAATTATATATAAATTTTAATATATTGTAAAAAGAGTACTGTAGTAAAGTGTTCTGCGATTTTCGCATGATACCGAAACAGAAAGGCAGACAGACAAATATTCCGGAAAAAATATATGTTTTATATATGTCGATTAAAAAGCTTACTTATACTAAAATTTCTCAGAAAATACATATAAAGAGCTACTATATATGAACTGAAATACGTAGACTAAAATAAGGCCGTTAATCTTTTAGTTCATTAAATCATCACTAAAATCAACTCCCAGAAAACTGAAATGAATAGTTTTGTAACTTACAAAAAAATATATTATAAATCCACGAATGCCAACTACCAGCCCGCTCAGCCATAAGCCGACGTAGTCAATCTAAATGTCAGAGGCGGAACGACCCGCTCAGTAATGCAATCGGTTTAACTTTAGCCGTATCTAATGGTACGGATATAAAAGAAAAGTAGAACATTTGTGAAACGTGCTATCCCACCAGCCAACTACGACGAGCTTATTTTTACATAAAAGAAAAAGCAAACAATCAAGCTCTCTCGTTAGTGTTACCCCCGTCTTATAAATGTACTTGTACGTTGTACATAGCGAGCTTTTATAATGTTAGTTTTGGCAGAACGATTAATATAATATGAGAAAAATCTTCGTACGATGAATGACCGGTATCAGACCGAACGACTAACTGGAAGGCGCTACCGGTCGCGCAGTCGGGAACGCTTTCGCAAAATCTTTGGCCACATCACAGCCAATTCTGTGGTTTCAAATATTTATTGAAGTATATAATTATATAACCATCGGCCAATTATCGGCTAATTAAACTAACCTAAGAATTGCTACTAAAGAAAAAAATATTACTAAGTGTGTTCGGACAGCGTCACAAATAACGTGATGGAATCACGGCGTTCTAGTTTAAATAGAATTGAAATGAAAACACGATCGACTTTATTTGGAGTATAATTTGGTCTGTTACCTATTGATAAATACATACTGGATTGTGTGTGTCAAAAGGGACCGAAATTATATTATTATTATTATTGCAAAACAGTACGAGAGTGAGAGTTCACCGTAGGATGTGCAATAAAATGGACAAAGAATACAAGAATGTTCAATATTTAGTTATTAATTTAGTTGGTCGATAGGGACAAACTATAAGTTTAAAATATTTTTGGTTAGATAGGTGGTTGTTTCGTGAGTAAAGTTTTTGCGGAAGCGTTCCCGACGCAGAACCAGTTGGTCAGCTCCAGTTGGTTGGCGGCGGGTCGTCCACTGATTAACATGAAGAAGCGGTTATCCGGTAACACAAAAAATGTCGCTCTCAAAACGTGTGTCAAATTGTTTACAATCTAGGAAAGCCAGCATGAGGTTTAAGATATGATATTTATGTAAAAATTTTGTAGGTGTCACAAGGAAAAAGAATAAGCTGATATTTATATATATATGACGACCACATAGCCCAGTTGGTAGTGATCCTGCCTGCCGAACGAGGGGTCCCGGGTTCGATTCCTGGCCGGGGCAGACATTTATGTGACAGATAAATGTTTTATTCTAGGGTCATGTGTATTTAAAATGTAATTTTTTTGTACGGCCACGCCATCCGCAACACAATGAATCCTAGTGCGGGGGTGTGAGTGTGTCAACATTATTTATTTATCGGATCGAACAATGTAATAGGATTTATTTTATCAGTAATGAATAAATATTTCTTTCACACTAATATTCTAAAAACAAAGATATATCTAAAAGCCAAGTCCGTGAAATCGAGAGGGCTGGCAACACTAATGCCATTTACTGCAAAATATAAAGCTAGTCTGTGCAAACATGTGTTGCCTTTTCAAGTCCGCCAGACCTACCAAACAGCGACAGAAGATCACTCTCCGTCTGCTCACGGTATCGACGGCTGCAGCAGCCACTTACAATCAGGTGAACTGCATGCTGGTTTTCTTATCTCCTAGCTATACAACAACTAACACTAAGCTATTACGTTACACGGGACGGGTAAGGAAGGGTGACGGGGCAACCTCTCTATTGAACGGTCGCCGTTGGCCGTGCATGTAGGGAGACTGTTGGAGGGAATGCGGGCCCTGCGGCACCGAGGCGGCGCTCGGCGTGCTCCCCGAGCGGGACCGCCCTCCAGAGCTGAGCGGCTAGGGAACAACGGTGTGGCTGGTGAGTTGTCGACGTTATACGGAGCTAGGATCTGATATTAACGATGGGAGTTGCTAAGTGTGGCGGCTATCCTGAAATTCTATTATTATTTATTATTCTTCGATGTTTACTTGCACAATGCAGTCCACCTAATGTACCTCGAGTGGTTACTGCAGCCCAACAAAGCTTGCAAGTGGAAGAACTAGGTTAGGTGAATCTGAAGAGCGACGCTCTGGCGCACTTAACCAGGATCTCTAGGTACTGTACGGAACGCTAAGTTGCTTAAGGAATAGCGGTAGTCCTTTGTTCTTCGTAATTCTAATTCTCGTAATTCCATCGATTTACTATAGGCATTGTTGCGAGTTTGTATTCACCTGTTGTGTTATCCTCGAGTTGGGCTGTGGCTGCGGCTGCGGTTGCGGCTGCGGCGGCGGCTGCTGCGGCGGCGGCACGTTCTCGGCGCCGCGTCTGCCCGTCGTGTCGCCACCGTGCCCGTTTGTGTACGCACCTCCACCGACGCCGCCGCCGCCGCCGCCGCCCGCATTCGACACCCGCATCTGATTGTTGCGTGTCACGCGAGATGGCGCTGGTCACATATTATGAGATTATTATTAATATTAATAAATTATCCGTTGGTGATTTTTAAAGGACTGCCGCAATATCCTATGCAAAAAACATAAACAGATAATTTTACATTTTTCTTTGTGAACCTGTATAAATGTACGCATTTTACAATCAAATATAAATGTATAATTAATTAAAAAGCGAGGCTATTCAGTGGTTTCGGTGCTGCATTTGTCATACCAAAGTTAATCAATATATACATATGTATATAGCGTTTGCTGACTATTAAAGTCAAACGCATCATTAACTGACAAAATAAGCTAATTGACAAAATTTACTAGTTCAATAGATTATGTAGGAAATTTCTTTTGACCTAAGCATGGTGGAGTATACTCTTTTATCCTGTTACAATGTTAAAATTAATATTTACATTGCAATGACTATAAAAAAATATTTTGGTTAATGACTTTATTAAAAATCTATTTTTATAATACAATTTATTCACGTTGGCTTATTCGAAAGAATATGGAGTATGATAAACGTACAATGTCGAAGTAATCTAAAGCAGACATTAAAATCGATAAGTAATTGGGACACAGTCGTCTAAAAAGTGTTACGATCTTTTTCAGGCAGGTAGCAATCAATAAGAAGCAAAATGAAACAAAAAAATATCAAATAAAAAAGCTCGTTCAGAAAATATCGGTAGCAGAGTCGGGTGGGGCTAAAAAAGTAAATGTGCTGAAATGACAGCCGAATGAGTCTTACGTGACTTCGGCACATGCTCCTCTTCCAATGCCGGCTTGGCAGGCGATTCGGACTTGTCGAACGCCTCCTCCGCAGTATTGGACTCGGAGCAGTCGGCGACTCGCTTCCGACACCGTAACCACGAGCAGCACATATTTGGCAATTCGGTCAGTCTCTATATTCTCTATATTTGGTCATTAGGGTTTTCGTTGGCGGCATGAGTTTACAATTTCGTCATTGGCGAGTTCTTTCTGTAAACTCGATACGGAACAGAGATTCGTATCAATCGACGTGTGCTGTACCGAGAGACGAATGGCTAGTAATGGCAGTCGAATGCGTTGGCGCAAGGCAATCCTGCGGCCGCGCAGACCGCCATATTAGGATGTCCGCGTACTCAAGGCAATGAACCGTGACGCATGCGAGTCGGGCACGGTCGTGCGCGAATGCAAATCGAAATAACGAGCGGGTTACTCAGTATTTCATACCGCAACAAACAAACTTAAATCGACCTTGGCGCCCAACGGCCAGGAATCTTTAACCGTAGAGAACGTTGTTAACGACACGTGAACAGAACGACCCAATAACATAATGATAAAAGTGAGATGAGACTCCGAGCGAAAACAAAGTCGGCCGCCGCAGCGACGGAAGCCTAACTAAACTAACAAAGAGAAAACAAGACGACCGGCTCGGATCAATTATTAGAATTGGACAATGGACGGCACGCTCAACGTGTGATGGCTTCAGCCGGTCGCGTGGCAGTGACGCGGAGGTTTAGATTGTCGTGCAGTTATTATAAATTCATCAACAATTGACGTCATGCCAGCTTTCAACTGATAGACAGCCAGTGAATGGTAAATTTGTTATTAGTATTTCCATTGGAAATATTATGAAAATGCTTACTTATTGATGTAACTCAATGTCGTTTTTATTTCTATTGATAAAATTTTATATCACTAAATATTTTATCTGTGTCAGATATCTCATTACCAGTCGACAGATGTCGCTACGTTATTGTGTTGTGTGTTGTAACCACACCACCGGACAGTATCAGGTATCGCCTGATTGTTTAAAATACTTCCAAACAACCTTGATCCGATCGGCCTACACTTACATAAAGATTATTTTTAATATTAAAAGATCACATTGTCGTTACTATAATGAGAAACGATCAAAGTATATACTTAAGAGTACATTGAATAATGTCAACCGTAATACGTCCATTTTCTATTTTTCGCATTGTTTTTGATAAAATTACTCGACCTAACAATAATTTTGATGTTTTGAATTTATTTTTAGTTTTTAAAATTTTCTATAGAAAAAAGTATAGAACACGAGTAACTTCAAACAATTCAGACGATACACTACAAACTCTAGTCTAAGTCTCGATAAAAACTATAAATCGCTCCAAGAACCACTGAACGCGATTGGTTCGTTCTAGAGACGTCTTAATACTAAATCTTGCACATTCTACTCTAACTCGCGCATGTCTCCCAGGTAATTATGAAAGTTCATGTGCATTAAATTTAATAATAATGTCGACTTAATTAAAGTAACGAACGTCCTATCTAAAGGGTGTAGGTAAACGAGTGCCAACACAGGTTTAACTTCTCTTGCCATTAATTAGCACCGTTAGCCCGCGTCCATTCTGTTCCTTATCATCCCAACAACACGTCCCACCGCCCACCGCCCAGCGCCCAGCGCCCAGCCGACTCCGGCACGAGGAGCGTTTGCACGGAAACGATAGATTTACAACGACAACTAACGGCGAGGAGCGACGGTTATCGCGCCGGGGAGCCCTCGCCCTCGACGCTGTGGGAACACGGTGTTTCTTCATGGTGCACGCGAGCCACTCTGGACCCTTGCACGAACCGCTCACGAGACACTGTTGTCGTAATGTATTAACGTACACACTACACTAAAACAGCTGTTCTGACGTCACCACGTCCCACTCTGCAGTAACAGATCAAAAATTAATCGTTACGCAAGAACTTGTTTTGAATCACGGGCTTTTTTGGAGAACTACATAATAACTATGTAATTAATATATAATCAAATGAAAAATGTATAAAGACCCACCCGTATACACTACACCATACGACCATCTACTTGTAAGTGTTACGTGTAAAGAAGGTGGTAGAGAGTCGTTAGGTATTGATGGCCACGTGCCATCGACAAAGCCATTTCGATTTAACAATGTAATATAATATTTTGTTAATTAAAAATTATTAGGACCCTTTATGAACGTTCAAATGTTCACACACTAAAACACAGCACTGAGTTTCCCTGTGTTTTGAGTACCATGAACATACACACATAGATATTCTAAACAGCCATGAACTAAGAACAAACATTTATTTGTAACATCTGCCCCAGCCGGGATTCGAACTCCTTCGCGCGGCTGGCACGGTCACTATGAACTGAGCTACGGAGACGTCAAACCTTTTATAAGAAGAGACTGCATAAAAATTAATCAGTTTAGTAAATTTTGAGAAAACTATAAATGGACATCAAAACCTGACTAAATAGTAAAATTTTATAATTTTTTATTTAATTCTTTCATAAACATTTATTTTAATGTGTTTGTAAACAACAATAATCGAGTTTATCATTAAGAATGTAGTCGTCAAAGGCTGTACTGGACGACCTTGTGGTACGAAAATTATGGACTATCTATAACAGATATATTATAAACAAGCCAATGACATTTTGAATCGTGATTAAAATTGTGTCAAACGATTTAATTGAATACTTACTTACCCATTGATAACGAACCAAAGTCACATAGCACTAATTAAGCATTTCAGTCATGCGTTGTTGATTTCCTGATATTTGTAATACATGCAAAGTTACTTTAGATTTCCATGGGATATTTCAAGATGAAACAGAAAAACTTGAAATTCCATTGCAGCTTACATCAACGCTCATAAAATGTGTTGCACCAGCTGTCGCCGCTGCAGCTATTGTGTTTTACTATAAGGCGACTTGACCCTATTAACACTATGTTAAAATTATAAATTAATGAGTGTTTTATGGGAAACAAAACATTATTGCTGAAGGCCTACTCCTGTTCTGTTTGCCGTCTAGTTAGCAAGTGGATGATCTGATAATCCAGTCGCACTCAATGTTGTTTATTTATTAAGGGAATGATTATGTATATATTTTAGTTTTTTTTAAAGCATTTATAATCACCGACACTAACACCGGCGAAAAACAAACTTTCAACAAAGAGAAATCGCCGATAAACCCATAGCTTCAAAATCGATTTGTACGGGATCGTACAGAACGAGGACGGCACAACATCAAAACAACATTAACAGTGCTTATTGCTATTTAATCAGCGAGCCTGCACCTAATCAGTTCTTATAATTATTACAGATATGAAAAGAGATCTCGTCAAAGGGTATTTATTACTAGCAGAATTATGTAATTCCCTAGCCCGTCCTTCCCTAAATGGAAAAAACGAAAGAGAAATCAGTGTTTCCCCATTCAAAAAAAAAACTAATTCGCCAAGTTATTTCTTAACTTAGGAAAACGTTAGAAATATAAGTAAAGCCTTTCCGACAATACATGTTCAGTATTTATACACCTATGAGCACCGTTATCATTGCAACACTTTCACCATTTAATATTCACCAATAAAGTTTGAAAACTAAATAAAAAAAAACAACGTAAGCATGGCTATCGTACATATTAAAGTAAAGTGTCCATTCCATCAACGTAAAGCACGGGTGTCGTGGGAAATTCGACGCGGTCGTTAGCCGCTGCCCACGCTCATCTCACATGATCCACCGGACGCCGGTGCATTGTACCGCTCCTTTTATTGTTTGTTGTGCTCGCAATCACATCGGATACGATCGATGTTATATTATAGTTTTTATTTTAATTAACGTATTCCAGACGGTACGAGAGCTTCCGAAAAGTGAAAATTACATAAACCTTACCTAGAGAAAAAGGAAGACAAGTGGTTTATTAAATACTGGTTATTGAAATACAAATATGCAGGAATAATCACACTAAAACCAATTCAACAACTGAACACATAATACACACATACAATGAAACAAATAAAATGGAACTGCCATTGAACACAATAATAAATGTCTCAAAAGCTCAATGAAAGTTAGTAGCATATTTATTTAGTCAATATTATATTGATGACAGAAACGGAGTATGCTCAATTCATCGGTAGCTACTTTCCCATATGGAAACTTTCCCGATATAATTAATCAATATGCAACAACAATAGCGGGAAATTCAATTCCCCGCAGAATATTAAAGGAACACTGAATTCGAACATATCGAGAGGGCATACGGTTCACTGTCCAAACACCACAAGCTTAGAACTTACGGCCCACGTTCGTCCGCCGCTGCTGCAATTGCAAGGAACATTTCTCGTACAACACTGGCATGATGAAAGAAAATTAAAATTACAAATAAAAGCAATCTATGGTAAACACGAAGGTCAGGTTCCGCACTACATGTTCTCCGTTTTATCATTAGTTCGAAACGGTGCCAGGCAGTATGGTGGTACCAGAGTGGTGCGCGGCCGGCCGCGCACTGTCCGGGCGCGCCCTCGTCCGCCTACACTTATACGTGAACTAACGGTGCCCGGCTGACCGCCCCATGGAAAATTCAACCCCCAAATACGTCGCCATTAATAGTTGCACGCTAACAAGGCATTATAATTACAAAAACATCACACAAGCAACACACACGCCGAACGAGGAGGTGCGACCGATGTTGGTGAGCGTGCAGTGAAGATAGAAGCACTTCTTGCAAATGTCGCTGTTGAAATACACGTGGCGACGCGACCTGACCTTTGCAAGGGTTAGTAAAGAAAATGTTATAAAAGAACATTATCATTTCCGTTGAAATGCGTGGAATCTAGAAGGCATACTGAAATAAACCTCATTATACCTTCAGTGGGGAAACAATTTTTTTTATATCTCACGATAATATGCTAAAACCTACAACCATACTTTAAAGGTTTCAAGGTTACGCGAGGTAGTAAACCAAAAATTAAGTTGTATCCGGAGCTTTTATAGACGACATTTTACGAAGTTGATTTTACAATAGTGTGAAACGTGTGTACGATTTTATAGATAATGTACAATTGCCCAATTATAGATATAAAACTCAAATGTAAATCCAGAGAGATACAATTGTATAAATGTAGACAAAAAATAATTAACAGTTTTTAGGAACGTTAGAGAAACAAAAAAAGAGAAAAAGCTAGAGGGAAATGTCAAAAGTGTATTGTAGATTATGAGACGTATTTCCTCGGCTATGTAGCTACCTACATATGGAACTAACTATATTCATTTATTTCGTATATAACAGACGCAGTAGTATTAAAAAGTGCCACCTCATAGCAGCACAGTTTATAGCTCAACAGGAAGTCGCACGATAATATTTATGCAATGTTCCTAAGATTTATAAGGTGTTTTGTAAGGTCAAAACTACATGGCTGGAACATGGAAGACCAAACCGCTCCGTAAAAAATGCGATTCAGAAAAATGCATCGCTCATTGTATTTAACAGAAATGTTTGTTATTCTGCAAACATTTGATCTTGAAACGTTTTCATAATTTTGGGGAATATGGGAGCTAGGCGAGATATAATCTATCCACGAGTCTAAGCCGAACTATTCTACTTGTAGCGCACCCTGCAAAACGAACGAGGCTATGACAGAAGGCCCTTCGTATTGGAGGCCGCTGGGTTCTTCTATAACTTACCACAAAGTCTTGCAGCCTTGGAGAGCTGTTTACAAATCGGTTACCAGCATTTTTTCTTGTCCGCACAATCGACGCAAAGGGCAAATTAATAATAATGTGGACAACGCAGCAAATAAAACATATACAACTTCAATAACATAAAGCTAATCTTTGGGTGTTCACTAAACTTGCGCAAAAGCTGAATTCTAGAAAGAAGAGAACATTACAAAAGTCGCGGTACTTCTAGACTATTGACATGAAATGCCACGAAAAAACGGTGTGAATACATCGCGAGCAGTCGAAAATAAAACGTAACAACCATTATAATTTGAACCATTTTTATATTCGTCTGAACCGGTAGTCTGGTAGTAATAAGCACATCTATTAATTTGTGCGTTGTAGAACTGACTGCTGTCAATATCGTTATATTTTTGATATGAACGGTCGATTAAAAAAAAAAGGGTCAGTAGGTACCACCATATATTAATAGAAACGTGTTCAAACAACAGTATTTGAGTTTATTGTTAGGTAGATACATATTTGAGATTGGTTGCACATGAATTGGTTTCCAAATAACATAAAAACCGCCACATGACCGTCTCCTAATTAGATACAAAGAAAAATAAATGTAATGCGATGCATAAAGATTTAATTGAAATCCTCGAAATTTCATTAGTACACTGTTAAGAAGCCTATGATGAAGCCCGCGGTCGGCTTAATTTAACGTTTAGTGACTTATTAAAAACTGACGATCGAAATATGGAACAAATGTATATTTTATGTGCATTTTACGCGTAAGGAGCATAGGAATAAGTTTATCACAATAATTTAATTCATATTACAAGAACTGATTGATTTATGAGCTACATGTATGATGATTGCTGGCACGATTTCAATGGAGGCCAACGTACTAGATAACATACAGTGTACTGCGAGGTGGTAATAATAAACGCATTGTACCATCGTCTCTAGCCGCATCTAGCGCTCTATGAGGCCGTTGATTGTACTAACAGATCTATTCATACGCATCATGACCTAAGTATGCAGATAATACATCGATATGAGGTTTCCATTAAACGAAGCAGACTATCTGCTCAACGGATGTTTGGAGATAATCACTGAACGCTATAGCGAGGCACAGAAGGCGTCGTAAGATTAGATCTCACATTAGATCGTAGGTAATTTACCTCGACTGTACGAACAAAATGAAAAGAAAAATAAATTGCGCGTTGAAATTTCAACGTAATTAAAAATATCTTTAATTAAAATTGTTATTAAGTTACGGTATAACGTAACGAAGAGGAAATGGTTTCAGCAAATTACTTAAAACCAGGTCGAGGATATTGAATAATAAAGATTAATGAATAGACCGATTTTATTTCATATAAATGTAAATAACAAAAACTAAATTTTTGACAGTGTGTTATAAGTCTAGTATCATCAACTCGGCCTCGCTCCACTTCCAGTGATCATTATTAACATTTGTACTAAATTGCACTAATTAAAAAATTGCTATATTTAACATAATATATCATATTCAACCGTTTTCTTAACACGGTATAGTACTTGACTAAAATGGCACAGCTCGATTGACACATAATATGCGGCTTTAAATATTACATGACGCCTTCGTTTCACTGAAATTATAAATAGGTACATAGATTTTCAATGTCGTCACTCGATTCCATCCGACTTAACAGTTGAACTCATAATGATTAATTAACCTAGTTGAGATTTGTAAACGGTTTCTCAATTTGATTGAGACGTCAATTAGGAAAATTCGAAGTAAAAAAAATTGCCGACTCGTACAATCTTATCACGACCAGCGACGCTGAAAGGCTTCAAGTTTGTCATAGTTTTGAGAAGCTTTCTCACCGTTTCCTTATTGAAACTATCGTGGCCCGTCAGTTAATTTGTCGGCTGTTACCATACAAAAGGATCGTTCCTTATTCTAATTTCAGTGATAATATAAGACATAGGTCGACTATGCTTCCTGTGGGTATCGCGACGTCGCGCGTCGCGTCGCTTCGACATGGCGCGCCGGTGCGCGGCGCGGCGCGGCGGGGTCGAGGCCGCGCGGCCGCGCGTTGCGGCCGGTGTAATGTGATCTTGACATTGCGCCGTGCGAAGGCCGCCCGTTATCGTCGACACATTACAATGGGGAATGTTACGGGAGTTTGTGGGCTCCTACAACGATATTAATAGGAAACAGCGTACAGCATCCGGGTACCTTCATATGTTTAAAATTATTACTAATGATAAAAAAAACTCCTGTAAGAGTTTCTTGAGGATAAAAAACGTCATTAAGATTAGATTGCGAAATGGTAGGAACAGATACATCTGAATTAAAAACACAAGAGAAATAAAAACAGTGGATATTTATATTTAACGTCCAAGATAGTCAATTTTTTGTCCGAAAGTATATAAGTTTAATTTAAACTTCTTCATACAATAATTTAAACTTAAGTAATCTAATTCGATTTAATCATTAAAATTATGTTAATGTACGTACGTGACTTTCAGAGAATGCTGTTTGCGCCTATAACTGAAGTAGCACTTTATATGTTTTTTTTTGTATTGCTGATATTTTTGAATGTATTAGTGTGTACTTTGTTGGTGCAATAAATAAATAAATAAAATATAAGGTCACTTAGGTTACGATTTTAACAAATCAAATTTGATTTGTTTAAATGATTATTATCATATCAATTTTTGTTTGCATGTATCTAGTCGTGTAAAGTTTAATTTATTTGAGCCAAGCTTGCAAATATGCACCACTTGTCCATAGTGACATTCATATATATATATATATTATATAAGCCAGCAAGTATATTAACAAGGTCATCCACGGCAAGCCTGGTATATGTATCCTCCACTAACGGGTTGTCGCCAAGTGAAAAATTGTACCGTATTTTAAACTTGTATAAACTTGCAAAGCGGGCTCCGTTTCAACGCTTTGCAGATACAAGACAAAGCTGTCGAGGACGTCACTTTTAAACCACTCGTGTCGGCCGGTGTATAGAACTGTGGTTTGTTTTCGTCTCGTCGTCAGTGTGCAAGTGAGCGGATACCTCCCAAGTTTATTTCACCGACACCGATAAAGGGCGACTAACAGCCAGCCCGCGTATCGGAAGTTCTGAGACGCTCGGTAACTTGGTTCAACGCCGACTACCGAACAAAACAAGCCATAGTTGCCTATGCATCCCGCACCTTAGCAACTTGACTACTATTACCAAAGTTTTCTTGATGATAATACATTGCTACGTTAACAAAATCCCACACAATGAACCCTTCTAATACCACTCGTGTACACCAGTGCATGTACAGTGTTAATTACAACAACTATGCGAAGACTGCTTTTCGCCGAGAGTAAACACACAGCGCATAGCTGAGAAGCCGACGTGCAAGATCCTGACGTAACAAGATCATTGCATAAAAGCGATATAAAACACCAACTGAAGTCAATCCGACCGCGTAACTCATTCGCTATGGCACCTAGCACTATTCACAATGACAATAATAGCCAATGTTCAAATAAACATATATTATCTGTAGTGTAACAAAACAAACATCTGATAAACTCAAAAAACATTTATAATTCACAACTTTTTCATAGTAATTACAATGTTTCGTTATGAATTGCACACGAATGAGGTTTAGTTTAAATGTCATCATTATTAGAACAGTTTTCTCAAGGAAGTTGTTAATAACATATATTGAATTGTCAAGAACGGCATAATAAGTCACCATCACGGATCTACGATAGGAGCGAAGTACTTGCTCTTAGACACAGAAAACTGCTTATACTACATAGATACAGCTTTTGTAGTATTTCTGGGTACAAAGAAGTCCATTCATTTTTGAGGCAAAATCCCCCGCTCCTGGTACACTATAACGAACAACGGGCGACGCCACTGGGTTGGTGGTCGCAGAGTTCTTTGTCGCTCAGTTTAATCCCGACGGTAATAGTGCATCACGATAGCGTCCGTTATTGTCTGACTAACCTGCCTCTTAGGATCAAACATTGTATATTGTAATCGTGTTGTGACTTGCGTCTGAAACGCAATGAAAATAAACAACTGTATTATTATTGATCCACTTGTTTTCCCATACACTCTCATCGGTTTACATCTATCAAGCTCTAAAAATCTGTAGCCATATCAGAAGGAACCATGTAGATGTACCTAAAATCACGACAAAAGCAAGATTCATTCACGTTTCCCAAAATAAAAATCAAAAATGGAAGCAAATTGCTGGAAATTGTGACAACAATTCGGATGATCATTCGATTACATCGCCGAATTGACGGCAATGCAGGGTGGGCGCCCTAACCGCTCGCGTGGAGTGGAGACGTGCGGTACCGGCGTCCCGGGGCCGGGCCGGGCCGGGGCAGTGTCGCAATGTGGAACGATTAAGTAGGGCGTGCAGCAACAACCGTTGCCAAACTAGTGTTGCACAACACGTCCCGGAAACGAGGTGAGCATTGCTTATTAAACTTTTATAGCACAGGCAGCCACTGTACCCGCAGAGTTCAGGATTAGCTCAAGCTGCACGTGTGTGTGTGTGTGACCACTGGTGTGTTCTATTGATGGCGTACACCCCGTGAAATGCGGGCAACTGCATTTGGAAAAAAAAAAGAATAACAGGTCGTCGGTGTTTCTTGAATTTTGTCACAAAAAGTACTCTCTCGTACAGAAAGTAACACCCTATTCAACCACGCTGACCAACTCTCGGTTTGTTAGACTTGGATTTGGTTTTTCAGCGGGTTTATTGTTTTTAGATTACGCGGCAGAAGTCACCAATGAGGTACACGACTGCGTCGCTGCGTTAACGATTCATTACATACTATATATTGCGACATAATAACTACCAATTCATGTTGCTGAACAAAATAGGTGATGCGCGAGCGAGCCACCGCCGCCTTTACGAGCGATGTAAACAACTAACTGCGTTAGCGTCCGCGTACACCATGAATATTTGATCGCGGGTGTACCAGCACAGGTGTCACGAACGTCACGACCGGCAGCCGATGACCGCACTGACCAACTTGTGTTTCTAAACGTCCTATACCAATTGTTATGTATCATAAACGTAACTATGTCAATTATTACAGAAATACAACGACGATAGATTATTAAATTATGACTTAGTTCGCTGAAGACCACCAATATTTGCGTCAGCTTAAACATCGTCCACTAATAATATGGAATCCTCTCCTATCTACCCACATTCTATTTAGACGACAGGTCTTAAATTAACTCTAATTATTGCGTCTCTGAGGAAACAGTCGCAAGCGATTTTTTACTCTCTACTGTCACACCCTTAAACACTAAATACAATAGTTCAGTGCTTTAAAAAACCCTTAAAAATACATTAAACACCAACAGATTCCAATGATCCGGACAAATTATCAGATAACATTTACGCCTCTCATTAGTGTCTAGTATTCCATCTACCCACGACACACACGCCATCAATCGGGACGCGTGCTCCACCTGGCGACAACGTTTACTCATCAAATGACCTGAGAGCGTTGACCTCGAGATATAAAAAACCTCACCAATTGCGCGAAATCCTCCGGACGATACCGACAACCGTGCCTCTGTACCTCTTTGTCTGACACTAAGCGTTAACACAAGACAGCGCACAGCGCGGCTGACTCATCGCGTGACAGGAGACGAGCCAGTTCGCATGTTCCGCTAAAATCGGTACTTCATGTGTCATGACACCTGCCTTTACACGACGACCCAGTAGCCCAGTTACTGTTTACCCAACCTGCCGGGGTTGTAGGTTCGATCCCGAGGGAGAAAAAGAGGACAGATGATTAATATAACTATCCTTTTGGGCCAGTCAAATTTACTTATTGTTGGTCATTTGTCTTATGGTTTTTAATTAATAGCGACACAAAATACATGACATAAATAAATTGGTAATAAAAATATTATTAATATACTACAAAAATAAACTTAGGATACCGGAGAGGCTTATATTAATTAGTGTGTAGAACATCTCAGACTTCATCATATCCTAGCATCAGATGAGAATATTCCCAAGCACTAATATATTTTATATAAAAAAAAAACCGCAATCCCAAAGGGAATAAACCTGAATAATGATTTTCATACAAACTTTGATAGCCTAATTTACCTTATTGGGAGTTGATTATTTATCGCTGCTAACTAATTGTCATTTAAGTTACATAACAACCTCCTCTGCAATACAGCTTCATGGTACTAGACCGACCCGATGTAACTTGGCCCGTCAATGTTAACAATTTCACAAAGTAGATACTAGTACACACGTAATGACTTCATGCACGGTTGTTGTGCGTACGTTTATTTATATACATTTATCGATGTGGACCAAACGATGTTAAATCGACATTGCCCACTGGAAACCTGTATCCAACCCGACATACCCGGACCCGCCCTAGCATCGCTTCGGAAAACTTCATTTTCACGTTGCTCATTATTATCAGGCTTTTTAAATTTTTTCCTGGTATCATCCACCTAAACAATTCTCGTAAATCAGTCTATCTATTGGTGAAAAAACGTATGCAAACCCGTACGTTAGTTTCGAGATTATTGCATTCAGAAAAATATAATTTATTTTATGCTACGTAGCCCGTGTCTATCCGAAATAATGTACCTACCCTTTGGCAAATGGCAAAAGAATTTTTCAAATAGGTGTCGTGGTTCCGGAGGTTAGTTTCGGCATACACACAACTCACCAAAACTAGCACTCTCTTTTTATTATATTAGTATAGACATAAAGAAGAAAACCAGCCTTAAATAACTGGTTCAATTAAAAATATGCAAAATTAAGTTTAACGATCTTAACAAACAGTATTCTTATTGACATAATGACACAATAAGGAAAAGCGTGTAAATCGACTTTTCTCTCGTCTAACGACAACAAAGCGTCAATACGGTGTTGTTTTAAAAGCCTCCTTGCGACAAGTCATTGCGGCACGACAGCGGACTCCGCATCGCCACCGCAAGGAGTGAGAGGCGACATAACAAAGGCGGCCTGCGCGGCGCGCGGGAACATAACCATAAGCCGAACAATAACACTCCATATAAGCGTAAGATCTTCAGTCGAGATTGCGCCTGAAACCGTCAACGTTCGAGTGTCCCTGCCGCCCCAGCCCGCACACGGCTCAACTTTACCTCACATTGCACGTGAGACAACCGTCAACACCGGTCAGTCGGGGATTGTCGAATGTTTAATATAAATTAATCATAATTTCATTATTAGGTACCGTTCAACAGAGACGCTGTGGATATGAATCTTCCGACCTGGATATTGATACCGTATGTTTCGGATAATTTCGGTTACGGATACTAGATGACTAAAAAAAGTTATATTTTTACAAGGTAACAGTTTGAGTTTATATTTAGGTATTACAATCACAGAAAAAAACAATAGCCCTAAAAAATTAAATAATAAAAACTGTCTAAAGATAAGAGCGACGCGGCTAGTGTATGGGACTGGGCCAGGGAAAGCGACATAACATGTTACATCTACACATAGACAGTATTAGAAATTATACCTAACTTTGTTATAGGTATCGGTTACTGTTTCAGATGTCCGACAGCTTCAGATACGGAGCTCCGTAACATCCCTGCCTTTACACAACACTTATGGCACGCACACTGGTGCGGTAAAACTTGCGTTGTTTCGCCTTGCGATCAAGAACTAGTTTTTTTTTATATATATTAATGTTGCTACCGTGCATGTAGTCCAATCGGTGTTAAGTGCACTTGAAGCGCCAAAATTTTTTTTTCCAAACGACATCGAATACAACTAGAGTCGAAACCGCCCACGGAGATATTGACACTGTGAACACACTCGTCCAACCAGGAAGCCTTACAAACAGTGTTTATAAGAATGTATGTAATATTACACATATGTACGGCACGGTCACTCAGAAGCCACTTTCTCGCATATTCGTAACCAATTGGACCGAATTAGATGTCTCGCGATCGCTGGATATGGTGTCAATTTAAATTATATTCAGTAACCCGTCATATGCCGCAAGCGTCTAAAACCTAGATGTCCGAACCGAAGGGTGAATATCCCCGCAAGTTGTTAAAAACAGGTGTTCTACGGGTGTTATACAAATTAATACATCACATTAAATAACAGATCATAATAGGTATGCGAGGATAAATTTAGTTTCGTTAATACCTCACACGGGTTGCTTAGGTGCCCAACTGTACCACTCTTTAGGTTTCTGAGGGATATATTTTTTATGATTGCAGCAATATTAAAGAAAAATCATAATAAAAAATATCCGATTAAAATGCCCCAGTGGATAGTATTTATTATGTAGCTTTTCGTTAATTGGACGTTCTGTTTCACCCAACGAATGTATCGCAAAGTCGGACGTTTTGGTACTTAGATTTACATTAAATTAACTTGCATGCGAATTAGATAATCGTCTTGGGACTTTATACTGATTGGGGCATACTCCACCATACCTCCATGTATTGTGATTACAATTTAAGTCAGCATACAATTAAAAAAAAAAGTGACAACGTACCTTTTGTAGCTACCGGAATTGACTGCCTCGTCATGTCCTATAATCAGAGAAATCATATCAATAGAAGTCATACACCAACTCGATATTTATACAGTTTGAAGCAGTAGTACAGAGGGACAAAGCCAATACGGAATAAAAAATAAAAACTGTATTTACACTATGGATACTCATCGCCGAGTACCATGATCGGTATCTTGCAACTGTGAAGTAAACTATTACACTCGTGCGAAACAGTAATTTGACTCACATACATTAGCCAGTACACCCGCTTGGCCTTTCGACTCGCTAACTTCACAGTTGCAAACTCATAGAACGACGAATTGCCAGCAAAAGAGTGCTAAAGAATTGAACGCTGCAAATGCAGTAGCGGGAGGTATTCGTGTTGCAGTATAAATAAATATGTCTTGTAGGTGAATCGTAAGTTGATAAAGATTAAATTAATGTTACATTTGAGTAATAAACGACACCCGCATCTGGTGAACGACTA
>PDGT01000044.1:255191-323392 GCA_003671415.1 Megathymus violae
GGTAGTTCACACTTTGAATCAACTTGAGCTATGCATTTTTATGCACAGAAGGTTGATCCTTAGGTACCTTTAAGCCATATTATATTATATTGTTTACATTCGCATACAAAATTGATAACACCTAAGCATCTGACGATATTTCAAATCAGCTTCATATTTTGCTACGCCTTACAATATTTCTTTTACCAGGTTATATAACATCTAGTTTTCTCTACAATTTGATAAATAAACCACTACAGAATAGCTGAAACTTTACTAGCGCAATTATACATTTTTTGAGCGTTATAATTAAAAAATAACTAATATTCATACCAACAAAAATAGAAGGAAATCGGTCCTAGTTGCAATGTGACCTTTACCGTGTCTACGAAATTTTAACTATGATAATGGATTTGGAAAAGACCTTGTCACTTACAATGTCTAATTTGTAAATAACTAATCGACAAGATTCAAAAAATTATATTTCCTAACTACAGGTCTGTCATAGCTTACTAGTCATGCTTCGTTTTTTTTAACCAGATTTAAGAGATACAAGATTTTTAAGTTCAGGGACTTTCTATACACATGTCATACATGGTCCATAAAAGGTCTTATTGCAATAAACCTTATGATATGGAGACATCGTTTCATTTCTTCAATAAAAATTAACTTAGATGACCACGTAAAAGTACCGACTCTAGCGACAAAAGAACAAAGAATCTCTACATGCCAAGAGGACGTCGATCGTGCCAACATAATGGCTATTCCAGCACACTGCAATCTCGTAAGCAGGACGCTTCAATTACTGCCCTTTCAGTCGAGACAAACATAAAATTCGCGTAAACTTTGATACATGACCAATAAACATTTAAATTATTCTAAAAAAGGGAAGTAAAGTTGTTACGTGACACGTATTTACGTCTCGTTAAATGGTTCTACCGAACTCGATATAGTCCAACTGAAAAGTAACAGACACGAAAAATTGGAATGCCCAAAAATTACGATTTATACACCCTTGAGTAAGCCTTCCACAGTCAAGATCTAAATTTACGGTGAACCAAACAACTTGTGTTTCGCTTTGAAGAAGATCATGGTCATATTGATCTCTATTATTTTGAGAGATCAAGGTCGGCAGTTATGAGTTGTGATAACGAGCTAAGTTCTCAATAGAAACTTCAACATTTGTAAGAGAAAACCAATAAGGCCGAATGATTCGACCAGATTAAGTTCAATTTAAGACAATATCTCCATTAAGTACTTCCATTGGCTACTTCCAATTTTAAAATAGATAAATTACTTGTTTAATAGACCGTCTCGGGTTGTTTTCAGGATGGCGTGATAAACAAAGATAAGTAAGTGTTGCAAGTAGGGCAGTGGGCGCGGGTGTGGTGTGAAGTTTCCTTCTATCAGAGCGTTTGCCATTTCCTTCGCGGAACGAATCGGAACTGGGATTGCTTCGAGTTAGTGTTTAGGTACGTACTTATGACCTGAGTGAACTGTAATACGAATGTAACAATAAAATCTTCAATCTAAAGTTTTATAATTTTTTTTTCCTTATTATATTACACCTTATTATTCAAGAACATAATCGAAGAAAATTACTTTTAGAACCACTAAGTCCCCCATCCTAAGTGTTAATACTTTTCAAAAGTTAGCCTAACCAATAACCATTTTACTGGCACACTGTTATCTATAAATTTCTTTGATTTTAGGCATTCTATAATAAATAAACTTTTCTAGCTTTCTTAACTATATGCTACTACGGTATAAGGTAAGATTTTCCAAACATTAAAAATGTAACAGTATTTCAGTTTTTATTTAATATCTGAATTTTTTATAGTATTCATGTTTTCACAAATTTTTAATAAAACCGTCTATTTTACAAAACATTTGTCGAAAGTGCCAAAGCTCTCTCTCTCTCTCTCTCTCAGTTCGAGAATAATTCTGAAACCACATATCTATTTTCTCACTGTGAGTTTGAATAATAAATATTCTAACCATAATTACATTCACTAGCTTTTCAAACTTCATCGTAGTGAAACGGCTTTCAGTGTAATTTGTAGCATTCACTTACGCTTTCAAATCGATTGCGTTTACGTGACGAAGTGCATAAGGTCTGCAACGACGGTGGCAATTGTCGTGACTGAATCACACCGAATCGACCATTACTTACTTCACTCACAAATAACGTTAGGTATTGGAAGCGGCATATGAATACTAATTACATTACCATTACGGCTTAACAATTGTCAACTTTACTTTTATATTATGACGAGCCATTCTATTGGAAGTCCATTGCTGAACTAATAAATGATCGCTCGAAACCTTTAAATAGCAATATATTAATTATACGTAGACTTCCATAACAACCAGTAACAAGATTAGTTTAATGAAGGATATCGTCGAACCCAGTTCCTCACAAAGCTTATCCGGTATTACCTATCGAACGACTTCAGGTATTAGCGACAAGTAACTCGATACAATATGTCTATATACTCGTATAATAAAAAAATAAGTAAACTCAACTCGGTACATAGAACCTGTCTACATTCTGTTCCTGTAACTTAAATAGACTTTACTTCTTAAAACTATTCCAATTACATTACAACACTGCTTCTCAATTTGAACAATCTAAATTCAACTTTTTACTGTTTTCAGTCACGCGACAAAATAGTAACTGAGCGACTTTCAAATAGCCAAAGTAATAGTTAATTTCTATGATTAGGTACTTATTGGTACCTCCTTAATTTTCTAAAGCAAAGTTAATGCTGACATTTGGTTATGCAAACGTTACATATTTGCATTTATTGCTTAATTGTATTTAACTTAAAATATACTACTCAAATAAATTAGTAAAACACGTAGCTATTGGTACTTTGCATAGATGTTCAAGCCGTCAATTAAATTTAACCACTGATTAAGGGCATTTAGCATTAGCCGACTTATAGTATACATCAAACATAATATATATTAAAAAACCATTAAATTGTAATTGACGTCTCCGAATCATGTTACACATGATCTGCAAATTTTAACTAAATTTTATTGATGATATATCATGATAACTCGTTAAAAGGATTTATTTTACAGAATTCAGAAATAACTGCGAATTAAAAACTTCATTTGCACAAATTATAATGGCTGATTAAAATTTTAACGTTAATAATACAAAACTACGCAAAATTAAAAATTTAAAGTGTCGGCCGGTGTTCTGGCCATGTGCTTGCACACGCACAATGTGCGCCACTCCAACGAACAAAACACCGTCCGACAACACAATAACAAGCCGTTCGAGTGCAAATCATAAGAATTTGAGCAACGCAATCGAAAAGGTGTAGCGAGTGGGGAACATAACAGGTGCTTGGTGTGACGGACGGACGGGCGGGCCGATGCGTCCGCGCCGCCGGCAGCCAACGTGCGAATGCATTGTGTATGTGGACAGTACCGATCGGGAGTTGCGCACGAGCAGCGTGTGGCCGGAGTCGCCGGCGCCCTCGCCCTCCGCGCCATCGCGCAGGAAACCCCCGTCGTCCGACGAGGAGCCCGAGGGGTCCTTCGCAGCCATGTCAAACAATCACGTGCCAATCATCACAGACAAAATACGGCGTCTTACTGACGAGCGACCGCGCGCTTCGCGGAAATGGACGGCTATACCTCCCTGTGGCTCTACTACGATTGGAAAATGAAACTGAAAGCCGAGACGCGGTGGAAAATCGATGAGCGAGCCTGTGGCCGGCGCACGTCGGGAGTGGCCGTGTGAGGCGGAAGGTCGTGGGAGCATCGATCATCGCCGGACCGTCCGCGGCTGCTCAGCACGCAACTATTAGCCCTATCGGTGAACACTATCTATAAAAGCATCTAATATTATTTTTAAGTGTACGTTTCGTAACGATAAAAGATGAGGAGTGTTCAGATGGGCAGCGTGCGCGAGTGTAAAATTGCCTCGACAACGGTGCAGCTTCTCGAATAAACACTATCCACAAGCGATGATCGCTACGTGCACTCTGCGAGGGATCACCTGCCAGCTGATGCTGTACGGGAACATTTCCCGGCGCGACCTTCATGTAATCGCGACGAGATCAACGCTTAGTTACTGAAGTTTGCCGAATATTAACCACTTAATAAAACCAACTAGGTCGTCTCTATACGCACTAAACTAAAATCCATTTGACGATTAACGTTGGCGCGAATTAGATAGCTGGACGACATGGAGCGATAACACATTCGGCTATCGCGGATTTGCCGGGTAAACTGTGGCGTCGATTAGCAACGTGCTTCGCGACCCAAACAATGAGGGTGGTCGCCGCTTGGTACGCCGCTCGTATGCCCTCGCTGATCGATACATTAACAAAGGCACGTTTTCAATAGTTAAAATATACTTATTCTAAATCGAATTAACACAACAGGATTTTTAAATTAAATCGTTGCCGAATAACTGAACCGAGGTTTAATACTCCAGAACAGCTCGCACTCCCTGTACACCGTGTTGAACTCCCTCATTCTCTCATTAGCGACCGAAGCCAGTCTCGGGCTAAATTGGGTCGCCATGACCTTTGCAACGTAACGATGAAAAGGTCTTGAGGAATTTTAATGCACTGCTCGCATACATTCTCGGTGGAAATTTAAATGCAGCTAAAGAAAAGCGAAACTATCCAGCGGAGTAAAACAAAGTTTCCAATTGGACAGTTTAATTTTTGTATGTACAATAAATTCTAATTGAATTTTTCGTTGAATGCAACAATCGAAATGTCGACACTGCTCCTTTCCTTGGAATCTATGTAATAAACTCGAAGTGCATACTTCCCATAATTACATATACAAATTGGCAAATTGTCTAACAGCGGGCGGGCGACACTTGGAGTCCGTTGACGCTTGTTGAAATAGATTACGACGCTAGCTCGTTGCTACACTTATATAGATAGTTGACATTTTCCTAGACGGTACATTAACAATGTTCAGGCAACAACCCGTATTTTCTTCTGAGAGGCTCTCTGAAACAATTTCTATGTAATCTAGATTGCCTCAGGACATCTCAGTTACCATTCGCGGATACAAGTTATGGATCGTATAACTTTGCTCAGTTATTGGATTAACGTATTATGCAATTTAATGATAATTAGTATTTATAGTTTTTGCAATATAATACGATTCTATGACATGCGATAACCATAATGATACACTAAATGCATTTTTCCGTGTTATCGCTTTTACAATGATTATTTTACAAATTATTAGGAATGACATACTAATAATGTATTCAATAAACATTTGGATAGTCGTAACAATTGTAAGAATAAAGTATGAGCCTCAAATATATTCACAACGAATGTACATACATATATTTGTAACCATTTTAAATTTCAACGAAAACATAACATCCATTTCCAGTGGATGGAGAACGAGGTCGCCGTAGTAATTTCATTGGTCGTTCGAGGAACAGAGTCAAGCCATTCGGAGCTAATAGATATGCCATAGTTAAATCCATGGAAGCCGAGGCCCTGAAGTGTTACATTTTTAATAGTAACAATGTTTGTTTATC
Organism: Megathymus violae; assembly: GCA_003671415.1. Taxonomy (NCBI): domain Eukaryota; kingdom Metazoa; phylum Arthropoda; class Insecta; order Lepidoptera; family Hesperiidae; genus Megathymus; species Megathymus violae. The sequence continues at coordinate 260,710 of PDGT01000044.1, forward strand.
TAACGCAATTTTCACTACACTTTTTACTCATGTCGTTAATAAGCTTTAAAATATATTGCTACTGATTGGAATAATGAAGATCAAGTTTGTAAACATCGAGATGAATGAAATTAACGTCAAAGTAGCTGTGTTAAAATGATTGATTCGCACATTCCCGAGTATCGAACATGTTCTTATTTGGGTGTACCTGGTAACGATCAACACCATTTATGTCATATTCGACTACCAAAACAATAATGTGTCAGTAGTTTAGCACTGGTAAGGTTAGAGCAACGAAAATTGTATCATCTCATTCTAATGTGGAAATTTCATAAATCAATTGTCTTCATAAACTCATCACTTATAATGCGTTTTCATTAAATATGATCAAGATATATTATGCTACTTTGTATTTGCTCGAGATATATTTTGCTTCTTTATATTCGCTGCAATAACCTCACTAGAATCAAAAAAAAAAAAACAAGACGTTGTATAATTTTGAATCAACTCACCCTGGCCAGTTTATTGGGCATGGGCTGGTGCGGCAGGGTGTGGTGGCGGGGTCCACCGGCGAGCTCGGGGTTAAGCGCGAGGATGGTGTCGATCTCCACCTCCTTGCCCTTGGTCTCACCGCGCTCATACCATTCCACGGTAACCGACCGCGTCTCCAGGTTCACCCCGGAGACGATCGCCGAGTGGATCCGCCCTGAAATTCATAAACGGTAATATTGTTAATTGCATTGTTTAAAATAATTGTTTTACGCAGTATTTAAACAGCTTTAAGCAGTGAACAATGTTGATCAGGCTACAAAAAGATAGAATTCAAAAAGTATAGATATTATTACCACATAAGTAAATAACACAGAGCAACTTTTCGACATGTAACCGGTACTAAGTGACCAGCTAGTAACAGCAGCACCACCACGTGCCGATATAAAATAATGTTATAAAATGTTACTCAAATCATTTCACAAATTTCACGTGCAAAGCACACCGTAGCCAACGCAATTTAGCAGTGAACACCATCTATATAACTAGATCGAGATATCGGCGTACAATACATGTCAGTACATATCGTAAGTAACTACCCCTGTCATAGGAATAAATTACCAATCCACGATTATTTTAATTTTAATCAGATTCAGCTAATATGTCAAGAAATAAATAATTCAAAAGGCGCAATGTACAACAATGTCAATTTACTATTTCATAAACAATGAAAGTGGTGGTTTCACACTTTGATCATAGATGGCGGTAGTTAATTTATTTCAACATTTCAATAATACCTAAAAACATTAGCAAGCAGTCGAGCTTTCTGCTCAAGATTACCAGTACCACGGGTGGACTTGCTTACAAACGTCACAAACGTCTAAAACTCAAAATCAAATAACTGTCCTTTATACTATAATCTCGCCTATTAGTTATCGATATATACACACACACACAGGAACGATTTTTTAGATAACGAACAAGGTCATTTTCAAACATAATGAATCAACTAAATATACAAACGTAAAGGGAATCGACGAAGAAACGTGCATACATTATTTATCGATGTCTGAAGACTACATACATTCCTTGTGAGAAACATTCGCCCACAGCTGGGCTCGCGTCCCTTGAGGCCGGTTCAGACGACAGTTTGCTATACTGATCAAATTTAACATTTTGAAAATGCGTTACAGCTGCATGACATACTATGGCTGTCGCTACACAGTACTTCAACTATCACTTTTCGCAATGCTACATCAATCGACGTTAAAGTTCCCACGCGCTCTCTTTAATAACACGTCAGGGAAAATGTAGCTATGCGTTTGTACACGGAGATCTACGCTTTATATTGGTTAATAGAGAAGCACTGAAATTGAAAACAAACGTTGAAAACGTTCGTTGAGTGTTGCTATTGCAGGGCGTCAGTCTTGACGAGGCATTGTTTCTGCAGTTTTAAACTATCAGACACTACGGCGGAATTCTATGGTGATCAATTTTGCTGTTATAAATCAAAATCATCAATAATTGATTAAAACCTGTTGCAAAGATCGTTCTGAACCTTCACCTGATCATATAATATAGTTCATATGATCTTAGTAGATCGAGTCATTTAACCGTTTAAACGACCATTAACAAATTAACTCCATATTTCAGTATTTATTATAAAGTGCAATAAAGACAACATGCGAAGTGTGCGGAGCTGGCACGAGCAGTCGGGCCAGATAACAATAAGACGTCTGGGGAGCGGCTAGACACATAAACCCGAGGAGATACACCCCCGGCACTATGGAAAGGGAGGCGACACTTGCCGCGTGGTTTTATTACTATGAGAACTACTTTATTAGACGGTAAAATACATGGCCCCATTTTAAGTTCTAAACGACATCACGATCCATTCTCGAATCACTAGGCAACTCCACTGAAGCTCGTGAAACCTAAACCGTTAAAGAAGTAATAAAGCTATTTAACTTTAAAACGCCTCTAACGTATTCCATCGTGAGACAAGTACATTTCGAATTACCTATACTAATTAAGCCGTAGGCAGGCTATTATTATTATTTATTGTATACATATGTAATTTTCATGTTTTCGCTAAAATTGCTCGTCTTTGACCAAAATATTACTGTAATTAATTTTTTGTTAAAACGTATCTGAAGCGGAAATAATCCTTTAGCAATTCTCCGCTCACATTTACACACACTTCGCACCTCACATTGTTCTACAGGTTCCCACCGTAGCAACACAACAGGCGCAACGTTTCATTAAAAAGACGCGTCGTATAATTTGCACGAGCGCTCTCTCGACACTCCAGTTACCGATTAGAAATGGGTTCCGATAACTCGTCACATACTAACTGTCAGGAACACAATTACATGTATTTTTTAAAGCTTAAAGTTACTTGCATTAGTGCAGTGAACATAATCGCATGTTAACGACAAATTTAACTGAGTTAAGTTGGTTCTCTGTCCCTTTCTGAAATTACAATGCGGATGAACGTCCTCTTTCATTATCTTGCCGCACAATTGTCTTGCAGGTGACAGAGCACGTGTTACGCGCTACGCGGAAAAGTGGTGTTTGTAACATACCAAAAGTTATTGATACAGGTGTACCGCACGCATGTATTGTGGTTCTTTAAGAAATACCTTTAGGATCATCCACATATCGGTAAAAATAAATTATGCAGTCCTTCAGTATTCGGTAAGAATTCACTGAAATTAGATGCAATTTCAACGCATAAGTAAATGTCACTAATATTACAACTTTTTATAATAATTTGTAATACCTAGTTACTAATTTTCCAGTTCCTTCATATCTTAGCATGATCGACAATTACATAATTCAATGTTATATTCAGTATCAATATTATATGTAGGTATACATAGACATGCTAAACATATTTCTTGAATTGACCACACTCAAATTCGGTAAACCGTGTAGCATTTAAAACATATACGGTACGGATTACAAGCATAAGCTGCCAGTCTTCACCTGTTCCGTTAGCCGCACCCGAGCACCGAGCTGTACAAGTGAGCCGACCAAAATAGTTTAAAACATGACAAACAACCCGTAGGGTTCGCGAATAAAACTGACCAATTTATTTAAAGCTATTCGGCGCAAGGTCGCTGACCTTCAACAACCGGCGACCTGCCGTACATTTGTCGTCTGCACCCACACGTTCCATTGCAAATATGCAATATTGCCAATAGGCCACCCTACGTCTAAAATCAACCATGAAATATTTTAGTTGCAGTATCGAAGAACCAATAGCAAGCGGACACCCTCTTCCATCTTAGCCAACGACGCCTCAATGATGCCGCAACCGGTACGAACGTCCAGACGCGGCGATAACCACTTGTCATCAGATGGCCCGTCTGCTCGTTTGTTGATAATTTGTATGAAAAATAAAATATGTATTATTTTTTATTGTACATCAGCGATCATTATTCTAAAGACCTGAAAATTTCAACAGAGCTTTCAGTTCTTAATTATTACTTAGTTAGATATTAACTCAGGATGTAGTTTGTTTTCTCCCAAACCTAAATGCACAATCAAAGATATCGATATGTGTACACACTAACAAGTGTAGCGGACAAGGTCACCGACCTGGAGAGACATGACGTAAAGACAGTCTACTCGGGGAACCCTTCCGCACGTTAATATAAACGTGCACAGAAAATAGACACACACCGCTGCTCCATGAGAAGTGCGTACGTACGATAACATATAAATGAATACCACGGTGATATAGGTTTCCCCCAAATCAAAAAAAGCAGGACGAGAATACAAATGGACCTCGCACTGAGTTGCCAATGTTGTACGTACATAAGCAATGAATACACTTTATTGGAGGAAGAAAATAATCAAACTGCCAACGGTTTTTATGAGCGTTATAAGTGTTTTCTCTATAGAGAACAACTTTTTAAAGATTTGTTTTTTCACGCTATTGCTATAAAGTACTCATCACAATGCCGATATTTTATAATCAATATCACGCCATATGTACCAATAACCCAATTCCAGGCATTCTATTTGAATGACGTGTCCCAAAACAGACGCAAGGGACATGGATTAATGAGCGTCTCACACAAATTGAACATGACAAGTGAAAATGAACGAGTCACTAGGTCGCCGCTGAAATAGATACTATTATTGATAGCACAACAGAACATTATAACTATACTTGTGCACCCAACATAACAAAACATTTGATAATTTGACGTACTCGTATATCAAAGTTGTAACCGATATTTTACTTAAGCACTGATTCAGACGATGATATCACTAAATAGGCAACGTAATGTGGTATTAAAAATATTTCTCCCCTCGAACAATACAAGTTTTTTCCATGCTATAAAATTAAAACCAAACAACCATTCAGTTTAGCTCCTATTAAAGGTCGCTGGAGTCTTCCATTAATGTTATAAAAAGACATCCCACCATCTATCTCAAACAAGACCGCCCTTCCATTCAACGACGCAATAAAACGTAGCTGCTCCTGAAGGCTTACGTAGACCCTATCTACATTGTAAGCCTTATTCACAAGCAACCTATACAAAACGCAGAAGAGTTTCCACGACCCCATATCCCAGTTCGACCGAGGGGTCCCGGATTCGATTCACTGCCGGTGCAGCCATTTATTTGGCAGATAAATGTTTGTTCTCGGATCATGGGTGTTTGTAATGTCATATTTGTGTATGTCCATGCCACCAGCAACACAGGGAACCTTAGAGCCGGAGTGTGAAATGTGTAAAACGTTTATTTATTTACTTTTTATTTTAGACTTTCCTACGTAATCGATACACAATGAACTATAAATAATACGAAACACCTCCATTCTGATATTACCTTCAAATTCTCACAATAACAGTTAATAACTTTTATTAGAGCAATAACAGGTCACATCGCGCCCATAGTCAATGCCTAAGACAACATAATAGTGTCTCCAAGACATCGATTTGCCAAAATTCAAACGCAAGAATTATTGAACACGCGCCCGTTTCTATGGTTACGCTCCGCGGGCGAACAACGAAAGTGGAACGAAATGCCGAAATCGAATAAAAAAGCGATGCCGACAACACAATTGAAATATTTGAAACCGCAATAAGACTATCAAACTATATTCAGTAAAATTGAGTCGAATATAAAAAAATTAACATTCGCAATTTATTTCACCGACTACAAAAATTCGTCATGATTATACCATACTGCTTTGTTCAATTACATCACATCCCAGATATATACTTATACCAGAATATTTACGATATTTCAAATGCTTATAGATTCATTAAAATCGGAAGCATTCTTGTTATAAAATAAAATGTCGACAAGTTACTAAAATATGAAGAATAAATCAGTGGTCAAAAGTAAAAAATATAACTGAGTCGAGAGCTGAGCATCTATATACATGATAAACTTAAAAGTCTATTTGTGAACCGCGCAACAATCAAAAGATGCAGACGTCAATAAAAAGCCCGGTGCGGAACAGATTGCCACTCGTAACTTGCCGCAGATTAAGCAAACATTTTAATGTTAACTTACATTACTAAAACACGAGCGAACGAGACAATAAAGAAATCAGAAATGACCTTTTGGGACAATCTGATGATGATATCATAATAGTGAATGATTCAACTGATATAAAAAAGCCTAAAAAGTGAGAAAAAAATTGGGAAAGAATAATCCAGCAACCACGACCGGCTTTTGCAATAAAAATTACGTAATTTGACTTGCATATTCCACTTGGAATGTCAAAACAATCTTATTATAATCAAGGTTGCAGTGTGCACAGGTTTCTAAAAACATATATAATTATAAGAGTATTATCAAATATTTATTGTAAATATAAACAAATAAAAACTATTGATATCTCATTGATAACAGTCACATATTTATATTGTTGATGAGGAAGTAAGCGTTATGGAGAATAAAAGGATTACAATCAATAGCGGCGTGCACAGGATTATGACACTGGGTATGCGGCGGAGTACTCGGTCACAAAAACTTTTTCTTTTATAGATTTTTAGCATAGCCACAGCCACGCGACGGATCTCTAAGTCGGAAACCATGGTAACAGAACAAGTCTTAGATGTGCTACTATTCATGTACATCTTCTACGGCAACGCAGACAAAACAGCGATCGATCGTCGCGGCGGAAGAAATTCTAATAAGTAAAATAACAAGCTAAAATATTATAACTACTCACCTAGTCAGCTTCAATTTTCACATATTCAAGGTTCCGGCTACTTGAGATTACTATATCCCGATGTATTATATGTACGTATTATTATGTACGTTTCATAACTTTTAACATGAAACTTTCGAGTTACATTCCCTTAATGCTGGTTTAATTGTTGTAACTCGGGTACACACCTACCTTTAGACACAATTTGAATCTTTTCACTGAATGAAAATTGTAAGAACTTGTTATTTTTAATAAACACACATTTTCAACACAAACCTCACAATCAAATAACATTAAAAAAAAAATCAACAAACGCACTAGTAAAAGCAAATCACTACAATTGTTATAGAAACTCAGTAATAAACTGTTAAATGTACACACTTTCAAATGTTAAAATGAAAAATCTTTTAAGAAAACTATAAATATACTGGCATAAACAGTATAGTAGTAAACAATGCTTATCACATGAAAAAAGCAAAATGGCCCCCGCGAAACACAAAACATTTCTGCTATTTTAACAAATAAAACCTTACTAAACAAAAATGCATAATGTGTATACGTGATTTATTAGATTTCCGTCTATTATTTTTACTCGGATTATAGGCAACGAACATTTCCAATTACTCCCGAGAACTTCCGAACTTCCCTAGCCTGCCGCTGGAGTCGCGGCTTTCTGTATTCATGGGTGTGTGCGTTTGCGAACTGTGCACGGACACCAAAATTACTACACACATGCGAACAAATGTCCTGCGGGACGCGACGGCATGAGTTTGTCGACTAGGTACATTATTTTGCACGCCGCTTGCTTGTCGCCAAACGCCTGGCAAACATAATGTTTGTGTGCTTGGAAATAGGTGCTATTTATAAAATATTAGGCGTTTTTAAGTTATTATATTTTGTTTATTCATTTATTTACTATTATTTAAAGTCATCTAAACGTACGAACGTTTTATTAAAATATCTGTGAATGGCAAGTAAAGCACTGCATTTCTGTCTACAAGGAGCGCACGCCCCTGACAATCAATGGAAATCAAAGCTAGAAGAACTGTCGTCATCAAACTGAAAACATTGTTTAACTGTTCCAGTCATTTTAAATGACCAAATCACTAAAAGTTATCTGATCGAAATAAGACACGAAGAGAATAAAAACAAGCAAACTTCGAACTCAATACCGCGAACGGTGCCAAATATCATCACAACCTACAAAGAAACTGGGGATATGATTTTCGTAGATAGTCGCTGACGCTTTCTTTAGTACGATTTCACGTAGGTCTTTATAACAATGTAATGTAAATCTCACTATCGACGACCAGCGGACAAAGAATTAAACATCGACATTAAATAGATTGTTGTCACCAACGACACCGGCGGGCGTCATACTGTGCCGCCTCACATTATCAGAGGATTCCATACCGCAAACTGGTGCATGAAAGTCATACCATATCAAATATCAAGATTAACATTTTCTAAGTAGGTGTTTGTCATTTTGTACTGTGAAGCGTTCAAAGCCCAAATTCTACTTACCTAAGTAATACCTCGCCAACCTGATATTTAGTGGCAATGAAAATTTGTAGATAATCTTGAACCGAATTAAAGTCTTACATGAAATCTGTCATAGACGTATTGGTACTTTAGTGAATGGAGATGGAACGGCTCATTTATAAATGGCGTTAATTTGTAAACGACTTCATAAAATCTTCATAGTTTCACAATAGAATAAAATGGAATTATCTACTAAACTCATAGAGGTTGAAATGATCTACATTCTTGTGGATAATATGTTAAGCTTCAATCAACACATAAACCCGTTTAGAACACATGCATAACATCTATTAATGTTCAGATGTTTCATGCAGCACGACCAACATTTATGTTAATGTAGGTGTAGATACTGAAATGATTATTTTAAAAAGTACCGATTCAAAGACCAAAAGGAGCTTTCTATTCGATCACAATGTAAGGGGGCTCCTATTTGAAAAGATCAAAGCGTAGTGGTGGGAGGTGAGCTAGTTTCAGTTATATGCGTTCGCGAGCCTCTCATGTCATTGACCCGTTAACGCATCGCTGTGAGCTAATTATAATGCGTTCGTTCTGGCAGTTCCTTGTACGTTGCGCGCCGGTCATCCCACATCCCAATTGGTGCCGGCGATCTGTGACAAATGCCGTTTCGGTAACTACGCTTCACATAGGTACCGGCTGCTAATCAGCTCGAACGAGTTATTCTCTTGTACACTTGCGTATTTCGGTTTGTTCTTAAAAGGCTACTACAGACGCAATGTGTGCTGTTATCAACGAGGCTTATACAATAAAAATTTTAATTACATTTTTACCTTTTCATCCAAAATTGAAATTATAAAGTAATTTGAACACCACTCCGTTACGGTAACAATATTTCATAGCCAAATTATAATTACTAGTAAAACTAATATACACGAGTCTGGCGTGTAAGTTTTAAGGTTATCTAAAAACTACCGTAATTCATCAACCACCAGTGGATCTACCTAGCTGGCAATTTAAGCTCTCGATGTGCTGAAATTCCGGTAAAAGTAGAAAAGAAACTGCGGCGGTTCCCACGGTCAAGTTTACGACGAGGGAGACGGTATGGCGGCGTGTAATCCGCGCGAGTGCAGTCATTGTACAGTTGTGCACCACGCCCGAGCCCCCGGAGGGCGCCGAGCGTCACCTCGATTGTCCCTTTGTGTCCGACATTACCGTTCACTTGTTACTAGCAACGAATAACTTTCACTTTTCTATTCGAATAGGCTACACCTAGCGCTAGGGTATGTACGGCTCGTGTTAAAAATAAGTGATCGACGAAGATAAGTAACGTCTACGGTCGATGGCTAGCTGTGCTAAAAACGAAATTTCATAATTTTACAATGCATGCATCTTTTAAAAACAATTTTAAAACCTTATTCGGATGGCTTGCGGTTAACTTAGATAAATATTTATTAATATACATGTCAATAATATTCACAACATATTTTAGAATAAAATTTAAAACAAAATAAGGGTAACCAACAATAGAAAGTTACGAGTAATTCTAAACCAGTAGTTTATTGGTGATGCTTAACATTAACAACCCACGATAACTCTTCAAATCCAAAATAGCCTCGGCAATAAATGGAATCGATTGGTAATAATAGCTTTTCACTGTGACCATAATAGTTTCAAGGATTTATTCGTACAAGCAATAACTTGGACCTGCTTATATGGTCTTCTAGTAAAAGTTTAAATGTCTCTTCTATCCTGCCCATGAACAGCTCCTTCTTATTGCAAGATTCAGTAACAGAAATTAAAGTCAAATATGTGATGATTTTACACGAGCAGATTTCTTAGTAACAATAACATTCAATTCCTTATATGGGTCATCTAACGAGAGGTCTTTACGGGCAATTTCATCCGCAGTTAAAGCAAGAGAAATGCTATGATAGTGTATAGAATTTCAAAGGAAAAATTGCTTTCAAGCGATTTAGTGTACCGTGTCTTGGAAGATAAATATTGTTCTTTACAAAAAGTTATTTAAATGTTCATTGTCCTCAATCCCTATGTTCGTATCGAGCCAATGAATAAGACCGGAAGGAACCTGTATTTCATAAATTGAATCTTATAAACAACCAGCGACAACCTCCCGCTATATTTATTCCCATCAAACAGCCCTCGTCTCGCTTCGGGAAAGTAAACTTATGCTAAGAAAAATACTCGCATTATTTTAAATTACTTTATAACTTTTTTATTTATCGACAGATTGCAATGAAACAAATAAACAAGTATTAAGTGATGCTTACTGCAATATATTAGTAAAAACCAGAAGGAAATCGGTAAGGCAGTTTTTGAGATCAGCGCGAACAAATGCACAGACAAAGAAACAAAAATTGTAACAACTATTGTTGTGTTCTATTGCGTTAATATAGGCCCCTAATAATGTTTTTGTCATATATCGTTCATGAACAGAAAGCAATCAGTTAGAATTTTATTATATGAATAGATCAAGCGCCGAGTCGACCAACACCACTACACCAAGACAATCAACGTGTATACCAAATTGGAATTCCTTCAGCTTTTTAGGCGTTATTGTAAGATCAAATAAATAATTATTGTAACATTTATGTTTGTTAAAAAAAATGCAATGCGTCATAGTCTCTGCTGTAGAAACCATTATTGATGTACGAGTGTAAACATATAAGTAAAAAGTCACCGCTTTAAACTCCAGTACAGACGTCTTACGTGGGTGGCAAATGTATAGCTCTCTGCTATCACTCCTCGTGCAGACAGTGTGATACTACTCAAATCAAAGAGAGCTATTAGCATAACAATTTCGCAAATGCCGACCGCGGCCCACGAGAGAACAATCGGCGTGCCGCGGCACGTCGCGAGTCGTGCTTATCGCGCTCCAACGTTAGTTAGTTGAATCTTTATGTGCTCTCTTTCGCCTTCACTGCCGGTCGCATTACGGCCTGTTGACGCACTTATTCTGACGGCAAAAAAACTAGTCTTCCCATGTGCACCAAATTGTTACTGACATTTTAGGAAATTCCATATAACATCGAACATTCACCAGAGAAGCCGGATAATTTTATAAAGATTTTCCTTCCTTTGATTAACTTGTTTGTAGTTATAGCTCAAAGTTGATAGACATCACAATTCTGACAAAAACTAAATACTATATGATTACATGATAATACTAAATAATGAACTGACCATTAAATCTTACGAACAATAAATTCTGATAATCGTAACACAATCAAGAAAAGGTGGACATTAAAAGAAAGTAAAAAAACAACACGTGAAGACCGAATACAATTTTATTTTATTGTGTGATCATATAATCCTACAAACGCTTTTATAAATTTTAGATGTGAAAACTTTCTTGGTATAAGTTGTTGGCCGTATATTTTTTCCACGGCCACGTACATATACCCAAAAGAAATCAAAACAATTTCTGCTTTAACAGCAAACACAATCATCGTTAAGTACTGCTCCTTGATGTGATATTATCGTAATCAACATAATTTGTTATCTGGCACACAACATATATATTTTCTCTTGCGATAACACGAGCAATGACATTAGTATGCGTGAGTTCTGTGGTGAGTTGCAATCGGAGAAGCTCTCATCTTGAATGTATAGATAGACAACGGGACCGCGGCGTTGCTATCTTATAGCTATGAAGACTTCAACGCTTGTTTGGTCTTATCATAATTTAGATATACATTTATAACATTTTCTATATAACTATTTGTTAAAAATATTATTCATAGTCACACACACCTATAAAATTAAATTATTGATAGTATCAGGCGTTACTTTGCGGAAATTCATTGTATTAAATTAATACCAATTTAAAATTAAATAACACAAAATTTAATACTGCCTACTAACTAGTCCATAAACATTAAAATAAATAAATATTAAAAAATGAAGGTGTTCTGTGTGTGCATGTACGTACTCACACAACATCGCACTAAAATTGCATGTGTGTCACATGATGCTTTGTTAAAAGTGTATGTTTGCGTGCGTGAAGTTCGAAGTACTTTAGTTGAATATTCAATTTCAAATTAGTTTTATAATCCTTATCGGAAAATAGAAAATATCTTGAAGCAACAGGAAATCGTGCTGGCCTAATCGTAAACTATTTTAATTATGGTTTTCCTACGTAACGCTCAGGAAACATGTTGCATGAGAAGATTCGTTTACTAATCCTAGTATACAGTCATCGCGAGTGAGTAATAGGCTAATATCCCAGAATTACGATGCTGGAATTCTAGATGTTTTTTTTTGTCATATAAATAACCCTGTATTTTAGTAGGTCGGTGTTATATTCAGCTATAGTAAAGTGTACGAATGATGTTTTAGTGTTTATTAGCATTCTCCGTGGATAAAAGCATTTCGCGTATGAATTTCACCTTTGACGCCTGCTTACATGCAGGGTGCACGAAGCGGGGAAAAGTGCAGAGTGCGAGGGAGGACTACAAAACAAAGCACACACCATTACCAGAGATTAGAGAGCTCCGTCGATTGCAACGCGATGAGTAGGGTACTTTTATGCGAATGTTGTGAAAGGAAAAGGAAACACACCTCTCGTAGATAAGACCAGATTTTCGCTTCATTCATTCATGTTAATGGCCAAGATTATTATATCTGTCAGCTAAAGGCGTTATTGCCAGTTGCCACAACTTTTGATTAACTTTAACATTTCAGACGCTTTGAATTTTAGAATATTCTGGTAAAATTTGAGCAAATAAAAAAGTTAAAGATCTGTCCATCAAACAGTTGAATTGAAAGCATTCTAGAAACAAGAACCAACTGCAGGGCCATAATAAATAACCAAGATGTGTTTATGATAAATGGCGACAATAGAAGATTTTACTATATTGTTATGACTACAGTAATTTGCGGGATTTTTTACATTTCTAATGATATGGAAATGGCAAATTTCAGTACAGTGAATAATAAAAAAATTTGAACATGATACGGACTGTTTCTTGACTTAACTGTTTCTGTAACGTACCCGTGAACTGCGATAAAATGTCTCATTTATAACCTCTCCAATAAAAAATTAGCTTAATTTCCCGTGTATAATGGACGTTTCATACATGTCTTTAGAGTATACAATACATTATTATTTAAAATATTTTTTACTTACTAACTATAAGTTAAGATTCATTTGATTTATGGCACTGACCTTTTTGTGTGGTTCAATTTCTTACCGAAACAACTTAAATGTTCCAGTGATCCTGTACAGAGCGAATCGTATGAATGTTTTACCATCTCTCGTAATGACGTACAATTGGTCATGAAACTAATTACTGCAACTTTAATTTTCTACGGGACAAAACTGTATTACCTACACAGGCACAATGCAGGGAAACGAAGGAGAATGAAATATTGGCTAAGATAAAAATAATGAAAACAATTATCTACAACGGAATTACTGTTAGAAACGCATTCATAACCGCTAATCTTTTCGTAAGCAAAACTAAGCCTACGATTGCTACAGTTGCATCACTCACGGTAAGCGCAATGACACCACAACATTATATCGACAGACTCGCGGATACTATATACGGGTGTACTATACACAGCATAATTAACACATTACATACTGCAGCCGAAGGTGTAGAAATAATTAAACGTGGAAAATGAAGATAAGTTTTAGTTAAAACAGTAGATAACGAGACCGCACAGATTGTAGGATTCCGTGGGTACAAGTATTATATCTTGAGAAGAGATTTATTTGTAAGGATCACTATTCTACCGGGACTACTCTTCTAGACATTTAGCAAGAAAAGCAACGGAACATTTGTTTAAAATCCTCGGCGCTCCCAGCTTCATATAAAATCCGAGCTTAGATAGCAGTAAACAGTTATGGCTGATTTTCGTATAATTAAAACCACACACACCTGCCACATAACTGTACTATGAATTAGCAAACAGAGTAAATCCCTCTTATAGAAAAGTCGCTGTTGGCGGCGCCACCCAGTTTTAATATAGACGGAGCTCATGCATGGTGGTGGTTTTTATCTGCCGGGCAAATAACGAACGCCTTCTACAATATACCGTCCAATATTTTTATTTATTTCATCTTTATCATGGTATGGGCACGTAATGCGTAGGGAGGAATGTCATGTGATGGAAGTGGATATATATAAGGGAAGGGGAAGACCGAAGAAGAGGTGGATGGACTGTGTGGAAGACGATATGAAGATTAAGGATGTGTGTACTGAGATGACGAAAAATAGAGATGTATGGACGAAAAGGACACAGTGTGCCGACCCCAAGTGATCGGTATGAGGGCCGGGAAATGATGATTTTTACTTATTTCAATTGCAGTGTCGAACAGCCAATAAGTTGAGCCCCTCTCTTGAAACTTGGCTGACAATACTTTAGTTTTGGTGGTGCGCACGTATATATGACGATGGTGAGTGGTGGCTACTACCTACTATTAAGTGTGGACCGTTTGTTCGATTTCGTCTTGTGATATAAAACCTGATTACAGTATTCGTAAACAATGTCGATCGCCAAAAAACACAAATGAATTCAAACGTATGCATCTTAATTTCTAAGAAACAGCCCGCATGTCATAAATTACTTAGTAATCAAATAACGCAGCAACCGTCGAGACTGCCTGTGCTGTAATATGTCCACGCATTTCTCGGCCAGTTAGCGTATTCAATAAATCGCGTCGATCGCAAGTGTCGCAATTACAGCCAGCACGCGTCGGTGAGTCAGCGATCCGGCCAACACCGGCTAGTCGGCACCACGACCCACGAGCCACGAGCCACGACACCTTCACAGTTGAATAGCACCTCGAAACACGAACTGGATTTTGGTGGCTACGAGAAGTTACATACTTTTGCCATAGTGACGTCATCCCTAGCTGACAACAAAGGCGGTCACTCACTGTGCGCCACTATGATCATAATAAATAAGATCTAGATTATAGTTGATTCCTTGAGGTTATTCCCGTATGATGAGTGTGAATATAACCGAGGCCACATCCTAACATTTTCAAGCCTTGTGCGAATTACATTTAATTGACTTTCCTTTAATAACGTAACAAAAGATCACGAAGAAATAGAAAAACTTGAGGTTACTCTAAAATATTCTGACAGTTTCCGACAAATACAATCCCTACTTGCCGAACGCGAGAAACTTAATTTAATTTAAATAAATATAATTTTATTAAAAACGAAGTGAATTTTATTGTATTAATAAACAAACCGCCTTCCGTCTAATACTTGAGACGGGCATCAAATCCACTAAATGAGGTATTCGAATAAATTATAGGACGGAAAAGCGAAATAGTTACGCGCGGCGGTTGGCGGCCGACGGTTATACGACAAGGTTACCTGACCATTTCTGAACCGGTAATTAAATATGCTTGCATTATGGTGCGGTGCACACCACTGCTACTTGTTTTTTTTTATTAACATTCGAATTTAAAATACTGATTATAGTATCTGTCTAGTGATATTAAATATACAAAGTCAAAGTCGTAATTTGCTATTTTTTTATTACAATTCATTACTTTCTCATAAATGTATTTTCATACATATACGGACAGTTATCGATTTCTGTTCAATAGTCGATTTGAATAGAATGGAATTTTAAATACGATATCGGGATTGCATTGTGAGTAGTAACTCGCACTCTCTTTGCATCTGGCGAAAGCTTACCAAGAATCACATTGTAATGCAGTCTGAACTTCACAATATTAATTCAAAATTGACAATTCCTTGAACGATATCAGAAAACACTTTTTACGATAACAATCAAATATTTTATAAATTTCGTATTTTCAAAACGTAGACCTCCTCTACCTTCCAGCAAGAGTACCATTAAAATCAGTTAAGCCTTTCTGAATATTTTATCCCGTACAACCAGACAAACAAACGTATCATTTTAAAAAGGGTCGTTTCGGTACTGTTATCCTACAAATAAAGTCTATATAAGTGACAAAACAAGACACACAAACACACATGTGAATATTATTTATATACATACACATACGGTAAGGACGTGCTTGTGTGTGTGCCCAGTACCGTCATCACTAAACCCAAGGTGGACCGCGGGTACATTTTTTCCTTATTATTATCATTGATGATGAGGAATACACATACCATGTTTTATTATTTTGTAATCTGATATGACAGACACGACGAAAATGGTCATGAGGTGGCGTTGTCATCGGATAATCGAAAGGGGGAATAGGATTTCTTCTATAAGTGAAGGAGAATAGAAGAGAAAAACAATACAACGCAACCCATAGTGTGCGCAACAGAACTAAGAATAAATCACGAACTCGTATTTTGTTGCATGATGAAAAGTGAAATAACACTATATCACTACGAGATATTATAATTTTGCAACTGTCTCGTGAACTGACGACGGGTTTCTAGCGTAAAATAAAACATGTATTCAATAAACGTCACTCAGATTTTATGCGACGCGAAATACGAATCTTCCGGAACACAATGAGAACCCATAGAAAATACCGACATAAGATACATTTTGTTACAAAGTGATTTACGGCGTCAAAGCTTTTACGTCCATGTTGCAACAATAATAATATCAATTATAACCAGATTGGAAACATTAAACACGGCGTTGCATTCACATACAAAATCGTTTTATTTTAAAATGTACAAATTACAATTAACATCTAGTCGTTATAAAAAAACTGTAATTTTTGTTACGCTCAACAATTTGCTTTTGCTACACGGAATATCCAACTAATCTTGTTTGGATAAAAGATTACTATATACATATGTATATCTCTATGATTTCTTCAGCAAAGATCCGTCTAGGGCAGTGCTACCCAAACTCTTTTCGTTCTTAATAAAATTTTTCATTTACGAGTACCACTCCCCATACTTATCCATACCTACTTCTAAAAATGTGTCTCGTATAAAGGTTTAGCACTTTAGTAAGTTATTAGTTATAAAGTTCATTTTTAAACTACATATTGTTGAAATAATACATTATAACAAAAGTTTATCTAAGTTAACTGTTTTAACTTCTCAGTATTTCCGCCATTACCAATATAATTATTATGATGTCCAACGGGACACCGCGTACCCCCGGGGGTCAGATTGGAAATCGCTGGTCTAGGAGACCTCGTCAATGTTACACTTTTTAGACGACAACAAATTTTAAAAATACAAGCCTAATGTATGGGACAAACATAAAATAAGTAACGAAGCGATGACATACGTCGCTCGATACACTTGGAACTTATACGTTCGTCATTGACAATAAAAAGCAAATTGTCCAGGCCCCCAGGAATCCAAAGTCTTTAAAGGAACCGTGGCATCAATTAATGGCTGTTAATAAATTGCTATTTATGAATAATAATAGATTGCCATTTATAAGATATTCATAATTACAATTGAAATAAATATTATGATCTGCAGCAGTTAAAAATGCCTGTCTTGCATTGTTTTCGCGTACCGAGTTACAAATAACTGACGTAAATAATTTGCTACTGGTATGCATGCGTCTTAGTTTGTTATCATAGCATTGTATAAAACCACATCCATTGTATAAACAATAGCATGAAAATAGTACCGAATCTGCATCGATAAGTTATCGTGACGCAAGTCTGTAATTAAAACAAATAATAAAAAAATTCCTTGTATAACAATACCTATAAGTAACTAAACCTATTATGACACGGAGATTTCTATCTCGGGACACTTCGAAGAGTCACGAGCACAGATGATATTGTGCAATAGAAGCACATTCATATGAGATTTCGGACTCTCGCCGTATGTGCCGGTTTCTGCAGGTAACAGTTCCAAATAAGCACGAACCTGTCCGCCTGGAGGTCTGATATTTTTTGAACTATCCTCCTACGACAACACAAAAAAAAATCTGGAAAATGACTAGGACGTAATAATTATGTCAAGAAGGCATCGTCCAAGGCAGCACTGATCAATAATATGAGTCCAATTGCAGTTAAATTGTAGATATGTTCTCCAAAAAGACCATACAATTTTGAATGACCTCTCTCTATCAAAACAGTACTTTACAAGATTATCGCGTAATGCAAGATCGCAATCAAACTTGAGATGTACGAAACGCATTTAATACACATAGGTAAGTGGGCAGGGGCCATAATTATGTAATGCATTGATCAATTTACCTACGACATCAATTTATTGACATTGAATTTTAAAGGTATGCAGTATATAATCGTATAACTCATATACGTTAAGCATGAGTGTAACACTCGGCCTTTGTTCACGAATACTACAAATAATACATTTATAATAACCCTTGCAATCCTTAGTGGCTCATTAAGCATGATAAAAGAAAATAATGAGTCTTCGTATCCGTATACATAAATAAATACTCTACAGAAGTACAAAAATAATATGAAAACCACATAAAATGATTTGAAAAAAAGATTGTAATAGCATTTAGAATGCTACTGGTGAAGTGCATATTAATAAAAATATCTAAATGAATATTTCATAGTCCGCTATTACCGAATAGTTATCAAAAAAGATTCAGTACCCACTTCTCCAATTAGGGACTTCAAGTATTTTATCCATTGGCGACCCTAGGCTCAAGTTAAGCAACTCCAAGTGGAGGGGCCGATGACATCAGCAGGCGGAACCATTCGCTCGCCCACGGCCCTCCTACTCGCTGGCAGAGCCTTGCAAAACCCTACGAACACAGAGGCCATGGTGAGGAGAAGCGCGATTAAACCGCACTTAGAACAGGTTCAGAATTAAAGTTGCTGACTGTATACCAACAATGAAACTGTATCGGGGCCGAATCAATAAATCGTCGGAATTTTTTTTGACATTTTTGTTAGAGTGTCTTTGTGGCTGACTCTATTTATCTACCAGGTGACATCCACTATATTTTAAGATTTTTATAGTAATAAACATTTACAATTTTTATCTTTACATCATATTTTATCATTAACACGGTCATTTGCATTGTCACCGCCACGAAAGCATTTAAATAAATAATGCGGATGGATGGCTTCTCTTGCGGTTTCAATTTTGTTCAAGCAAACTGCAAAAAGTTTTCATTGTATTAGAGGAAAAAACTTTTCACTGAGTTTTAATATAGAAATCGGATGCAGGGATCACGACCGCGATTCGCGCGCTCCTGTAGAGATGTAAATACATCAGATGGATTACATGAAATGAATCATTTTAATTATAAAATATTCAAAGTTTTTAGACAATCTCGACCCATACAATGCCATATTGTATTCAGGTTTTATTCATCGGATGATTACAACCGGAATACCTACCTACACGATCGCTTTCCACATTGCTCTTATCTATCTGCTCGTGTATCACATTCGATTTTTGTTTAATTTTGTATACATGCAGACTTTGGAGACTCAACGACGGTTATAAATAATATAAAATATAATCGAATTCTAATTTCAGAGTGATTTATAATGAAGTGCTTTAATTTCCTCCCGAGTACAAAAGTACGCCAAAATTGCTCTTTCCTTTATAACGGTGCGGTGCGCGGCGTGAGAGTGATTCGCGCGCAACAATGGCTCTGTTGTCGGCAACGCACGTGAGCACTGCGCGCATCATCACATGCCAGCTGGGCACGCTTCACCAGTTTACTAAACGAAACGTATACACGATGCAATCCGCTCAATATCAAATATCTGTTATTACAAAACCTTTAAATCGTGTTTATAGCCCACTTGGAGTTAACTGACCACCGGGTAACCACCCTCAAGCAGGAGAAAGTAATTTAATTCGGGAACGGAAGTTACACTACTTCTAAGGACTAAGATGAAATGAGCTTTTTGTAATTATAATAGGCCACAACATCCTTAATGCCGAAACAAAATTCATTAACCCTTTCAGACCTGACTTAAACAGGCGTGCGCATCCTTAAAATAAAACATTGTAGGCAAATTTATTTGTTTTTCGAAACGAAACTGATACGCATCGAACGTGCTGTTTATGGCGCGTATACTAAAAAATAATACACATTTCGAATGACTACTCGGTCGCGTCACAGACGTCATGAAAGATGGCTGCATTTTTTGGTTCGACCTCCCGCATCGGTAAGTAACTAAAATGTAATTATTGTTGTTGAATTACAGTTATATTGATATAACGATATTTGTTACGATATTATCTATTAGATTGTGATTGAATTTCATAGAAATTTAAATAATTTATATTCGTTTTGATAGATTAAAATTAATGCGCACGGTCGTAACAGTTCGGTTTTAAAGTAATATTTGATCGTTAAAATGTCACGCTCGTGCGTATTGTTATTTGGTATATTTTTTTAAAGTAGCATGGTGTATTTCTTCTGTATCTTGATTTTATTTGTTTATTATAGGAGGACTGTCCGATGAAGCTATTTTAGAAATATTAGGCGACGGGAACGACTCCGATATAGATGATATTTTGGAGGAAAATTTCTTGCTCGATCCTGAAGATGAGACGCAAGTCCAGCCGCATGAGTTTCAGCTACTTTCAGACGCCTCAGCATCAACAACTATTGAAACTAGTGAACCAGTAAGTTCATCAAGCATTACACCCAGTCGACATGAACAAAGTAGGGGCAGGATATGGAGGCAAAAAGAGTACACTGATAAACCACATGATTTTCAACTACTTCCGGTTAATCCAATAAGAGCTCCGATGGACTACTTTTCTGATTATTTTGATGACAAATTCTATAAATTAGGAGTGGACTGTACAAACAATTACCACATGAGAAAGACTGGTCGTATATTAAATGCATCTGGAGTTGAAATAAAGCAGTTATTTGGAATACACCTGTTAATCGGGATTTTTAACTATCCTCGCCTCTATTTGTTTTGGCGTCAAAATACCCGTTTAGCAGTCATAGCTGACATTATGACACGCGATCGTTTTACAACTTTGCGAAGTGCCCTACATTTTGTGCCTGAAGATCAGCCTTTATCTGCCGAACAACGACTAAATCCTTTGTGGAAGGTACAACCAGTAATCGATCAAGTAAAGCAAGCTTGTCGTAAGTTAGAAAGAGTGAGCGGAAAATATTCCATAGATGAACAGATGATTCCATTCACTGGAAGATGTAGTTTGCGTCAAGTTGTCAGAAACAAGCCTAGACCAGTTGGGTTAAAAAACTTTGTCATCACAACAAGTGAAGGCCTAACGATTGACTTCGAAATTTACCTCGGTGCTAGAACAGCATTTACTGAGCGGGAACTGGGTGTAGGTGCCTCAGTTATATTACACTTAGCTAAAGCAGTTCCTCCTGGAAGTTGTTTGTACTTTGATAGATTTTTCACGAGTGTTTCTCTGATAGAGAGACTACACCAGTTAAATTTACATGGAACTGGTACAATAATGATGAACAGGATTAAAGAGAGAAAAAACTTAAATTTTAAACCGGATAACAAAATGTTGAGAGGAGAATCTCAACAATTTGTATGCGACGATTTAGCCTTAGTGAAATGGAAAGACAACAAGTCTGTAATCATGATATCAAATTGCACAGGATCGGACAACACGTCCATCGTCAAACGATGGGATAAAAACAGTAAATGCTACATAGATTTGTCGTGTCCGAAAATTATATCTAACTATAATAGTAATATGGGTGGAGTGGGCATATTGAATCAGCAGATGGAATATTACCGTGCATTTATAAAAACTAAAAAATGGGCATTGAAAGTCATCATTCATTTTGTAGACTTAGCCGTGGTAAATGCATGGCGGCTGTATCGTAATGATTGTATTAGATCAAACGTCCCTCAAAGTAAAATAATGGATCTTTTAAATTTTCGCTTAGATATAGCAGAAGGGTCGACTCAAACTCCAATAAAGAAGGTTTTGGATGATGATTGGATGGACGATAATGAGGAGGTTGCTGGTTCATCCATCCAAAAGTTTAAACAGCCGACTCCGTCCGAGTCGAAACGATACGACGGGTATGGCCACTTACCAATGTTTGACGACAATTTACTATCTCCAAGAGTTTGCAAGTTAGAGTCGTGTAACAGTCGATCTAAGATTATTTGTACTAAGTGCAAAGTATATTTGTGTCTCTCTAGAGGAAAAAATTGTTTTTCTTTATTTCATGAAAAGTAAGATACTGGAATAACTATTGATTAAATTGATCTCAATTATTGTGATACCATATTGATTAGATTTAAAATTAAATTAGATATTATTTTTAGAACCAGATAATTATTGTTTCATAGATATTTTTTGTTAAAATTACTTTATAATAGAGTAAAAGTAAATAAGACTGAATTTAAACCTAAGACTGATTAAAACGTTGTAAATTAAAATAAACTTATTGTATAAATTTGTTTTATTTTTAAGCAAATAGCATTTATTAGAAAAACGCACAAGCGTGCACGTTCCGGTTATACACCGAATGCGCACGATCGTGTCAGTACTTTTTTGTAAAAACTGAAACATTTAGATTTTTTTATTCATTTTTTTGTGTGCTTTAATTCAGAAGTATCTATTTCTGGTTTACTCTTAAACTTGAAGTTCCTTAGGCGATCAATTTTTCGCACACTGTGACCGCCCTTATCTAAGGAGCTGATTGTGGCGGTTGTGGCGCGACAAAACATTCACGAATTAAGGCTGGTCTATGTGTATTTGTATGTTATTAAATCGTGATATTTTTACCTTCAAACATGAATGTATCAATAAACTTTACTCTGTGCCGCCGCTACCATCAGGGCAAGATATTCTATATTTCTATTTCTATACTACAACTACATTACATTTTAGTTTCCGCTCATGAATAGACGAATAAAAGAGGATCTGTCACGACGGTCGATCGATGTTCATAATCGAAAGCTCTTGTAGATCTCGCCGGTATACCACTGTAATACGTAATATCGATGTATTGTATCGTAACTTAATTAATTAGCTGACGACATCGGCAGAGTTGGCCAGTGGTGCTGTGGACTTATTTAGGCAAATCTTACATACTTAAATCTACCAACTGTCAAAAGAATCGGCTATCACGAGTAAAAAAGAATTAAACATTGTCAAAAACTAAAAAAAAACTTTTAAAACTGTCTTCAATTGGTATGTCGTCGCCATGTTGGTCGAGTCATGTGAAATTAATTTTAAATCGCTCATAATTGGTACGTTTCAATTTGAACTTATCATCCTTATTAAGTCACTAAAAATATGTTTAAAATACTGGTATCTATACTAATACTGTGAGGTAATAAATATTAATACATTACAAATATAATATAGGTTGTACTCGTGATGAAAATTTTAGCCTACTGATTTGCGAATGTAGAAAAAAAGGGGACAGTTATTCACGTCGGCAAGCTCACGACACATTGGAGTTGTGCGATACAGCTGTTTCGGACGCTCACTCGATTGGCGGAATCTAACGACTTGTGTCGAGAAACTGTCGTCTAGCAACGGGCACATACTTTAGGATCATCCCAACGATCCGATTCACGTAGCCTCTGTTCGAGTAAAATGTATTATTAAATGTATTAAATTCTGATAGACAAATACAAATTAGTTTAATATAAGGTAATTATATAAATTTTATGTCACATAGCTTTTGTATTGTCCAATTTGGGAGATATTAAAGATACACACGCAAACACACGCATGCTCATCTATACTAATAATAAAACTCTAATTGATTGCTTTCTGTACATGAACGATATATGTATAAGAAAAAACATTATTACGAGCCTTCATTAACGCAATAGAACCCAAAACAATATTTGCTAGAATTTTTGTGTTTGTCTGTGCGTTTTTTCCCGCTAGTCTCGGAAACGGCTTAAACGATATCGTTCTGGTTTTCACTAATGTATGTAAGTTTCTTTCATTGCAGTCTGTCCATAAATAAAAAAAGTTACAAATTAATTTATAATAATGTAAGACATAGTTTCCCAGAAGTTTGCTAGTATTTACTATAAATGTCGTTAATAAAATTTTGATCCGCCGACTACACAGAATTCTCCATGTGAAAATTGTTGTCAATACAAGATTTTAAAATCGAGATTTCAATTTTTCTCCAATATAAAAAACGAATCCAAGAGGCAATTCAAGAGACATATGAAACCATAGGCGTAATCAAATCCAATTACTCACGACCGATCTTTAATAGGCACATAAAACACGGCTATCTAACCGAAATAGTCGTAAATGTATAAGGCAGAATTAGCTACTAAACAGATAATTATTGTAGACACGAGTCGAAATCTTTTACGAACTACGGCGCATATCAAAGAGAAGACTCGTTGTGATAAACCTGCGAGGATTCTCAGTTCAATATAACCAACTTAGAATCCTAAAAATAAAATTATAACTAAACACATATTATATTATAATATAATACAGAAAGCCGTATAATAAGAACAAGCACACAAAGAAGATAAATTCCAGTTTCCGCAAACATGCAGGGCAATGGTTACTTAAAGGTAAATTACAAAAGATTATTATATGCGAAAACATGTTCTAAGTTTAGCGTGGCGTCAGTTTCCCCGAGAACCCACAGTAACTTATTAACGATAAGTGATAAGGTAGGAAAGGTTTCAAATATCGTTTATAAACATGTTATACCCGCCGCAGCAGTTTCATCATCAAATATTCTATAGACGTGAACACAGTATAAACGAGAATTCGCAAGATTACAGAATAGTGGCTCTATTTTTCTATAAAACGGATTATAACACTAATGTGACATTTAGCCCTTGAACAGAGTAAGGATTACTTTGCGGTCATCTATCGATCAAAAACAGCTTGCCACTTACTCGGATCTATTGAATGCCACAACATAATACATAATAGTAGATAAACCCGCCGCGGTTAAACATATCGAATAACTGTTAAGTCTACGTTCCTGTCCGGAAATCCTTAGACTCGTGTATTTTTCTCTTTGCAACAGCATCTCCCTACTAAAAGTAGCTTTAATACATGTAGGAAAGTTAATTAATAATTAAAACAAAAAAATATATAATTTCATGGGTAATTGTTTTCAATCCGGAATAACTGAGACTGAACAGTAACATTGCGTAATATTTTTTTTTCATTATTATTAAATAGATAATAGAGATCATGGAGTAAAAATTCTGAAAGCCGTTCCAGTTACTACACGAATTAGGCAGTTAAATACATGAGACATTCTTGTCTGATCTAGCATACGCAAATGTTGCCATTATATGTAAAAATAAATACGACCCATACTCGGGTTATTACTTGCACGATTTGATTATACCTTGGCTTTTCAAAATCTGTTTTAAAATATTTTCAGAAAAAAATAAATTTGGAACTGGTGCAATTCCTGTGAACAAGTTTTATTTTTATAAACAGTAAGGGTTATCAATTTTCCAGGAAGTGTCAAACTATCAGTATTTCGTATGAGGTCCTCTAGTCTTAAATAGACTCCTACTCAGCTGCGGGTGACATCATTAGTAAAATCGAAAGTGCCGCATTATCTATTTTTGAACTATTGCAAAATAATATTCGCAACGACAGTACGGTCCCCGCATGACGCAAATCAATGGACGGTCGGCATTAAATACATACATACAATTGGTACAAGATTTCTGTTTCGTTATAACTATAAAGTTATTATGGACGTTTACACACGATGTGTAGCCGAGAAACGCTAAGCTTAAATCTGTTTCTTAATTGTGTATAACCACTCGAGCCCTGTTACATACACAAACCAAAACGGCATGTAAACCTGGTAACTAGATAGAATATTATATCTGAAGATTTTACAGTTACATAGGGAAGTAAGCGACACACAGGTTCAGAAGTTGCACTATATTTGTGGCGATTTCCTGACCTAGCCAACTCCTCCTTTCAATTTGAAAACATTGCTCATCAGAACTCATTTTTATGGCCAAATTTAAACCTTATTTTTTAAGCCAAATTTATAACCGTGACGGCCGAACCCTATACAGTAACAAAAGCTTTACATTCTTTAACGGTTACTTTGATTGGCTCATCTAAACCGCGTAATGTTGGCATCACTGTAGCAGTAGACCGGATCACGTTTCACAGGTGTACCACTTATTAACTCGCTTATATAGTGTCCGATCAACCGTGTTGGCGTTGAGGTTCGAAGAACTTGTGCACAAAGCAGTTAAAAATCTTAAACAATGATAAATGACCATGGTTTAAATAAATAAAACGCCTATTTCGGCACACATGCGTCAAGTCAAGGTAGTGAATTTCCAAATAAAGCTCCCATTTTGCTATTTATTGGAATAGAAGTGTCATAAAGTAAAACATACATTCGGATTCACTTTGGACAGGTGACATTAAAGTGTGTCCAGGTGTTGTCAAAAATTTCCTGTACCAATGGACATTGATAGAAAAAATTAAGTTGTGAGGATGGCCACTAGTCGCAACATGGTAGTGTTAGATATCAGTTGACAAATCTTATCACACGGCATTCCGATAGGCTAGGAAGTGCCAACAATCGGGTTTACCGCTAACACCTTCAGGTCGATACCTGAAACTATAGCTGCTTTACGCCGTGAATGGACGGCTGACACTAATATTTACACATCCATATTAATAAGAACAACAGAAACGATTACCAAGTAGATATTTATGAATAAGCCGATCGCTTATCTCAATCTATTAACAGGGGCCGATTACAACCACAACGATATTCATACTACTATACAATAATTAATAAAAAAGCAAATATTCAATTTAAAATATTAGCCCGCGCATAACGGAATGTCGACTGCTGGATTTTGGATGGATCATGTTGAAAATAATAAACCTCCATGACAATGGATTATTCTAACCTCACCAAGTCGTCACACAACAAGGTACAGAGTGGAAAGCGTCACTCCACACGACATTTGAATCGTAAGTGAATCTATGAAATGCTCGGAAATTGACTAAAGCAGCGTCTTTACCAAAATTTAATACAATATTACGGTATCTTTAGGTATACGTTTACAAATGATGCGCTACCGTTCCGTTATATAACTTTCCATTATACATATATATATTTACAACAATATCAGATAATTTTTTTGTTCATAATAAACAATCCTGTAGATACAAGTACATATACCGGTCCTTGTATATCCTATTGGTCAGTCTCACTCGCTCGTACTGTATTATATAAGATGATGGTTGCTATTTATATTGATTAGCGCCCCCTTTCCCCTAAAGGGGGTTGCATCAGATGACGGCTTCGAGGCCTCCAGGCCAAAGCCAACTTCGGGTGGTGTTTAGTGGGTAGGCCCCTAGGTTTTTTCGGGAGTCCCACATAACCAGCGCAGCCGGCTGCGCTGGTATGCTATGAGCATTCACCACCCCCCTCCCCCGCTTTTCGGAGGGTAGCCCTATCTCCTTGTCTGGGTGCAAAAAAAAAATTTATATTGATAAAGTTTATGAATAAACCTTAAAAGGCTGAATATACTCCGTTCTAATCTGTTTCGTTTACTAATTACTCACGTAATTGACCTATACCTGAATTTTTTACCATTCACAAAAAAATGTTTTCTCTCTGGCAAAGGGATCACAAGACAACTCCAGTGAGACATTACTGTCAACGACGCATTGCACGGGCCATTATTTCGTGATGGAGAATCTTAAAAGTACATTGTAATAATCCTCTCATCGTTAATATATCGATAACAGCGAACTTGCGCGTCGGTTGTACTGTACCGCCACGTTGCGAAGCGAGGGAAGCCGCTCGCCAATGACTCACAAAGTCACGACGGCCGCCGGTTCGTCGCGCGCCCGAGCCTTGTCGTAGTCGCCACAAACATTCGACTCTGCCACACACGACCACGTACAAAAAACTAAACACTTCTACGATGTGTACTTGGATGGATTATGAACTATTTTCCTACTAGTAAAATTGATAGTTATACCATTTGAATCAATTGTTGACTGAAGCCATCTGGAATCGTTTCAGGAACCGGTTACTTAAACTGATGCGATGATAGTAAGCGTCGACCGTGCCTAGTACTTAACTGTAAAAAAGAAACAAGACGACCGTCTTCTCTTGTTATGGAGTTGGCGGTTTGCGACGCAGTACAAGGCTGTAGGCTTACAAGTATATAAATAACAATTTGTTGATGTTAATTTATTGTCTTGAAGATTGAATTAATGCGCGTTATATTTATAATAAGATATAGTAAATTGGCTAACACATCATAGCGGTTACGGCTACATGCTATAACTAGAATCACATCAAGGTAAGATTACCTAAATAGGATTAGAACATCGCTTTCTGATTATCACATTAAGATAAACGATTCGATGGTCTCACTGATATTTAAGAATAACAAAATTTGTAAACTGTAATCGTCTGCATCACCGAGGGCTATTTGATGACGTAACCTTGCAGCCGTGGGCGAGAGGAGGCCCTGAACGATCCTCTTCACAACTGTGAGGAAATCGCCCAGCTGATTTGCTCTAAGAAACTAATCGAAAACGATACAGTTCAGTTTCCATGAATGTACTAGAGTATAGTACTGCTCAACTCTTTTTTCGACCGGTATACAGAAAGGGTAACATATATATAGATTAATTTTGAGAACAAGACATCACCCAGCGATTATTTAGATCGATGGGCACCGTACTTTGCCAACATCCTAATATTTTGTATTATCAAAATATGACATAAGACAGACGCAATGCATACATAAATTGTGTGGTTTGGGTTATTGTTTCCTAGGGATATCGAAACAATATCCTTTTCACTTTATTACAAAATGGGGGGAAGGGGAGAGTGAGGTGTCAGCAATGCGATAGTAAGTGAGCAGGAAGACACAAACACAATTCTTTAAATATATCAAAGCATCGAGGAAGTACTTTTTGTTGATAATAACCAAAAAACAAATTAATTCATTTACAAGTATGTGAATACACTGATGCTAAAAATGAAATTCAAAATTAATTTAAGGACTGTAACAAATAAATAGTGAGATAAAACACACCGTTTTATCTATTAATCTCTATTAATTGTTCCGTACATCTATCCGCGACCTTCTGTATTTATTGAATTTTATTTCCGGTGGCGTATTGGCTTCGTATTGAAAGCTCCATGTGAGAATATTAACATACTATGAGGATCATTTCATCATTCACTATTCCCACTATGAACAAAATAAACACAACCAACAACCCTAGATATAGTCATCAATTTATAGCAATCTCAGCTCCTGTTATTTATGGCAATATAGGAAGTTGGTTTCCGATAGCATTTAAGTGAAGAAACTATTTTACCCGATGCTTTATAGTGATGTAGCTTGAAACTGACAATTTATTATAATTACAAATCACAAACATCAAAATATTCCATTTACCAATCGGAATAGTTCCAATATGACTTATTCAATAAAAACTGTTACTTTATCAGACCAAACAATTCAAAAGAAAAGAGTGCCTTTATAAAATATAAGTAACATTTTGCCCGCATAATCTCTCAGGACAACACATAGAGCTGGCCAAGATTATTTGTTTTTTACTCTGAAGCACAGTCAACCCTGTTACTCCATGGAATTGTTAGTAAAACAATAGAACAATAAATCTAGGCTTAAACTACATAGTTATCATCTATTTATGCTCTATGCATTGAAACCTTCAAATGTCAAAATTACATAACATAATGGCATAATTAAATTCATGCAATGCCTATGTATAATATCTGTACTTGATAGCGCTGTGATCAGTGCGGGGGTGTAAGTGGAAATATTATTTTTATTCTAGCTGGTTTCGAAAATATAATCATAACAATTATAGTTTAAATAAAGACAAAAAATTTGTTTAATCAATAACAAAAATTTAGTATAGTTTTATGTAATATTTGGATAGGCAGTTTTGAATATAAACATATATAAATAGTATTTTGTAACGGCGCCTCCGGTAGTCGGTTCACGCCATATATGGGTGGG
This sequence comes from Megathymus violae, assembly GCA_003671415.1. NCBI lineage: Eukaryota > Metazoa > Arthropoda > Insecta > Lepidoptera > Hesperiidae > Megathymus > Megathymus violae. The sequence goes on from PDGT01000044.1 coordinate 290,733, forward strand.
CAACGCAAGGCCGCGCAATGTCCTCACTAGTTGATTTAAACAATGTTCAGTTGACCCACGGCCTACAACTTTCGCTTCAATATCATCTATCAAATGATAATTTTCTCCCAATAAATCTGACTAGTCTGACAATCTAGTTCTCAAAAACTTAGGCCTTATCATATTTTTATTGCGAATGTATAAAAGGCATTATCATATTTTTATTGTGAATGTATAAAAGGCATTGTCTACTTGACTGATGGCTCTGAGTAATTCAGATATACTTTATTTATTAGCTGGCATGTCGTTTGCAGATTATGCATTATTATTCATGTGCATGGTGTTACAACAATTGCTTGATAATATTATTTTATAAGTCAGGTGATTCATCCCAATACCACACACAAATGTGAACATATTAAACAGTTAAGCATAACAATTTTTTTTCATCATAATTGATTAACAACAATAATGTCATCCGATGGTATGTTTAACGGCTGTATCTGTGTTCTTTACACACCAAAAATGATTCTTTTACAGAGACCTATAAGATATATCAGAGGGATATTATTGAACTTCATAATTATAACCAAAATTATTGAATATCAGAAATACTAAATCACATAATATTTCATACAAATATATCAAATGATTTTAGACAGAGCCACAACTTAAATAAGCAGTGTTTGTTGATGTTTGGTTCTTGCATCTAACAATAGAAATTATACATCTGAATAAAATTTAAATTTACAGAACGTTAACCATCCAAAACTGTCAGACATGTAATAACTAAAATTATATCAGAACTAACATTGTAAATTAAACACTAACAAATTTATACATAGTTTTTTAATAGTACAATACCATAATATTCTTATGGTAAGGTTTCACAAAAAAAACTTTTAGGGACATTGTATTTAAAAAATCACCACCTATTGCTAATTGCAATATAATACCTTGAAGAGAACATGTTTCAAGAAAGTTTATTTATTTGAGATCCACCAACATGGCATACACAATTGTTTATTAATATTTACAAAGGAAAATTTGTGTTCCTGGAATTACCAACGGTCATGGCGTGCTAATTTAAAATCTCAATGTGGGATTGGAGACACAAATATGAAGCATTGAATTTCTCTGAATAAATCTTTAACTAATACTGCAATGATGCAACTTGATGTCAGTATCTTATTTAACTACTACTAACAGAAAAATTAATTGCAAAAGATATATTCAGCGTAGTTTCAATTAGCTGAGAGAGGTTTAAATAGAATTTATTAATATTATTACAGATGCTGACTTTAGTGTACCCAGTATTATGTTACGTTACAGTTACAAATAATGTCAAATTTGACAATATGTACTAATCAAAGAAACAATGCACTATGTAAACACACAATTATATATTTATCTTAAGAAAAACGAATTACAAATTATAACATTTTATAAAAATGGTTTTGAAAAGAAATGCACCTAAACCTAAGTAGCCCAATGTAAGGTATATCTTACGTAGAAGTTGATCTGATTCATCAAAATTGTCTTACATGTAAATAATGAATCATTCGAAATTTACGAAATATGACATCGGCGGCCTTGCACCATGCACGCTACGTACCGAGACACAACGAAGAAATTATTGAACTTATAAGAAGTAAAGGTTCAGCTTTCCAACTCGATCCAACTTACCATCTGTTCTTTTTATATTGATGTTGATTCCCGACTGGATCCTCATTGCGCCGTCATCCATTTTTGCACAGGTTTATGCACCACATACACTAAGGAACATTATTTCGCAATGAACGATTATTCAAAAATAGTCTAACACATTCGGAAATCGCACATAGGAACCGGTGAAAATACAAATAAATTTCTACACCCAGATTGACAGTTATATCGAGCTAGCTCCACACTTCAGACTGGAACGTTTCAAATTTGTTTCGCTACAAGAGTCAAATCAAATACCAATAAAATTATTTTGGAAATTCAGCCATTGATTTGAAAATTGTAAACAAAAATGTTATTTAAAACTGAAGAAATTACAACGTTTCAAATAATTTCGGTTAGAACACAAATTTCGGAAAATTTAGTACCTACAACACCAACCAATGCACAGAACAATTAAAAAAATGTTGCCATCTAATTATAGTGCATAAACGGTTTTATGTTTGTGCATAAATTTTATGATTGATATTTATTTTACCATTCTTTAAAATTTAATATGTGAATTAAGTGTAGTTAATAATTGCCCAACGTTAAGTAGATTTTCTCTAAAAATATGTATGTGAGTTATTGATGTAACTATAACCATAGACAAAATACTGCCTCTACAATAGATAATTTAGCATAAACCAGTATAGAGCTATCCTCCAGTATCTATGATAAGAAAAAAGGCGCGGGATACTTCAAACTAGGCGGGAGTGTTTTTTAATTATATTTTTTTATAATATAAGATCAGTTTAGTATAGTAGTATACATATTTATTATATTTGTAGTGTATTTTATCGTAGATATATTATTTATAGCAGCCAGTAGTAAGTAATTTTCCATTATTACGAGGGATGAGGGAGACCCCTTCGATCTTGGGGGTCTTGAAATCCTTCAGGTCGGAGCTAATGTAACAGTAGAATCTGGCATGGATACAGATAGTTCAGTCATATCTAAAAGGAAAAGAGCGAAGACATGTCGTAGCGTATGTAAAACTTGCAACAAAAAAAGGAGCACAGATAAATCAAGTACAACCTACAAATGCATGTGTATAAAGGAAGGCGAGGATTCCAGTGAGAATTTTATTGATAAAAACGACATGAGGGTTACAAACAATAATAGTAATAAAAAATATAATATTTATAATAATGACACAACACAGACACAGGCATCTGATTTTTAAAATCGAATTCAGTACTGAATTAAAACCGATAGCGCTCCTTACATGGTTCATGTTAAAAAAGTACAACTAGGTTTATCTGAAGGCACCACACTCCATCCTGTTGTGTTTGGTAATATCCTATAAAAATTATACTAATAAAAAGAATATTATTAATGGTTCGTTAAGAAGTATAATTCGGAATAAAATAAGCATGGCATTTGCCAATTAAGCAGATACCAACAGTTTTGTAATAAGCCCTCTCCTTGAAAAAAATAATTTAAAAGCTTTTATTCCATCTTTTAATGTTACCCGAATAGGTTTAGTAAAAGGCATTCCATCTTAATAGACATTGGATGAAATTAAAAACAAAATCACTGTACCTATTCTAAATGTTGAATTATATATTTATCCAACTATACAACGCTACAACTGTTGTAAATATGGCCACTCCAAACTTCATTGCAAATCTAAACCAAGGTGCTATAAATGTTGGGAAGGTCATACTAGTGAAACCTGTAAGGTTGAAGAATTAAATGCATTTTGTTGCTCATGTTCTGGGTGCCACTTTACTATAAATAGGTTCCCTAGAATTTGAGCGACAGAAAAGGATCAAGCAAACCATGGCTCAAAGTTCTATTTTTTATTTGGAAGCTTCCCAGTTTCTTCCCCCCCGTTAGAAAGTCTTATGCTGATGTGTACAATTCTGTACCAAATTCCTTGATATCTGAACCTGTTATTTCATCTCAGCAATCCAACAATAAGTGATATAGAAGGACAGTATTTTTAAAACCCTACCCTCCTATAAAACAAATAGGAGGTTATGACAAAAAAGCTTATAACTCCGTTATTGTAACTTTTTTTTTTCCTATAATGACATTCACATCTCTTGTGTGTGAGACGTATTTGGCCAATTACGACGTTATATGAGAGTAACACGTAGGGAAAATGTTCGGTGTTTAATTTTGAATGTCAGGAATTTGGTCCAGGGCACTTAAAAAAAAAATAACATTAAATGACGACACAGACATCACAAGACAATAACGATATCATACAAAAAATAAAGTTTTATTAGTGGGAAATGGAAAATATCAGTAGGAAGAAAGAAAATAATCTAGCTACATGCCTAAAAAAAAACCTCAGACTAAAATTTTAGATCATGAAAAGAAATATATTTCATTAAATAAACTATAAAAGAAGAATGCGAATAAGTGAGAAGAGACTGACAGTTGATGGGTCGGGGTATATCTGGAGGGAGAACGTCGTATAAAGAAAATGTTAATTTAGGACAATTGAAAAAAATATGATCTACTGTCCCATCGTCCAAACCACATTCGCAAAGAGAGCTACCGCGTACTCTGATTTTGGCAAGGAAGACCGGTGTGCATGCATGACCCAAACGAAGGCGACATACGGTAGATGTGGTTTGTTTGCCACCTTTTCGAAATCGGGAGAACCAGGGTTTCCGTGGTATCAGAGATTGTATATTCCCATAGTAGCGCCTTTTAATAAGTCTTAAGGAATCCCATAAATCTTGCCAATCATTTCTTACATGGGAGTTCGCTAGAGGTAGCAAATCGGTATGGTATATTTCAGTATGATTTTCAGATCCACTTATTGTAGCATCTTTACCCCAAGAATCCGCCATCTCATTACCTGCAATGCCAGAGTGCCCAGGAATCCAAGCAAGGACTATATCTAGACCTTTTTGACTACAATGAAACAGTAACTCTTTAATCTTGAAAATAAGAGGGAGCTTAATTTTCATTTTGAATTGATTACTACAAATTTTTTGTAAACAACTTCTACAGTCTGTAAAAATAATTGTTTTAGAGAAATTATGAGATTTAGCAAACAGAAGTGCTTCATATAAGGCAATAGCTTCACCTGTGGACACAGATGTCTGAGAAGGGCATTTAAAGGATAAAGTCACGTTGAACCTTGGAATCCAAACCGCAGCACCAACATTACCGTCGGGGAATAATTTGGAGGCGTCAGTGAACACCGGTATCCAGTCTTGCCAATCAGACAGAAGTCTGATAAAGTTTTGATTAGCTGCAGGATCATCTTTTTCAACTCCAAAATTTATAATGACTTTAGAAGTAAACATTAGCGAAGAATAATCAGTTTGGAATAAAGGGTTGATATTGTGACTATAAACAGGTGCAGAAAGATTGTTAATCTTTAAAAAGCTCTTAATGATTTTGGGGGTTTCCTTAGTATACCGATATCGATTATTTGATATCTCTTCAGAAAGACTCTCTAGACGAGGAATAAGTGGGTGAGATGAATATGACATAACCCTAAAGATGAATCTATCAGACAGATATTGTCTGCGAAGGAATAGTGGAGGGTCTAAGCATTCCACTTGTAGAGCATTTTTCGGTGAAGATTTCATTGCACCAAGAATAATACGTAGGCATTTAGCCTGTATGATGTCGAATTTCTTTAGGGCTGTTTTATTACAGGATTCCAAAATGAACGATCCATAATCAATACGGCTGCGAATGAGACCATTATAGATAAGTTTTTGGTTATATGGATGGGAACCCCACCAAACACCTGAAAGAGCACGAAGGATGTTAATACCTTTTTCACATTTATTAATTACATAATTCAGATGAGGGACACCAGTCATTTTGGAGTCCAGGAAAACTCCAAGAAATTTTGCAAAGGGTTCGTTAGAGATGGCATGTCCTTCATATGTGACGTTTGCAAATGGAGTAAATCTTGATCGGGAAAAAACAACAACTGTACTTTTAGATGGGGATAATGAAAGACCATGTTCATCTAACCAGATTGTTAGGTAACTTAAATCTTCATTTAAACGAGATGTTGCTGTATCGATACAATCAGAAGATGTATATAAGGCGATATCATCTGCATATTGGAGAATATTACAAAAAGGAAGGACTGATTGCTCAAGATCATAAGTATAAATGCTGTACAATAAGGGGCTCAATACTGACCCTTGTGGAATGCCTTGCCATATAGTTCTAGGCGGAAAGACGAAGCCTCCATTTCGTATTTTAATAGTTCTGCCCGTAAAAAGTTTACAAATATAGTGTACGATTCTCACTGGAACACTCAGCTCTAGCATTTTTGCTCTGAGCACCGGAATATTGACACTGTCATAGGCAGCTGAAATATCTAAAAAGCATCCCACAAGGTGTTCTTTTTTAGAGAAAGAAAGACGGATATCAGTTGTAAGTATATTCAAACTATCCATAGTGCTTTTACCTTTACGAAAACCAAATTGACTTTTTGCTAGAGACTCATTATTTTCCAAATACCATTCTAGGCGATTTTTAATTAGATGTTCAAGAATTTTACCTAAAGTTGATGAAAGAGCAATTGGTCTATATGAGCTAGCCTTCTCTGGATCTTTATTTGGCTTCAGAATAGTGATTATGATTTGGCATTTCCAGTCATCAGGTATTTCTGCCGTAATAAAAATGTCATTCAGGATGTCCAAAAGATATTGAAGACTAAAAGTGGTTAATTTGGTAATAAAACTGTATGGGATACCATCTTCACCTGGAGAGGTATCTCTCAACCCTGTAAGTGCCGTATTCAATTCGTCAAAAGTAAACTTTTGATCAAAGGAAGTTAAATTAGAAGAGGATACAGAGAAAGGGAGATCACAAGGAACAAAAGGAGGGGCTAGGATATCCGCGAAGTCGTCCAACCAAACCGAAGAATCATAGGAGTGAAGAGAGTCAGGCTTCAATGAACCTCTAAACCGTTTCATATTTCCCCATACAAGTGATGGGGGAGTTCTGGGGGATAAACTCTCACAAAACCCCCTCCATCCTCTCTTCTTCTTTTTGGAAAGTAACCTTTTGGTACGAGCAGTAACTCTTTGTAAAATTTGAAAATCATCAAGGTTTAAAGATTCATTAAAGATGTCCTCAGCACTATCTCTTTCTTTTACAGAAGAAGTGCATTCAGAGTCCCACCAAGGAGGTGAGGAAAGTTTAGAAGATTTAGGCTTTTTCCTGGGGATGAATAAGTTGGCAGCTTCAATCAATGTATTATGATAATGTAAGTAGTTTCGCGAAGAAGGATTTTGATTAAAATCGTTTAAATTACGTTCAACATATAAAGAAAATTTTTTCCAATCAGCCTCTTGTATTTTATGTTTCAGAAGAGATTCAGGAGCAGGGATTGGGACTACTGAAGAAGGTTTTGATATTATAATAGGGAAGTGATTGTTCAGTACGGGAACATAAGAAAAAAAAAGGAATCGAATATTACTTAACTATATTATAATTATTACTATTATTAACTTTAAGATTGTAATAGGCGTAAAATACATGGAGAATACAATTTTAAGGTGACGATATGTCGCGGTGATCGGCGCGTGAATGGCTACCAGAGCGATGTTCGAGGTGTGGTAGGGCAAAAAACCAGTTCTCGTTCAGTTGGCCCCCGCCTCCTCTCAGCTACCGCAGACATGCCCGCGGTGTTAGTATAATGGCGTAGACATACTCCCGGCTCTGGAAAGCTCAACAGCTTTCAAGCTCCTCCGCATCATTCGGCCTTGGGAGCAAACATAATCTGTTAAGGGCGCGTCGGACGGTGCCTCTTGCTGTTATGACGTCAGCGACGCGTGTTACACCATCTGATCCCGGAAACAACTTTGCAATGCGACCGAGGCGCCAGTAGAGCGGTGGGGTATTGTCTTCCCTTAAGATGACCAAGTCGTTTAGCTGTAGGCTCTCTGCAGATTTTGTGCGCCACTTAGTCCTTGTCTGAAGCTCTGCGATGTATTCATGGCTCCAGCGCTGCCAGAAGTGCTGCCTTATTTGCTCAAGGCGTTGGAACCTGTCGAGACGGTTAGCATTAGCGGCTTGTAGACAAGGTGATGGTAATGACTGGAGGGGTCTGCCAATCAAAAAGTGGCCCGGTGTCAAGGGATAAAGGTCTGTAGGTGAGGAGCTCAAAGGACATAAAGGTCGGCTATTGAGGATACTTTCTATTTGAGCGAACAGAGTTGTTAACTCCTCAAAGGTAAGGTGGGCAGTTCCTAAAATCCTAGTTAAATGGAATTTGCCTGATTTCACACCGGCCTCCATCAAGCCATTGAAGTGAGGAGCGTACGATGGTGAAAAGCGAAATTCGACGCCCTCGCCAGCGGCAAAATCAGCGATAAATTTAGCGTTGTTATCAATGAATTGTTCAAGCTCTTTGGAAGCTGCAACAAAGTTTCCACCATTGTCACAGAATATTTGATTAGGTAGCCCTCTACGGGAAATAAAACACCTTAAGCTTAAAATAAACGCGTCTTTAGAAAGTTCACTTACGGCTTCTAAATGCATGCACTTATATCTAAAACATACAAAAACACATAAATAACATTTGGTAATTTTACAACCACGACCTTTACGATCCGTAATCATAAATGGACCACCGAAATCAGTCCCCACAGTGCTGAAGGGAAAATCAGGAATTAATCTTTCGGCAGGTAGGTTCCCCATTATAGTTTGCATCGTTTTACCTTTGAAACGTCTACATACGCTACAGTTACGAACTGTGCGCCGTGCTAGATTTCTGCCGCCAATAGGCCAGTAACGAGTTCTAATAGACGCCAGCAAAGCTTGTGGCCCTACATGCAGGAGCCGTCGGTGTTCGTACTCGAATAAAAGTCGAGTAAAATGATGTTTGCTACTCAGTAACATGGGATGTTTCATCTCGAAGTTATGTTCCGATGCCTGTATTCGACCACCTACTCTGATAACTCTATCATGTAGAAAATGATTAAGTGTAGAAATGTGAGATCTTGAATTAAGTGATTTTCCTTTGACTAATAAGTCGAGTTCTTTGGGGAATGATTGAATTTGATATATAAGTTAATGCGTGAAGAGACTTTGTAAGTTCAGAAACAGTCAGTGAGCCTGTGTATTTATTAGATGGACGTTTACAATTATTAATAAATCTATTAACATAACAAAACATATGTTGTAATGTTTTTAAGCTAGAAAATCTATCTAGTTGAAATGATGTGTCTGTGTTTTTGACAGCAATGGAGTGTACATTAATTTCAGGCAAATCATTAGTGTTAATTTTAATCTGCAAATGTTTATTGGGCCAATTAGACTCAGGTTCTAACAAAAACTTAGGCCCATGCCACCACAAATTACATTCCGCTACTTCTTGTGGATTTATGCCACGAGACAATAAGTCAGCTGGATTATGTTCCGTGGGCACGTGATGCCATAAAGCAGTATCGGTCAGTTCTCTGATTGCGGCAACCCTATTTGCCACAAATGGTTTTAAATTACATGAACCAATACGTAACCAACATAGTACAATCTTAGAGTCGGTCTAGTATACCTGTTTTGCTATGTTGCGTCGCAAGGCTTGTGTCACGGAAGAGCTCATTTCAGCTGCAAGAAGAGCACCTGACAGCTCTAGTCGCGGAATAGTAATAGAGTTTGATGCTGGTGCAACACGGGATTTGGCACATAACAGCTGGACCTGTATTTGTTCTTCCTTGTCTATGGACCGAAGGTACAAGCAGGCACCATAGGCACGCTGAGAAGCGTCACAAAAACAATGTATTTCTACGTGTAAGGGGTCCGGGATAGATACCCATCTGGGTACAGACAACTTAGAAATTGACATGAGTCCGTCACTAAATGATTTCCATATTTTTACTACGTCTTTAGGTGCAGGGTCATCCCAGTCCAGTTTTAGGGACCATAAGGTCTGAATTAAAATTTTGGGAATGATAGTGCACAAAGATAGGAGGCCCAAGGGATCGAAAACTTTGAACGTTGAAGACAGGATGCTCCGCTTAGTGACGGCGGTTGAACAGTCCACTAGTATGGGGAAATGAAGTCTATCAGACGATGGGTTCCAGTGCAGGCCTAAAATATTGTTGGAGCTGCTAAGCTTTAGGTTTCCGCAAGACTGGGGCTCATCTGAGGGAAGAATAAAAGATGAATTGGAGCGATATTTTCGGAGATTGAAGCCAGCCTTGTTAAGAACTGAGGACGTTCATTGTTGGATTATACGAAGTTGATTTTCATCATCATGACAGGTCAACAAATCATCAACATATGTATATGTCGTGCTGAATGACAGTTTTAATCATTTTGTCATCACACTCTTCACCTATCTGCCATAAGCATTTAGTAGCGAGGTAACTGGCACTGGCATACCCATAGGTGACAGTATTAAGTCGAAGAGATTGTAATGGCTTATTTTCCGCATCACGCCATAAAATCATTTGCAAGTTACGGTCAGACTCGTCTATTAGTACTTGTCGGTACATTTTCTCAATATCCGCCGACAATACGTAGCGGTGTTGTCGAAATCGTATGAGGATATTGAAAAGAGAGTCTTGAATGGTAGGGCCTATCATTTGAATGTCGTTTATAGACAAACCAGATGTAGTACGAACTGACGCGTCAAACACGACCCGAAGACGCGTAGACTCGCTGTCCTCATGAATGATGGGGTGATGCGGAACAAAGTAGGCTCCTTCAGGTTTGTCATCCTGTGAAATTGACAGATGACCTAGTTTATGGTATTCATTTATAAACTCTACATAAACAGACTTAAGGTCAGGCTGCCTACGAAACCTGCGTTCAATATTAAGGAATCTACGTTTAGCTACGAAGTAAGATTCGCCTAGACAGTCTGGTTCGTCGATGAGTGGTAGCTTGACACAAAAACGACCTTCTGTGGTACGTTCAGTGTGCTGCAGGAAATGACGTTCACAAGCCTTTTGTTCTTGGGTAAGAAGGGGTTTTTGTGGCAAGCTTTCCAGCTCCCAAAACCTTTTGACGTCGTTGTGAAGTTCGAGTAATTTATGGTTGTTGTGAATATTGACTAAATTAAATTTTATTTCTTTGTTCACGTTAAGAGTATTTTAGTGCAAGGGACCTGCGATGAGCCATCCTAGTTTAGAGTCTTGTAGAATAGGGTTACCTTTTCCTAAAGAGTGCTGCTTGGTTCCAATAATGTCCCAAAATAGGTCAGCACCGATGAGCAGTCCTATTTCAGACGGCTCATAAAAGCTGGGGTCAGCAAGGTCGAATGATTTTAAGTTGAATTGTGTAATTTTTAATCTAGTCTTAGGTATTTTTCCTGAAATTTGAGGTATAACTAAGCATGATGTAATGACACTGAATGGACGTATCTTAAATTGTATGCGTATGTTACAAAGTTCAGCGTTTAATTTGTAGATAGTGTTACCTATACCGATTACGTTTTTTGTATTTGAATTTAATGAATTTAAATTTAATTGTTTCTTTAAGGACTCCGTAATGAAAGAAGACTGACTGCCGTTATCTAATAAAGCCTTGGTAGTGACTAATTTCTTATTATTGGGATTAATAATGTCAACTAAAGCAGTACATAGCAATGTCTCAGCGTGTGTGTGTGAAGAATGTGTGTGTAAAACAGCTGACATAGAAGCGGACACGGAATCTGCTTTACTAGTGTTCAGCTCAGTAGGTTTATGTAGATGAGTAATATGACGTTTTCTACAAATTTTGCATGTTCCTAATAATTTACACGCACGCTGCTTATGACCCTTACGCAAACAGTTTGTACATAGTTTTAATTTAGTTACCAAAGCTAACCTATCATCAATTGAAATGGACTTAAATTGTGAGCATTCGTAAATACGATGACTGTCGTCATTGCAAAAACTACATTTATTAAAACCCTGAGATCCTGTGTCAGCTTCGTCAGCAGTAATGACCGATTTTGTGTATGTATGAGAAGTTGATGATTGTTTAGAACTTTGAGTGTGATTTAGTGATGATTTTATACCCCCATCTTGCTTACTACGATTAACGGATTCGAGTACATCTCTGCTCGACCCCTGATAAACGATATAAATTCATCTAGAGTAGGCATCTCCAAAGCGCTAACATTAGTATGTATATACTCCTCCCATTTAACTCGCGTATTACTGTCTAATTTCGCTGCGAACATGTATATGATTAGAGTATCCCAATGGTGGGTTGGCTGCTTCAACGTATTTAAAGCGCGCATATTTTTAGTAATATGGTCTACAAGAAACCTTAAAGATTTATCCGATTCGCGTAACGGTTCAATACTAAATAAAATCTTTAAGTGATTTTTTATCAATTGACGAACATTGTTGTAACGCTCACAAAGAATTTTCCACGCTTCAGGATAATTATTATCGGTGACTTCGAGATTACTGATCACACGTGCAGCTTCACCTTCCAAATAAGAATTTAATTAATGAAATTTGTGTATGTTTTTAATTTTAGAATTGTTATGAATTAATGAACTAAATGTATCACGAAATTCTAACCATTTATAAAAAGTACCATCAAAATTGTTTATCTTAATGACCGGTAAGCGAAACCCGATGACCTCATGATCATCTTCGTCAGCTGTGGTGAAACTACTGCTGTGCTCAAGTGTCGACTTTTTAGCCGCACTGTTTGCCGAAATAATTTCCTGTGCCCTTGCGATTGAATTGTGGAAAGCTTGTTCAATCACTTCTCTTGTATCTAATTCAGTGCTTAAACTTTTCTCGTCTATCCCCTCGATTTGATTTTGCACGTTATCGAACTCGACGAATAACGCCTCGATTTTAGCTAACCTTTGTGTAAGCACGTTAACATCAGTAGCAGTAAGTTTTTTACCTTGACATTCATCTAATTGATTGTTAAACTTAGTAATTCGCCCTTTTATTGAGGCACGTTTTAAATTTAAAGATTTATAATTATGCTCTATACTAATGAAGTCAACGCGCAAACAAAGCAAACGATTAGTCAGCAATAAAAGTTATTGTGTGAATACAATACGCTCCTCGCTTCGACGACCGTCGACTCGGAAACCGGTCTGCACCAGGCGATACAGCGCGGGAGCAGCGCTTACTCGATGCGCGGCCGCAGTCTGCGCGAGGTCTCAGGATGTGATGCTAGTGTGCAAGCGAACGGTGCTCGGCAGCTGGAATAGATTATTGGAATGCTTTGTATAATTACGTAAGGCTACACAATAGGGAAGTGAGAGTGGTTGATGACCAGATGGTGAAATTGAGCAAATGTAATAGCTTTAGGAATAGGAAACAGATTTAAATTACCTTTCATTTATGTATAATTTTTAACTTTGCGCCAGAATAGGTTTAGCTATTATGATTTTAATTGTTCGTAGAAGTAGATTATAGGCGATAATGCAACTACACGTATTTGCAGTGAAGACTTTCAAGTCGAAAAAATAGATGCATTAAAATGTGACGTAGGCAAGGCAAGTAAGTTTGATGTAATAAGCTATAGAAATTTAGATCGATAATGATAATTAAAGATTTATTATTACACTGTAGGAAATAAGACGTTAGGTAGGCAAGCAAAGATAGATTGATATTTACTAATAGGGTATAAAGTTAAGCGATAGTTTTAGAGTACCTATTTAGCAAATAAATTTCTTATCGCTCTGCTCCCACAAATATAGTGTAGTTAATGGATGGGTTGCATGAATAGAGAAGGAATAAATAAGGAACGGGCTCACTTTTGGCTGGCAAACCGCTGCTGCGACTGCGACACGTGGACCGCTGACGTCTGCTTGGCCGGCTTGCGATGGCTGCAAAAGTGCTTCTTCTCCGTTTCTCTTGACCGTATATGCTGCCCTGGGTGACTCGTAGCGGTTGTAGTTCGTTTCGAAGAAATTTTCGCTCCGAAGTGAGATGACTGCTACGACGTGGTTAATAGCTGACCACAAACGTTGCCACGCGGCGCGGTAGATATCGGGTACCGTCCGATAGTGCGATAGCTTTTGTACGGAATATAATCACAGTCGCCACTTTATGTTCAGTACGGGAACATAGGAAAAAAAAAGGAATCGAATGTAGGACTTTAAGATTGTAATAGGCGTAAAATACATGGAGAATACTATTTTTAGGTGACGATATGTCGCGGTGATCGGCGCGTGAGTGGCTACCAGAGCGATGTTCGAGGTGTGGTAGGGCGAAAACCAGTTCTCGTTCAGTTGGCCCCCGCCTCCTCTCAGCTACCGCAGACATGCCCGCGGTGTTAGTATAATGGCGTAGACAGTGATCGCTGCCAAAAGAGTGGGGTAACGTATTCCAATTTAGTAAACATGTAAGTTCTGGAGAGCAAGCAGAAATATCAACTGCAGATTTAGGATTTTGACCAGGATATACACGACGGGTAGGAGAGCCATCATTTATGACACAAACATTAATATCATCAAAGAGGTCCACCAACCAGGGGGAAAAAGAATCTGTATCATGTATCATGTAAAAAGAATCCCTAGGAACTGTGGTGCGAATTGAAGTCTCCTAAAATAATAAGTGGAGGAGGGACTGAAAGCAAAATTGTAGAAAGGTCAGGGATCAGAGAGAGTTTAGGGTCAGGAATATAAATTGAGATGAAATTAATATTGGCTATGCGAGTTATATGCGGTTCAGTCGGCGGGCTTTCAAGATCTTCCCATACCCTTCTTTGTATTCAGTGGCATTTACAAAGTCCTCCATCGTCCACTCTGTTGGAACACCACGAATTATACCCAATCGGGAAACATTGTAAGATGGAATTTCAGCCTTTAGTTTGTGTTTGTTCAGAAGTCCGTGGTCCAGAAACTCGTTGGCTGCGTTAGCCGAGCCAAACTCTACCGACAACCTATTACGACCAATTTGTTTGATGCCATCTTTTTTGACATGTTGGACATCGCCTTCACACAGGAACAACCCCAATCTTATAGGTTTTAAGCTCACACCAGAATTCGGGGAGTCAACAATGCGGGACACATGCACAATAAATGGACCAAAGTCTTCGACGCCATATTTACGACCATTGATCTCGAGAGATGGGTGTTTGTAAATATGCGACTCTGATCCAAGGCCACTCTCTGGATCAATAATGGTACGTTTGGACAATGGCTCAGTGTTCAAATTTTCAGCCGTCCTTTTCCGGGAAGATGTTTGCGCAGCTGCAGAAGCCTGAAAACCTTCAGTCTCCATCACACGTTCGTACTCACCACCCCCCTTATCAGGGGGCTTCAAGCGCTCATCTCCATCCATGGCCGCACTGGCCAACAATAAAGCAGGGGTCACTCACCTAATTGAAATTAAAGCTAACCACCACCACACAGAAATATAAGGGAATAACTGGATTCAAAGGAAAATAACCTAAAAACGAACAAACCCACACGGTACCTCGTATGAATCCCTTATTGTAACTGTACTTTATCGGCACCCAATGGTTCTGTTGTTGCACAAACACATTAACATAATATTTCGGTTCAAGATATTATTAATCAATTGATTTGTACATTAATAAAGTTAAATATTATCAAACCGAACAACACTGTCTCTATAGTAGATTAATTTAATTATGTAAAACCTCAAGATGGACAAGTCGGCAAAGATAATCCAATGAAATAACCACAGCATTCTTAGTAACAAAAGTGATTTAATATATATTATTAATAAATCTAAACCTTTTGTTGTTACACTTTCAGAGACATGGTTGAAACCTGGTTTTTTTTCAGAATTCCAGGTTTATTCATGTCACAGAAAAGATAGATCTGATGGGTATGGTGATGTAGCCATACTCATTCAAAATTCTTATTCCTTTTCTCCTATACTCCTCCCTTTAATTAGTGATAATTTATGTGCCATTAGTGCTTGTGTAAATAATGTAAATATAATTTGAGTATGTATTCCTAACCCTACTACAACTAAAGTCTTGTTCAAATTTAATTCTTTGGTAAGTAACATATTTAACCCCTTTTTATTATTAAGTGATTTAAATTGTCGGCATACTTCATGGGGAAGTTCTAAATCTTCATGTTATGGAGAGATGTTACTGGACATTCTAGATTCTCATAATTTGTGCATACTTAACACTGGAACTCCTACTCGACGCACTAAGCCTGAAGAAGGCATTAGTCCCCCAGACATCTCCATTTCTACTCCTAATCTTGCATCCACTCTTTCATGGAAACCTTTAACTACTGCTTTTGGTAGTGATCATATACCATTATTGATTACATTTCAATAAAAGTTATTACCTTTTATCTAACAGTCAATACGGATTTAGGAGAAGTAAAGGTACTATGGTTTACTTTAGCATTCTAATAACCTTTACTCAATTAGCCTTTTCAAAAAATGAAATTGTACTAGCAGCTTTCTTAGATATACATTCTGCTTAAGATAATGTTCTTATTTCAATATTAAGATTAAAGCTTATTTAACTAAATGTTTCTTCTCTTCTTTTTAATTTCATTATAAACATGCTATTTGAAAGAACTATTAATTTAGAAGTTTGAGACGAGATAATTATTAGACTAATATGGAAAGGATTGATGATGTCGTCCTTTGCCGTATCCGACAATAGCGACTCCTACTGTAAATTACCTGTCCCTTTTCTCTGGTGGCAGCGGATATGACTAGCGAGACCAGACTTTGATTTAAATACTTAGTCACATGGTGCACAGTATAGCTGACCAACGTGTACGTATAGGAAGGCTTGGGCCGAGTTTTACGGAGTTGGCGCTTTGTCTCAAGATCTTCGAGACGCTTTTTCCCGAAATTGTGGACGCTTTCATGTATGATGGATCGCCAATCCGATCTCCGTGAAGCAAGTCCCTCCCAGATATCAGGTGATTTGCTACATTGCTTAAGGCGACGTTTTAGCACATCTTTCTAGCAGAGGTATTGGCCCCCATGGTTCCTTTTACCAGAGGAGAGTACCGAGTAGAATACCTTTTTCGGTAGTCTCTCGTCATGCATACGCCAGACGTGTCCACACCATCTCAGCTGGTGTTTCATAATAAGAGCTTCAATGCCGGGCATGCAGACGCGACGCAATACTTCAGTATTCGGTACAGGATTTTGCCACTTAATGCGCAGGATGGAGCGTAAACAATGATGGTGGAAAGTGTCTAATTTTCTTATATCCTTTTTGTAGCAGCACCATGTTTCACTGGCATACAACAGTGCAGGAATAACTACGGCTTTATATACTGCTACCTTAGTTTTAAGTTTAAGATCTTGCGAGTTCCACACACGGGTACTTAGTTTGCCAAACACTGTAGCCGCAAGAGCAATGCGTGTTGGGATATCTGATGCCAAGGTGTTGTCAGGCCTAACTACACTCCCCAGGTATTTAAAATGAGTTACTTCTTGTAGCATTTTAGAGTCCAGCATTATGTTGGTGTGGTCTGCCCTAGAACCTCTTGGGGGCTGTTTCATTATTTACGTTTTTTAAGACTGATAACCAAACCAAATTTAAGACACGCCGCATGCAGTGAATCAACATAGGCCTGTAGAGACACCATTGAGTCCGCCATCAAGCATACGTCATCTGCATACAAGGCATCCACCACAGAAAACCTAGTAACCTTTGACTTGGCCCTAAAGCGAGAGAGATCAAATATGCTCTTGTCAGTTCTTGAGACCAGTTGTAGACGATCTTCGCAGGTCCTCAAGACGTCTCTAATTACAGTAGCAAAATAAAGCGCAAATAATGTCGGAGCTAAGACACATGCCTGTTTAACGCCACACGTGACAGGAAATTCCTCTGAGAAGTATTCATCATGACGAACTGATGCCATCATATTCTCGTGAAATTGACAGACTAAGTTTATGAACTTCTCAGGACAGCTCGTCTTCTTTAGCATAATCCAGAGAGCATCCCGTGGAACACGATCGAAAGCTTTTTCCAGGTCGACGAAATACATGTACAGAGGACGGTGTTGTTCCAGACTCTTCTCTTGTACTTGCCTAACAATAAAGATCGCATCAACCGTACCTCTGTTAGGACGAAAACCACATTGAGATTCAGGCAAGACCTCTTCCGCAAGGTGGACTAGTCTGGTGTTGAGTATGTGAGTAAGTATTTTTCCCGCTGAGGTGAGAAGTGAGATACCCCGGTACGACCCACCATCGACGACCCTTCTTATCATCGTCCGAGGAGGGTAGAGTTGGGTCATATAATACACTAATCAGGTGGATGTATTTTGTGGAAGTTAACTTAAGCCGTAGAGTAATAATTCTATCATAAATGCCTTTTGGGAGTTCCAGTAAAGACTTTGCTACGTTATTACGTATTGCAAAGCCTACCCCACTGCCTACTCTCTCGGTGGTTGGTTTTCCACTCCAATAATATCCAATCCTCCAAGTTGCTCCCGCAGTTCTCCCGTGTCGCTGAGATGGGTTTCGCTAATTGCAGCAATATCGATGTCGTATCTGGCCAACTCTCTTGCAATAAGTGCGGTTTTCCTTTCGGGACAGGCATTCCGATCATTATCCAAAAGGGTACGGACATTCCAGGTAGCAAGACATAGATATTGTTTCTTGATATTTCCAGTGACTTGTTTCTTGTTTCGACCGCATTTGATGGTGAACAGATGACCGCGGGTAGCCATCTGTATAAAAGGTGAGATGGACTATGTTTAAGCCACCTTTTCTAGGCCCCTCCCCATGTTGGGGAAAGCAGAGCGATCCTAAATAGGGCTGCTTTGTCATCTGACGAGCTGCCGAACCAGACCTCCCACCTCAATCGAGGACTGGAGCGACCATCACCGTCCGATCGCAGAACACCAACTAAGGACCAGGCCCTCCCCTCATCGCCAGGGCTCCATCGCCGTAGGACTTTGAAGATCGTTCACCTTATACATAGCAGGAGTCATCTGCGCGTGAGTGTATTATAGTGAAGAAACCGTTGCGCTGGAGTGAGTCCACTCTCTCATCTGCCGTAACCTGTTGCTAATGGATTGGTTGACCAATACGACTAGCAGGAGGCGGAAGCTGCAGTAATTAGCCTAATGACGTCTAAGACACCGCCATACGACTTTTAAGGCATATTACAGATGCCCTGCCCCATCGCCGCAGCGGCCGATAGTACTTGCCTATCGACGTTGCTCACCCACAAACGCCGAGGGGAACTTTCACACACTGCCTCTTCCGCCAAGCAAACGCCGTACCGAAGACCATCTTCTCCGTCGCTGCTGCCGTTGAGGACTTCACCCGTAACCCTGGGCATGGGTTCTGTGTTATATCCCACAAACTTGGGTCCCTATTCAAACCTAGCCACTCTCACACTTCGGCCTACTGAGATATAAGAGTGCCCACCCCCGCGACAAGGACGCGCCGAACAGGAGTTACCTCAGTGAAGAAAGAGGGAAAGAGATCCTAACCTCCCTGAAGTCGGGTTAATGTCCAGGTACAAGCCCAAGACAAAGGCATGGAAAGGATAACCACAGGTGCTAAGTCCTATTTTGTATAAGATTTACACCAATGATTTAGTACACTCCCTAGATTCGTCAATCAGAGTTCTCCAATATGTTGATGATCTGTTACTGTATGTTATCAATCCTTCCATAGATGAAGTTAGCAAATTTTTAACTTCTCTCTATCGTCTTGGAGGATGGCTAAATATGAACGATTTTGAAATATCAGTACCTAAAAGTACAATTGTTTTATTTTCAAGAATGCAAAAACATCCACCGGTGAATATTATTTATAACAAAGAACTTATTCCCTGCAAAGGTGAAGTAATGTTCTTGTGAATTATCAAAACTTTCTGGTGTGCCTCACTGTCAATATAAAATAAATAAATGCGAAAGGAATTTGAATATCTTAAAATGTCTGTCAGGTGTATGGTGGGGGGCTCACCGTTTTACCATGAAACTTAATAAGTATAATGCTGTGATAAGAGTTATAAATTATGGTTCTTTTCTTTTGGAGCCATATAATATAAAAATCTGGCCCAATTAATGCTCTCCAAATAGAATGTTGTAAACCTGCCTTGCATTTAAGGCGCCAATATTTATCGGATAAACTATACTTACAATTTTCTAATAACCCAGTTTTAACACAAATCCAACAATTTAAAAATCTTTATAATTCTACTTATTGGGCCCATAAAACGTTACCCCGTCTCATTGTAAGCTTTGATAAATTTACTTCTATTAAATCATCTACTTTTATATCACCATTACTACCTTTGTTCAACAATTCTTATGAATCATTATGTACATTTCCTAAAATAAATGATTTTGGTCTATCAAAAAATCACTTAAATAGCAGCCACAAGTTTGATTCAATCATAAATGAGACTTGGCAAGACTGGCATTTTATTTATTGTGACCACAGAGTACCTTATATATACTGAGACTCTTCAAAATTCCGTAAGGATAGTTGCGTGGGTATTGGTGTGTATCCCGCACAGTACAATATTGTTCAAAAAAATAAATTACCTCCCGAGACATCCGTTTATACTCGGGAATGTTTGGCCTTGTATAAAGCAGTAGAATATGTACTTTTGTTGAAACTCTAAAAACCTTTAATATTTTCTGATTATAAAAGTTCTTTAGAAACCAAATCCAAATTTCCCTTTAAAATGAAGTCTCACGTTGCTATAATTTTTTATATACAAAATAAATACCAATGTCGATTAAAAGGATACAGTGTAGTTTCTGAGTTGTTACCTAACCATTTAGTTTAGGCATTAGAGGTAATGAAATCGCAGATCGATTGGCAAAAGATGCGGTAGTGTGGTGACATCTTTCCATATAAAAATTACCCTCAAGACTTAGCTTATCTTGCTAAAGTTTATTTATACGATTCATGGATAAAACACTGAAATATGAGTTCTATGTGGAAAAGAAAGTATTATCAAAGAATACAACCGACTATACCTTGTAAATCTTGGTTTACAAATTGAAATTAAGAAAAAAAAAAGAAAAAAGCCACTTCCATTCTTATACGTATGCATTTGGGGCTTGTTTGTATAAATGAACACCTTTCAAGATTGGGCATCGTCAATAGTTCGGAATGCATTTGCAATAAGTGTATTCAAAATTTAAATCATACTTTATTTGTTCTCCTTTACAAGATCATTCCCATTTTTTTTAAAACTTAATTGTATTTAAAATACTTTTCCAACCTCTGTATCTTGCCTGCTCACCTCCCTCACTCCTGTTCTTTTTTGCGCCCAGACAATTGGAAAAGGGCTATCCTCCTGAATGCGCGGGAGGGAGGTGGTGAATGTTCATAGCATACCAGCGCAGCCGGCTGCGCTGGTTTGGTGAGACTCCCGAAAAAAACCTAGGGGCCTACCCACTAAACACCACCCGAGGTTGACTTTGGCCTCTAAGCCTTCATCTGAGGCGAGCACCCTTAGGGAAGAGGGGCGCTAAACCTGATATATACAGAACCTTAGCTTTATTTATTATAAAGAACGGTATTAAGATTTGACTTCTTCTTTATTCAGTCGTGTAATATAAAAAAAATCATAAGTATTGTATTATATATTTTTTTAAAGTTAAATTACTTATCTATTTTTACATAACATTAAATTAAATATTTAATTTTATCCTATGCCTTATTTTCCTGATCTTCTTTTTCGTTTCCCCAAATTTATCGGATAATTTTTATTTTACTTACCTTGATTTCCCGTCCTTTATTTGTGCTTGGCTGAGCGTACCTACGAGAACGCCATTTTAAGGATAATAAAAATCTATGATAATGGTACTGTCAATCAGTCAGTTTCAGTATTATCAATCAGTACGTTTAAACAGTCAAATGTAACAAAATTAATCAAATTAATTTTGGAAAGGAAATAGAATAGTTCACTTTAAAAATATTTGGATACAAAATAAGTAAACACAAACATGGACAGTGAACACAAATTATCACACAAGGCAAAGAAACGTATCAAAGAAGTTAAAAGGAAAGCTCGACCCGGTAAGCATAAAATCATTTGAATAAATCCTTTGGTATGTAGAACTTTTTGTCTTCAGTGATTTATGATATAAAATGTTTTAATGTCACTAATGTCATATAAATCCAATAAACTATTTGCAATGTTCACTATCAAATGATAACATTTCTAGAACCATCTTTTGAGGGAGTCACGCACTCAAGCGCGACCTCGACACATTTTACGGTTATTATCAGCTTTTGCAATTTTTGTACTGTATTAAACTATATAAAAGCACTCCGCTCTTATAATTTGTTTTCCTAATGTCCTCTGTTAAGATCTTATTTTTATAACCTCTCTGGGACCTAATCATAAAGCTTGATAATGTTGTTTAATAAATGAATAATCTTGATTAGATTCCATAACATATTTAGTGACGTTATAGATAATCTGATCTGCTATTCAATTATAAGAGATTTATAACATATTGTCCCCAGAATTAGCTGATAAACAACAATGGACAGCTTTGAAATATGCAGGAAACTTTGAGGAATTCCTCAAATGTAATGATAATGCCGATAGAATAGATGCAAATTTGGCATCACCAGAGGAGTTCATAGAGAGATATGAAAAAATTTATAAGCCCGTAGTCATAACAAATGTTCAAACTAATTGGCGGGCTAACCACAAATGGACATTGGACAGACTTGCCAAAAAGTATCGGAACCAAAAATTTAAGTGCGGTGAAGACAATGAGGGTTATAGTGTTAAGATGAAGATGAAGTACTATGTAGAATACATGAGAACAACAACTGATGATAGTCCACTTTATATTTTTGATAGTAGTTTTGGAGAGCACTTGAGAAGGAAGAAGCTCCTGGAGGACTATGAAGTACCTAAATACTTTAGAGATGACTTGTTCAAGTATTGTGGTGAAGAAAGGAGACCTCCTTACCGCTGGTTTGTTATGGGACCTCAGAGATCAGGCACTGGAATTCACATTGACCCTCTGGGCACTAGTGCATGGAATGCTTTAGTATTTGGCCATAAGAGATGGTGCTTATTTCCTACCCAGACTCCACGGGAGCTGATCAAAGTGACAGGTGTCATGGGTGGAAAGCAGAGAGATGAAGCTATTACATGGTTCAAACTCATCTATCCTAAAACACAACTTGAAAGTTGGCCTCAGGAGTATAAACCTGTAAGACCTTTTTTTCCTATTGTTAATTTAAAGTAAATTTGATAAAACCTTATTACATCTATGATTTTTTGTAGATATTAATGCCAAGATTCGAGGATATATATATTGGATATATATCATGATATATATCAAATGATTTTTTATGATATATATCAAATTTTATATTATTGAGTAATTTTTGGCATTTGTTACTGTATTTCTGCTTCCCAAATGTAGATGGCGTTGGAGTAGAGTTAAAACATACTGCCTAATATATGTTCTAATACATAAATGACAACTGCCAGTATTAATGCAGTCTGTCGTGTCAGAAATTTTTTTCGTTTTTTAACACATATGCAAATAGTATACATGAATAATACAATAAAATAATAATATGGCTTTCATACAAAATGGATATATATCACACTTATGATATATATCATAAATATCGGATATTTTCAAACCCTGATTAAAGCATTAATCACTAACTCTTACGAGTAGTATCAAAGTTCTGGAGAGCAATGGTTGCCTAATGGTAAGAAACAGTTTGCAACGCAAAACACTGGTTTGAATGTAACAGTCACTTGTAAATTATGTGCATATTAATCATCACCTGCTTCAGTGATGAAAAATAATATGAGGAAACCTTCACGCCTGAGAGTTCATAGTAATTCTCAAAAATCTGTTTAATTTGCCAATCCATTCTTGGCTAGTGTAACACACTGGGCCTTTAAATTTTATCATTATGAGACAGTTCCAGCCGTGGGACAATTATGGATTGTATAGTTTGAAATGATAATTTATATGAAGAATTGTTGCAGGTCGAAATACTACAAAAGCCAGGTGAAACAGTGTTTGTTCCAGGAGGATGGTGGCATGTTGTCCTAAACTTAGATGACACAGTTGCAGTGACACAAAACTTCTGCAGCCGTACCAACTTCCCTGTTGTTTGGCACAAGACTGTCAGAGGTCGTCCTAAACTATCAAAGAAATGGATTAAAGTGTTGGAATCTAAAGACCCAGAATTGTATAGGATTGCCAGTAGCATGGACTTGAGTCAGGGCACAGGTGTTGCATCAGACAGCTCCTCCAACAGTAGCTCATCTAGTAGTGACAGTGACAGTAGTTCCACTGACAGTTCTGGTCAAGAAGATAGTGGACAAGAGAGCATCACTGCCCATAAGAAAAAAAGAAAACGAAAAGTATGAAATACAGTTGCCTTATAAATCTAGAAATAATCACAAGTACCAAGTTTCCGTTACGTATTCTAAACAGTTATTGTATTTAAATGTAAGGAGCGCATTTTGTATTACTAGATTTAAAGAGTTATTTAACATTGTTGTTTTCGGAATAGCAAAATATTTTTTGTTATTGGACTATGTGACTTCGAAATAAAAGTTCAGTATTGTGTAATTATTTTTTAATTATTAATATAAGGTAAAATTATTCAGTACCTTAGTGTCCTAGTGCATTTCAAATTGATTTTTTATTACAATTTACTTATTGAATAGTCACCTGTATTATATTAAATGCTACAAAATATTAGAGGTGCAGTGTCGATATCATGGATCATACACTTGTAATTGACTTATACTATTATTATCTATCAAATTCACAGAGTAAAGCTTCAATTAACCTGTGGCTTTACACTTACTGGATTATTTCAAAATGCTTAGTCATAGTACTCTATTTTATTACAGCAGATATAGTATGTATAGTTTACCATGTCGATTTCATTAAAACAATTAAATCCATAAAATATTCTCATGATTATAAGAATTAAATATTAATAATTAATGTAGCGGGTCGCATTTAAATGTTTAACTTTTTGTACAAAAAAACTACAGAAAATTCATAAAATAAAAGGACTGCATTATGAAGTCTTCATTCAAAGTCAGTTGCGCAGTGCCATTTGGTAACAATAAAAATTTGTAAAAAAACTTGGTATTGATAAATAGTAAAATTTGAAGATCTAATGTTTCTTTAAGTAAATTTTAGATGGCATTACATATACTGTAAGCATGTACAAGTAATTATAGCCTAGTTTGAAAGTAGGTCTCGCACAAGAGACAACATCCAATCCTGCACGCACCTCCAATTTTTCAAATTATGTACTGTACTGTATTATGTGAAATGACAATATCGTTAAGAAACCTGCACACCTGAGAGTTCTCCATAATGTTCTCAAAATGTAATGATGGTGACGTAAACTGATTATGAATCAAGTAACTAGCAAACTGCAAAGATAGAACTATATCCTAAACTGGCAACATTGGCAAGCTAATATTATATGATACTCCTTGATGACAACTACAGCATAAGTTTTCTGTGGTCGACTATTTTATTTAGTCTTTGGTTTGCGCAGCCATTTGTTCACATTTGTTATCCTTCTAAAGTTCCTGTGAGACGTCTGAACAAAATGTTGAAATCCGCTTCGGGAACATTGGTGAATGTCCTCAAAAGGTCCCTAGTGCCTGCCGCTAGAGTGACAGCAGTGATTCCTGCCAGAAGGTCACACGATGGTCCCGTTGAATCAGATGAAGAATTCGATCGCAGGTAAGCTCTAGCTTAAAAATTTGACGTTATGTAACTAAAAATCGATAAAACCCTAGTGGCATGTTGATATGGCTTACTATTATCGTTTTGACTCGATTCATGATAATTATAGAAAAAAGATTCAAAATCCATATGTGCAAGCAACTGACTGATGTAGTGCTTATTAAACCATTAGGTACTTTTGTACAGATAATAGATAACACGTTGGACAAACTAAACTTGCACAATATCCGTGTCATATAAGCATTTAACATTTAATTTTCAAATAGAACAAACTTCACGGCTTAATTCTGAAATTTATTAGTTTTTTTTAAAGATAATTGCAGTTATTTTCCAAATTATGTCATTTAAACATGTACAATTATTTTCATCAGTGCTATTTTGAGTAGGCTGGTGCCATCTGTTCAGTTGAAATATACAATGCACCCAATGTTAAGTGATCAAAAGAGCATGTAGGTAATCTTTAATCAGCCTCAAACAACTGCATGTATTATCAATACATTTTTATAGTTTAGAAACTGGAATCACATTTGAACACAGGCTACCAGAAACCACTACAACAAAATCTAGTATGTATTTTGTACAAAACATTTTCACCAATGTTTGCAAGTTTCTTATAATGTTTTTGTCCTCATTCAAATATCATCTAAAAGATATATTAGCCTCGCTGAAATTAATACCAGGGTATGCCTCAATTTCCTTTACTCCCTTTCCCATTTTTGCTCAGCCTCTTTCTCCTCAGAATAGGAAAAGTGAAATTAGTCTTATAGTATGACAGTTAAGGATGCCATGCAGGCCATAAGTGACTTAACAGTTTTTACCTTGAAAACATGAAGAAGTCTCAAACAAGTCAGTTGATTCATAATGTATTTTTATTACATACATAATATACATAAACACATTTGAATCCATTTATTCTTTATTTTGAAGGTCTTTGTACAATTAGATGACATTATATGTTTTAAAAATCATATTAATCTAAAGATGAGTTGACTGTTCCTGTAACAAAAACAGTAACAATGCCAACATTATAATAAAATGATTATTTCTAAAAGTTATGAGTATAATATTATAAAGAACGACATAATAATTAATCTGGAGATTTTTTTAAATTAAGTAATTATCACATATGCAGATTGATGTGCATGTTTGAAAGTGATTTTTAATAGGATGTTATGTACGTCACTGCAGAAACAATGAAATTCCATTTGTGGCGAATTAAAGTTAAATGATATTAATAACTGAATTTAAAATTATGGTTTATTTTTAAATTTTAAAGTTGTTTGAGTAATCAAGAAATAAAACATTTACCTACAATTATGTGGTAATTCTTCAATTCCCACTATGTTCTGTATAAAAGGCAACACTTGTACAAGCAGAGCTCATTATGCACCTATGCACATCTGTAATACTAGGAGCATCACAGAAGCATTGACATCATCCTGCATCTTAATAACTCGTGAGCACCGCTACAGAAACAAGTTAAAACGATTTCATGGTTAATTTTAGAATGGGAGTGATAAAGTACCCAAATTAATATTCCTACTATGATACACAGGCACAAGAAATATAAATAAATACACAGTACTGTAGAATGAATACAGTAAATACAGTTATGTAATAATATAAACTAGTGTTAATTAAGCGGTCCGAACTCATCCATTAACATTTAAATAACATTGTTTTTTGCAATATTTTATTGATATCAATAAAACCCTTGCATGGGTACTAAACAAAACCAAAGAAAAAGGTATTTGGTTGACAATCTGAGAAGAAAATTGTACTGGATTGTTTTATGTTACACCCACAACTTTTTTTGCACATATTTATCAATAGTTTCAAGTTTGTGTTCAAAGTTTTAACAGTGTGCATCATTGTAAAATGTTTTTTATCTGTAATATTTACTCTTATATTTCTAACAACATTCCACAATTTAAATGGTTTAACATAACACTTTATATGTTACAAACAAATGATAACCTATTAATATGTAACTAATTGAAAACGAATTAACTGACATGTTTCCACAACCTATCAGTTACAGAAAATAAAGTACTATAGTGGCGCAGCCAGCACACACATGAAGGCTGCCTACGAAATACGAAAAAATTTTTTTTTATTGCCTTAAGGTCTATCAATATCCTTTGTAGCTTAACATTTGCGCAATTACAAGTCCTCCCTATATACTCATTTTTCATCACAATCGGTCAAGATTCTTTTAAATTATAGAAGGACATATAGAAATACTAAAATTTTGAAGATGGTAGGTATAATTTGGGTCATATACAACAAATATGTATCACATGTGACGGTAAAATTAATTGTACAGACAGAGCCTACAGATTGATATAGTAGTATAGATACTTATAAGATTTTTGCAGTGATATATTTAATTTTGTTTACATCTATCTAATTCTGACATCAAATGGAACTCGTAAACATGTTACAATTAATAGCTATTATTATTTGTGTAATACTGTAAATACTTATCAGTGTGTAATTAATTTCAGATACGAAGCATTCTTTAACAGAAAAGACATCGATGGCTGGGAGATCCGCAAGGGGATGAACGACCTGTGTGGCATGGATTTGATCCCCGACCCCGTGATCATCAAGGCCGCCTTGCACGCGTGCAGGCGAGTCAACGATTATGCTCTCGCCGTGAGGTTCATCGAGGCCTGCAAAAATAAATGCGGCCCCAAGGTGAACGAGATCTACCCTTACATCATCCAGGAAATCAAACCGACGCTCACCGAACTCGGGATCGACACGCCGGAGGAACTCGGCTACGACAAACCAGAATTAGCTTTACAGAATGTGTACGAGATGTAAGGCTGTTGGCATTATCAGTTTAAGCTGTAGAAAAATTTGTATGATAGTTTTATTGTCGACTTTTATTTTATTGAATTGTGAGAAGTACCCACTTCAGATGATTATTGTTGTTCCGATTTTTAAAATCGATCAGCTTCACTAATGTTTATTAAAACGATAGAATTGTACGTAAATTTGTATTATTCTTTCATTTTTAAAGAAACAAAACCTCACCACGTAGCTCGAATTTGCAGATGTCTATAGCCAACATTCATACCAATCTAGAATTTATGCTGAGGTTTATCTCAAGACTAAAACGAATCGTAGTATCCCAAACGTTAACGAATTTAAACAATTCAAGTGTTTTTCTTGTCTTCTGACGTGTTTCGGTCGCAGTTTTGGAGAGCCAGTAATTTTCGTTCGGCAACACGTCGGTGATTCTATAGGTTACATTTTGAAGAGTGTGTGCAGGAATTGTATGGGGGAAATGTTCCCCCATCGCCGTTTCTCCATCGAACGACCCGGCGTATACGGCGAGTATCCATCCCTATGTCGTGAACATCCTGCTTGTGTCGGTGTTCTCTACTGCGTTCGATGTGGGAGGTTTCAAGAGGGGAGTGAGTAGGCATTTTTAAGTTGTTTGTTAAACGTCTTAGACTTAATTACCTCTTACCATCAGGTGGGATTTTTGTCAAGCATTAACTTATTGTATGTAAAAAAGATGCCTTTGGTGTTACTGAGGTCTATGAGCGAGTGACTACTCACCATCAGATGACTCATATGTTCGTTTGTGTATTGGTTACATAAAAAAAAATGTATTTATTTGCAAACAGCTAAGGCACGATTGCACCTTCCGATCGGATGACGAATTTTATCGAACACTGAACAGTTTAAACCTATCTAAACCTTATGTCATCATCATAATAAATACTACTTCAGATACTGGTTTGTATTTTATTGACATGATATGAAGTATTTTTACCTTACAGCGTCCAACCAGATCTTTTGTGGTCTTCGACAAAGGATGTTTGTTCAACCTTTATTGAAAATTCAAAAATGAGTATTACAATGGGCCTTAATGAGTTAAGGGATTTTCTACCAGTCAACTGCAGTGATGATGAGAAGTTGCGGGAGGTGTTATAAACAACTCTAAGCGACATATAATATATGCATTACACATACATATAAGATAAATTCTCAATATATATATGCTACTTATATTTACAATATATAAATAAATACATACATATTGCCATACATAAGAATTGATAGAAATACTTCAGTCGCCATAGTCTTCAGGAGGTGCTCACGTACTTGCGATTTGAAGGACTGGATGTTTGGTGCTTTCCTAATGTTTACGGGTAGGCTGTTCCAGAGCGGTATAGCCTGAATTGATAATTGAAATGTTGGTCGATAGCAAGATACACGAACACACGGCTGTCACAGCTTCGGAAGTGTCTTGATAATGAACAACGGCTCCAAACACACTTTATGGAAGGCGATCACTACAATTCGATTTTCTTTACATACCGTTCCTAAAAGCAATTTAATATTAACCTCGATAAGAATATATATGGTGTGGCGAAAAATGATAATATTTGCGGTAACATAATAAATACCTTTCCAATTTGAATTCGGAAAAAAATAAAAGTAAGAAGGTTTTTAGTTGTTACACTATTTATGGCCAGACTAATTGGAAACAGGTTGACAAAGATTAACTTTTTATGGAATAAATATCATGACAGGATAGTAAATATAAAATTAGAAACATTAAGTATACGTAAATACTTTAATGATTGCAATATTCACACAGTCATACAGTTTATTTACAATCACAAATCATTGACTTAACAACAAAATTGTGCTTTATTCATTATATTCGTAAGAACGAAACTCGTATAAGTTACTTAACAAAATAAACAAAACAGAAAAGAATAAAAAAAACAATATGTGTAAAACAAGTTCAATTAACTCAAATAAATAATACTAGATAATCGTTATTACTGTCTTTTCGAAAACAAAAAGTTTCAATAATAATAAATATTTGTACTCTTCTATGACGCCTACCTTAACTACTAGTGTTTATAAATAATGAATCAATGGCGGCAACGTTTAACGCGAACAGATAGTACACAACCGGTCGCGGGCCGAGCGGCTCGGTGCCCAGCACGGTACACGGTACACGGTACACGGTACACGGTACACACTGGTATACCTACCTACTGTACGACCCTAATTATACACAGCTTGACTTAGACAACCCTGCGTAGGATACCTTCGAAAATGCACTGGACTATATAAGATACGTTCGATTAATTCCACTAGGTTAATTTCTTACATTTTAAATGACATAGAAAAGTTGTTTATAGTTTAACTCGACGACTCGCTCTCTCAATAGACTCCTCACAGACTAGAAAGATTGGCTAATTCCATAAGACTAGACTCGAGACTAGATCCATAACAGCACGTAAATAATACGAAATAAATTAAAAACAACAATGCCTTAACGAATAACTTAAATATGTAATTATTAAAGGAATGTAAGTATTAAGAATATGCTTTGGTCGCTGTTGGCGATGATTCAATGAATCAACTGCTGTCGCAAATATCCACCCTATCAAGTGTAAAAGTTGATAGTCGAGATATTTTAACTTAAAATACTGAATTTGAATTGTCTGGAATTTCGTAATAATATTGGCGCGAAACTTAAATGTCAAGCAGACGTTAATCCTATATCGTAGCTAAATTCTCTTATCTTTGAACTTATAAGAACTCTTACCCAATTTCGCCAATACGAATCCAGCCAATATAGGAGTTGAAACTAATTGATATATCTGATAACATGTACGAATTTCAAGATTAAACTATTTACAAAAGTAGAAACAATCACAAGATTCGGCTACTCTAATAACTTGTATTTTGTTTAACGCCAATATATTTACAGTCTTTCGTATAACAGTATAGGATCTGGAGCTCTACGTATAAAAATGAAATCAAAAAACTAAAATATTGCACAAACCTACAGCTAGTAGCAACGAAGGGGCGGTAAGATCGCTATTTACAAATTCGAACCTTTAACGGCTCCTCTTTTCTGATTCGCCTTTTAAATACCTATCAATAAAATAAATAGTTTTAAAACTGTATCAATAAATGTATTTAAATACGATTAATTTATTCCTCTAACGATTCGAGATCGACCAGCGTAAGGATCGCTATAATTTACATTCGTTCAGAGTTCAAAAATGAACTACACACATCGCCAACACGCCACAACACAACACTGTTCCTACTTTAGTAAACAAACATCACAATATTTCATTTATTCTCACTGTGCTATAGTACAGCCTGCGCGGGCGCGGTGATTACGTAATGTCACAAAGCGAACTCACAACTGATTCAATTAATCATAGTATTAAGCACTATTGATTATGTATAAACCAAAGTCAGGTAAAAATTTACATAATGTTAATATTATAATGATCTCACCGCGAGGGTTGACGTGAGTTTGAATTATGAGATTACGTACCTATATCTATGTGTTCGTATTATAATACGTAGCGCGTCGCACGTACTCGTTAACTTGTCGCGCTAAACGCTTCTAAGACTCTCCTTCCCGTGACTAGTATAAATGAAGACTAATACGCGACAAAATGCTCCTTAATGCTGAAATTACACGTGTCACGTTTCCCTTAAAATTTAAATGAAACAATAAAATATATTCTCGTCAACAAAAGCGTTAAATGTATCGAACTATTTGTTTTGCGCTCTTCCATCGATTGGTTTGAATTAAACGTGTATTTTCCAGCATTAGGATTACGATCGCCAACAACCTATATGTATATAAAGATATTAATTTAGCTAACATATAACAAGTGGCCGCCGGATGCAGCCAAATCGGTACAAATCCTTTGGTCCTAAATTACCTATTTCTGCCGTTCGCCTGAACGCATACGGCCGGTGCGGTATTTCTGTAATATCACTGGGCAAACTCATTGCTGGTTCCGCATTAAAATTCTTATTTTAAGTATTATTTTTAATGTAATTATAATAACGGTGTCAGACTAACCATAAAATTTAACGTTATAGTGATGTCATTGCCGAATCGGTAGCGAGCTTTATTAGTGAGATTGCAGACATGGCGCGTTTCCAAGGTTCCCTTAGACGCGATCTCCACCTTTTTTGACTATTATAAAATGGTTTCTATGGAAAGATTGAAAACGGATATCTTGAAGGAGCGATATATCTTCTGATCCTGAAACGCAATCTACACC
Source organism: Megathymus violae (assembly GCA_003671415.1). Lineage (NCBI taxonomy): Eukaryota > Metazoa > Arthropoda > Insecta > Lepidoptera > Hesperiidae > Megathymus > Megathymus violae. The sequence goes on from PDGT01000044.1 coordinate 323,055, forward strand.
TTCCGATCCTAAGTGTAATTTCAGGAGATGTCAGGCATCGTTTTTGCAACAATAACACATAAAAAGTACTTTACCAACTCGATATTTCGATTAATCAGTTAATAAAAGAAAGATCACTAACTCTATCCAATTAATAAGGGAGACGTGAACGGGATCGGAATATCGATATAGTGAATGAAGTATGTACTTTTATTATGCATTCTTACAATTATTACTACTGAAAAGATAGTTAAGCGTTTCCTAAAGTCTGATTTGGAGCCGAAAGGTGTAGATTGCGTCTTAGCGAACGTCCAATGCGTCCGCTGCGTCGGGTGCTCGCGTGGTGCGCGGTGAGGGGT
>PDGT01000044.1:323432-340462 GCA_003671415.1 Megathymus violae
CATGACGGTCGAGTCGGAGCTGTCAGGGACGATGGAAGCGTGTGTTGAGGGCGGTGACGCGTACGAGATGTGGGGCGTATGTGGCGTGTGGGGCGCGGGGGGCGAGCGGGCGGCGCGCGACGGCGCCGTCCTCGCCAGCTAGGAGTCTGCCACTACCGCGTCGCGCTCCGACTTCACCTGTTGCTGAAAACATGAGAATTTATTGTATTTAGGTATTAGCCGCCGTATTCCCGAAACGCGTTACATGTTATTTAGTTGAAACCCCTTGACATACGCACAAGCTACGAGGTAGGCACTAAGTGTCCCCGAAGACGAGTGGATGTGACTTACAATTTGTCACGAACCTGACAGAGCGTCAAAATGATTGACGAGCATTGTACAATAATTAAAGAGGGAGGGGGTAACGGTCAGTCTACGTGGCCATTTTAATTAAAGCTTAATAGGTAGTATGAATGTAATTTAAAAAAAATAGGAAATAAATACCGTATGTTCCATCTCAAACTTGGAGGTCCTTAGTGTGCGTGTGTAAAATTATGGTTCCTAGAAACATGAAAACACAAGCTTGCAGCGTGAGAGCAGCCGTCTGAGACACTGTAGGGTTGGACTGAAAATGATTGCCGTATTATCACGACAATCGCAGTGTACGCTCCTTATGGATTCTTTGCTGTAGCGACAAAATTTTTGTTTTGGGGTTTCTGTTTTTTTTTTTAGGTCTGATTTTTTTAAATTATGATTGTGTTTGTACTTTTTCGTTGCATTTTAATATTACATATTTGTAGTTCTCGCTTGTTGTGAAAGTTGAATAAACATTTCCTTTTTTTGTGGGCTCTAGCTAAGTATATAAATTGATTGTGCTTATTGACCTGATGTTGATAATAAAACTGATGATAATTATAGATAACAATAAATGGATACCCGCACACTTAGATACATTCCGCAGTAGAATTCCTGATGTACCGGGTGTAACATGACATACATAAATAAAATATCCTATACTCGGGAACATATTTATTCTGCACAAAAGTTTGTTTTGACCGATAATAGTTCTTAAAACTGCTCCCGAGGTAGTCAGGTAAATTACCACATTTGCTCTGTGTTTAATATATATAACTTAAGAGGCTACATTCTTCGAATCCTCGTCAACCTCTTCTGCTCGCGATGCACCATGCCGAACAACGAATAAGGCTATGCACGCCGATCCTTCCCGTTGGAGTTCGCTGTGCTGTGTACCACCCGGGTAAATCACGGTGTCGACGGTACTCCTGCACGGTGGTGAGTTTCCTTACCCGCCTGTAATAACTGTTGTGTATGGTGAGTCATTTAACATTTACCATATGCTTGGTGAGCACGGTGGCGTCCTTGAGGCTGAGTACCTGCAGCACCTGCGGCTCGGCGGCCTGCAGCAACACCTGTGCCACGCCACCGCTCATGGAGATGGCCTCGAGCGGCTCGCCGTTCTGCTCCACCTGTACCTCACACATCTGCACTTCTCATCGACATCGAGCATCACTCGCATATTTTTATCTCCAAGGACCAACATTTTTAATTTTGAGCGTTTTAAATAGGCACCCTATTGAGAAACGGATATTCTTATTCCTTAGAAGATACAGAGAAACTGTGTTAGACTTGTAGCGGAACATCAAAACAGGCTCGGACCGTCTGAACCTCATCGACAACTGTTCGTGCAGTACATTACGCACTGCCGAGGGTACTGCACTGCCGCGCGCGGGGCGTCCCGGTTGTTAGATCCGACTCGAATGACCAAATTTTACGATACGTCTTTACAAAGCCAGTAACAATGGTAGATACAAAAAAGCTCCAAATTTTTAGACAACCGGAGACAGTTGAATTAGTCTGTGGTTAGACGAATGCCTTTATCACGAGTATGTCAGAATTAACGGCAGTCAATTATCATTACATATACGTAATGAAATATAATAGCAGAAATCTATGTTTTAAAATGTGATTATGTAAAAAAAAAAACGAAAGCTTGAACAAAAAGTTAAATACGGCATTATACTATGCAAATTCAAGCCGAAAAGTTATTTAAATAAATTTCGTTGTTACCTAATATTATACCTTCGTGGTTATTTTGTGTGTAGTGGATTATCGTTAAAATATGTAAGTGCAGACCGCTACAGACTAAAATATTGCATTTGCGTAGTAACACACCACACACGTATGAAGCATGTCGTAAATCCATAGCATGACTCTCGCGCGACTGAAGCGCAAGCGACTCCCGATTAAAATAAAACAACAATGAAACGTACTAGCGTTTATTGCCACCTAAACTAATACCGCGCCCATGGAGCACTATGTTATTTTGATTCTATTTGGTGACGGCGACCGAAGATACACAATTATTACTCTGCTCAGGATAACAAGGGCAAAAGTAAAAATTACTTTAAAATATCTGTTTTAAAATTCTTTCAACATAACCGTTTATTTATTGAATAAAAATCCCCCGTGAAGACGATTTCATTTTAAATAAAAAAGGGACCATCCGCACACGTATATTAAATAACATGGAGCTCCCAGTACAACATAACACAACAAAATGTCCAACAAAAACAAAAAGTAGTCAAACAACAAACAAAGTGTTCACAATCAATCTTGATACTTGTGTAATTATATTGGTAACATGCGGATATTTCTTGTGTCACTTCTCAGATCACTGTTGGCTACCTGCTGCTAGGGGGTGCTCTGGCAGTCTTTCAGTTGATTCGACCCCTAACATTTTTAATAATATTTCCGCTGTAAGTTAGAAATTAAACATGGCGTCCAAATTAAACAGATGTAACGTTCGAAAACCGAATCGATGTCACTACCGCGACGCGTGTCAGATGGTGTCACTGATGAGCGCCGAGCAACAAACAAAAATATGGAAGTATTTTATTTAATATCCATTTTAGAGCAATTAATTAAATTGAATTGTATAAATTTATTCGACGCCTTGGTTCAAGCCATAATCCGTCTCTTCTGTATATTCTAATTTGGTAAAGCGAGATAGATATATGTATAGATTATAAATACAGTAGAAGTGAATTCTGGAAGTGACACTCATCTCAGTGCAGACTTACGCTGTTCGTGAAAACGGTTCCTCATCTGTCCCCGTAAACGTCGGCAGCATCACTGTACCATCGTATATTCAGACAGGTATAGAATAAACGGCAACATTAAATCGTCTGTGTCTATTTAATGTCCCATTTTCATGAGTTCACGAACGAAGTAATACAATATATTTGTCGATTTCTAAACATAAAAATAATAGCATCTAGCATGCGCTGGTACAACAACTAAACACTGTGGCATTCTCGTGGGCGCGGGCGCGGGCGTCGCCAACACTCGAGGTCACAGCGCACACATCAACTCGGAGAGAGACCGTCACCGGATCGACTCGGACCGTTCGGTATTGTTCGTATGAAACTTCCCACTGCAACGCACTCTCCGAGCTGATATGTGCGCCGGGACCCTTACACGCACTCGCTGCATCGACACAAGTAAATAAACATCCCACCACAACACGACAACGACATAATTAACAGGCATGCAATCGCGGCTCAATATTTATTTGCCGAATTTAAAATGTACGAGCAAAAGCTTGTGACAAAAGTGGACGAATTTATAATTGAAACGCGACCTCAAAATGGAACTGGATCTTCCTATATTCGTTTGAATTTATTAACACACGAGTTTTTCAAAACCACGTGACGGTGTGACGTCAGCGCTACCAAATTATAAAGTAAACAGTGCAATCAATCGCCACAGACATTTCTATCTATTATTCCATGCAGTGTGACAAATTATTGTTTGTTTTTATTCAATTATCATATAATAGATTCAATTATCATAGAATATAATAGATATATTATATTCATCGGACTATTTTTACAACCTGTTCCGTTAAAACGTCCGTTTTAATAAACTCGGTTTATTTAAATTCGGCAAAATAATATAATTACATTGAAATCAAAATAAAAACTAGCTCCAAGCTAAAATAAAACTCAATATTACAAGCATCACAAAGAGATCTACATAAAAATAATTCTATGTTTGACTTTATTACATAAAAATATCACAACTGTACATTTATAATTAGTTAAAATTACAATAAAATGTTCGATGGCACGGACCGACGCCACCGCGCCCTGTGCGGCGGTGACGGTGTACGACTATATTTGAATAGTGGCAGGCTTTTAAAAAGCAATGTTTCTAAACTAGATAACGAATGTAAATAAATATTTAATAACATTCTGAACATATCAAAAATAAAGGTCTCACTTAATAATCCTTAATACTTGTTTATTTTTGACTAGCATTGTTAGCATCTGGCACAACATAGTATTATAAAATTTTGGCATTAAATATTAACCTAAAATGCTGGAATAAGATTCGTTTAATCATTTCAACATTTTAAAATTTACATCGTGCAATACAACATACAACGCGCGTAACTATTTCACATTCAAAGCAGCTATCCTGTTCCAAGCATCCATTTCCAAAATCTTCAAGTACAAAAATATATAAATTCAATGGCTAATAATATGATTTGGTCAGCGTGTCGTGTTTTTAAAACATAAAACACGCGCTTTGGGATATATATAATATTTTCAATAGTAGTCCGTTTAGATGTTTAATATTAATATCTCAGTGTTTCGGCTGTCGTTCGTTTTATTTGACTTCAGCCCTCCTTCCGACGGCAGCCGAAACACGGCGAGACCACACGACACGTCCGCGCGGAACCGTCGACTACTCGATCTCGATCTTGACCGCGGTGAGCGCGGGGAACGCTCGCGCGGCGCGCGGGTGTGCGGGGTGTGCGGGGGGGAGGTGGTGGGGCACCTGCACTAGCGGCGCGACGCACACGCCGTCGTGGTGCTGCATGGAGGCCACCATCGACTGGTACACGCTGGCCGACACCGGCACCGTGATCACGCCCGACACCGACACCGGGTACCCTGCGAACACGCACGCGCACACGTTGTTCACGTCGTCGAAAGATGGCGGCGGCATAGGTGCAACCAAAATCTAAATTGGAACTGTTAGGTGTTATCTTCTTGTACTAGTTTGCCGGAACGCGTTTCACCTTAAAACTTTGTTATATGATGAAATTGTTTACTGTACTTTACTTCTATCATTTAATATATATTTTTTTAATTGATATCATTTATAGTTATTTCATTTCGAACGCTTCGCCCTTAGCGTGCAAATATAATGAAGTATCATACGTATAAATTACTATAATATTTATGTTAAAATGTGTCGTGTTTTAATTTTAAATTTTAATCCTATAACCTGTACAACGGCGGCTACAAGTTGTTGCCGAATGACGACGAGTAACGCTGGATAAGTGTTTTTAGTTTGTTTGAATCACTAATCGCGCAATTACTAGTCTGTGGCTGGATGAATATCCAAAGTCAATACAAGAATTGCCCGTGATCTGTGGTGTATGAATGCCGCCGTCGTTGTCGCTGTTAAAAGGTAAGCAGCGCAGATCAGAAGGTCGAAAGCGATTTTATTTCTTTTGTTCTTATTGGATACTATGAACATTTCTTATTCGATGCTATGAAGAAAAATAGAAGAAGCAAAACGCAAATCCAGAATTTAACACAAGGAACAAAGTGTTGCCGCCCGCCGGTGACGGAACCGCATACTTTTGAAGATTCGAGAAGTAATGGTAAGCATCTCGAATCCTTATCAGTAAGATAAGTCATCCATATACCATTACACAACCGGCGCTCCACCGACACGTCTGTAAGTGTACATTTCGAATCCTAACACCTGCCGGGAGGGCCTCCGGCGGCGAGAACGTTGCGCCAGTAGCCGTACCGTGTCCGTCCTCGCCGGTGAGGATGATCTGTCCGTCGTGGTTGAGCGTCGCCTCCGCCACGGCGTTCAGGTCGACGGCCACCGCGCCCTCGCCGTCCAGCCCCTGCACGCCGCCCTCGCCGCTGTGGATCTGGTGACACGTGCTCGCATAGTACACTTCCCAGACTCGATCCGATGTTCGCACTGGGAGACTGTCCGGGGAGACGAATCCACCGGACGTCGGTGTAACTTCATTGGGTGTTACATTACATATTTATACGGTCGCATCTGTGATAAATGTTTGAATCTATCTAATATTATATTGACAATACTCGTATTTAATGTTGATGCAGGAACACAGTGTGACGACGGCACAGCGACTGCCCGGCGCGATCGCCGAGTGCAGTCAACGTGATAAACAGACATTTCATGATATTCGGAAATATTTGTTGTAGTCACACAGGGTATATTGCTGGAACAATCGCCATAAACATACATACATGCCCGCAATTGTTATACGCACTCTGACAACAAACGCACACATACAACAAACAGAAACACACACAAAACGGACAATAGTGGAACGTGTACGCAGCTGTGGTGTGAAGCTCACTCGGTGCAAGGATAGTGTCTGAGTAGTTGACTCATGAGCTACAAGCCTCAACGTGACTTTTTGATTACGATGATGATTTGTTACTACAAAAAGAAAATTTTTTTTCGGAAAAATCTTTTTTTACTCTGTAGTGTCGGTGCGCTGTCACCGTGTTACCGTCCAACCGATTGCACAAAGCAGAGGTCTATTTCAACAATACAAGCACAATGAACCGGATGTTTATGAGTTACAGATAACAAATGTAGTAGCATCGTCTAAAGCAATGTTGTGGAGTACTCCTCGAGCCTCCCAACGCGTGTAGAGACATGGACTGAGCATTATTATGTCTCACTTATTATAATTACACTTACAATTCACTTAGTGTTAATCGCCGTGTGAACACTACAAACACGCCAACTATTACTTGACGGCAGAATGAGCGAGGTGGTTCAAACAAAAATAGAAATTTATTACTAGTGTAGGGAGAAGGATATTAATTCATCTCTGTAATATAAATACAATGGACACGTCACAATCAATTCCGCGTTCATTCCCAATTCGAGACTCCGATCGCATTGTTATGTTTATGTTTATGTAACTTTTAAGCGACACATTAGAATACGACTTATAGGCAAAGGATATTATAGTATAGATGAGTACATGAATGACAAGGATGCCTGGACAAAATTAGTGTCGAAACCAGTTCCGGACAGGTATAAACTTTTGTAATTATCATGGGTTGTTTAAAAGATGTGCTGAGGAGTTTCTTCTCCTCATTGTTAAACCATCTTTTCGAAACGGTGGTAGAAGCAAAAAATTATGTACATAAGTGTATTTACAGAATACTTATATGATAAAATGATTTTGAATTTGGATTTGAAGCGAGGCAGTACGAAGCAAAACAGTAAAGTCGATGCAAAGATCCAGACGGGTACTGTTCAGCGCATCCAGCGTGTTTATATCACGGAGAACGAGACGCCGCGTGTAATGTGTGTGATTTAGAGAGCAAAGCGCAATAATTACCATACTAACCACTTGCGCGGTGGTCCCGTCGGGCAGCGTGATGATGGGGCTGTTGGGGTCCACCTGGATCAGCGACACCGACCCGTCGGGGTTCGTGATCGTCTGCAGCACGGCCGGCGCGTACTGCGACATCTGACGGACACACAGACACGCGCACACGTCACACACTCACGATCAAATACCTGCGACAAAACTTAAAAAAACCTATGCGATTGACCGTCAGAATACTGGGTTCACTATTTAGTGGCAGGGCATGGGCTCGTGTAGTATGGTAATGATTACCCGAGTGCAAAATTTAGTAACAAGGGTCGGAAGTACGATACGTAGCCGCCAGTGACAAAATTTCATAAATATACGCTTCGGAGGACACGTCCAACAGTCCGCCTCCAACTGCTTAACCGACGACGGATATTCCAGACGTTGGCGCTAGATGGCAGCACTGCGCACGTCCTGGGAACATCCGACGTGTGCGTGTACTGTGCGGCGTGCGGCGGACGTACGTCGACGTCGGCGAGCGTCATCTGGTCGATGCAGACGGGCGGCGAGGACAGCGCCGACGACGACGCGCCCTCGGAGCGCGCGCCGCCGCCGCCCGTCGGCATGCACGCCGCCACCTGACACACACGCACGCGGGGCCAGCGACCACCGGTTACACGAGGAATGATGAATTGCGAGACATGTGCAGATATGGAATGCACGCAATTTATTAAAACATTTGAACCATCAAGATTATTATTTTTCGTGATTTATATCAGTTTGTATTTATAGTATGATACAGTACAGTTCAATGTAATGTAATAACGTTGTTATAAGACGAGATAACGTCCGTTTAGTTACCAGTTCCAATAAGCGGCATTCCACGGGTGACAGCATGAGGACAACCAATGTCATTTAGATACATCAACATCATTTGTTAAAGTGTTCAATGTATTGCAAGGTATTTTATCATTAAAGTACGTTAAAATCGCAGTCATGTACCGGCGGGTGACCGTTGGTGATAGAAACCTATTAGCAACTGTCGTGCTTCGGAATAATAATATAAAAATTATTTGTTTCGTTCGACAAGTCGTTAAGCCTTGTCGGAGGCTTTTAGGACAGCTTCAAATTTCGAACTCCGAACTGGCCATTAATATATCCAGTTTTGTGATGTAACGTTGTTAATGGATCGCCGCCAAGTCGACCACAAAAAAAATCTTAACATCAAAAATCAGTCAAGTTTACTAAAGGTGTAAGATTTTTTTTATTTTTAGCCGTTTATTATATTAAGTTCAGTATTGATCGAAATAAAATCGCAGATATTTTGCAGTGCGGTGTGGTGTTGCGTGGTGTGGTGTGGTGCGGTGTGGTGCGGTGTAGTTACCGTGGTGGTGGCCGGGCCCTTCTCGTCGTCCTCGGTGAAGGCGGGCAGCAGGTCCTCGCGTCCGTGGTACTTGTAGCAGTTGATCACTATCTGGCGCAGCGCGTGCGTCCACGACATCTGACACACACATTGTACACACACATTGTATTACGTCCACTCATGACCAACGGTGGCGAATATATTAGTCATAAACCAAAGACTGCAAAAGTACAATAATGCAGAATCCGTTTTAATCCATACAAATAAGGACACCACGACTGCACCCATTTACATTAAGGTTCTATAAGACGTATTGTCCTCTCGCTTCAGTACGGTGGAGCAATGGTTTCCCATTAAAAATAGTCACACAAACGATGGCTCGGTGTGGAAACACTCGGGAGCGTCCGATCCTACTATGCGTCTTTATCACGACCACCGCCATGTTACATTGGGTCCGTCGGTTCTGGACTACCTGAATTTTACAGATCTTAATATATTGACGGCAAACTATTAAGATGTCTCGTTCAAAGCAACGCTACACCTACGGCGTAAACGTACTTTTAAAAGCAACGTGAGCTGGTTAAGTGCGGTACCTTCTGTTTCTCATCCTCGGTCCGAGCATCCATTCGAACGTTGGCCCAGGGCAAGTCTTTGGGCCACCACGGAGGCCTCGTCGACTCGCGACCCCAACCTGGTTTACCGCGTACTGCACAAAAACAGAGTCACTATAAAAAATATTATCATTATAATTTCTACCTCTAGTCTATCCGACGTTGAAGCCAAATGCCCTGTGGAAGTCTGTCACAAAATTCGGTTCTCGGTCCCTTACAAAAGTTATATATTTTATTACAATTGAAGATAGTCGTGAGTTATTTAACGTTAACGATGCTTCAGAGGCGATGTTGTTCAATCTATGTATTTATTTACACAGACTGATGTACAGATCAGTCATTAGATGATTTTAAACAGGCAGACAGATGGAACATTTGATGGTGAATGATCACCGAAGCTCGATTTAGTACCGACCACAGGAAGTAGGTTTCACGGTTGATTTTGACAGAGAGGTGGTGGATAACCAGACACGTGAAGAACCCTACCGACATGCGCGAATAACAATAAAACTGATTGATACACAGCTGGGCATCCTTCAATCAAAGTCCAAACGCCATTGCCTCGTCTGTTGTGAGCGAGGTTAATTTTCTTAAGCTCAAGTACCAGAAGAACGGAAGTCCTTATATCTCGAGTGTATTCTTAACAATGTGTGCCTAATATACCAAAAGGTGTGTCAAAGAGTCTTTCTATTAAAATGTATCACGCGGCAAGACCTTCAATCCCTGGTGTCTTACTCCAGTTGTGCAGTCACAATGTTTCAATGTGAGGTTTGTATACGCACCCATGGAGTACTTGAGCATCAACGGTATGAAGGCTCGCAGCTGCGCCTGTGTCATCTTCTCGACCGGCGTGGGGATGCCGTCGATGATAAGCGGTGGCAACTCGAACAGCGAGGGGTCCTCCTGCGGCGGCGCCGGCGCCTGCGGGCAGCCGCCCAGCCCGAACTGACCCGTTACCCTCACCGTACTCAACGTCAGCGTGTACGCACGCACACACGCACGTGCGTACGCGCTCGTAGTACGTCCATTTTATTAATGTTTATCGACAATCTTCGAATTCCTTTTCGTTTTTTGTATAACGGCTGTCGTCGTTCAGGTGCATATGGAAACACGTGGAGCATCGATAACAATCAATATAACAGACGCACACGTATAATTCAGCAACATAATGATCCAAGTATATGTAGATAACTGATTTGATTCTTCATCCAATGAATGTACATGAATGATTAATTAGTTCTTATTAATAGCATTTGTTTCACTGAACACTTGTAGAAATAAGGAAGAATGCAGTAGTACGTAGTAGAAGTATGTACGGAAGTATTCTTCTTTAGTATGGAAACAATACAGTTTAAAAAAAATTCTTACATGTCTCTCTGTTACAAGATTTTGTTCTGCTGTTCCCATAAATTCCATATTCATATGGTAAGATTTTTTTTAACTTTACTTGGGTATATTGAGTCATTCTTCCGCCAATCAGATGATGAAGTGTATTTTAAAGAGGATTAAGGAGACGGGACAAAATATGAATCAACCTTCAATTTGCTACAAATGATTTTAACTTTGTCTCTATGGACGTTACAGTGCAAATTTTCTGTTGCGAAACCTTAAGTATATTTTTCATAGAGTAGTTCAAAATCAAGGTAGAATAAGGAATAATAATGTTCACATAATAACAACCTCGCACTAGGGTTCCCTGTCTTGCAAGCAATATTAGTATACACACTAATAGGACATACCAAAAAACCAGAAACAAGAATCGAGACTTGACACTTATCTGTGACATGTATAAATGCCCCTCTACGTGTCAAAACAGTGTGGTTCGGTTGGGTCCGGTCCACCTGCGTGGTGGGTGTGGGGGTGTACCTGCTGTGCGAGCGCGTTCTCCAGCTCTTCCATGATCATGCAGCGCAAGTTGCGCACCACGTCCTCCAGCGGCTTGGCTCCGAACACGCGGTACGAGGTGTTGGGCTTGCCCGGCGTTGCCACCAGCACCACCGCCTGCTGGCCCACGCGCGTCGCGAACTCCTCGATTGTTTGCTATGCACCAATTTTGTATACATTATTGTCATTAACACAACATGACACCAAGTATAATTTGACAAATTAATGATTTATAGGTTGTGAAATTTTTATTTAAGTTACCTGTCGAAGGTATCATTACTACAATATCTTACTGTGTACTTGAACATTGTAAACTGTGTACTTGTACTGTAATGTAAATACGTCCAGTATTTGAAATTTGCAATAAATTACCATTGACTGCAGTCCACTGCTTACGATCTTTTTTATGTAAATAGCCGACAAACGAGCACACGAGCCACCTGATGGTAAGTGGGCATCGCCGCCCATGAACATCAGCAAGACCTAAGGTATCACTGATGCGTCGTCGGCCAGAAAATGAGAAGGTAAGAAAGAAAGTACTAACTCTGAAGTCAAACTAGCAGAAGACCCGTTTATTCATTTATTGCTCTCATATCAAGACGAGCTGAACGTACCCGCAGCTTTCTGAGCAGTCGGTTCTGATGTCGCTTGCGCACCGACGGATTGGTCTCGAACGAGTGCGGCCGTTTGCGCTTCTTCGAGGACGCGATGGCGGCCGCCGCGGCCATGCCTATGGGACCTACGAATAATGATTACTATTCAATGCAATTATATTACTCCACTTACTTTACAATTTTTAAATTTATTGCACTTAGTACCCGATAGCGCAGTTGTTCTAGATACCGGTGTGTTCACTCTATTTCGCGGTGCCTTTCCTTATACTCCAGATTGCTGACGACGAGGTTTTGGAAGATTCCACATAACCAGGTCGATCCCGCCAACGTGCCAGGTATCGTTTGAAAGTAGAAATCATGAGTGAATATGCAGGTCACCAATCTCAACAATATAAAGTCACTGGATAGGTTATTTGCGGTCAGTTCGCGCAGACGGAATAGTTTTGTAATAGCTAAAAACTAACATCGGAATTGGAACTGCTATATAACAGAACAAAATAACTCGACTGGTTTCGCATAGAGGCATACGAATGGTCACATTGTAAAATTGCCGAGTGGTTGAGAGCAACCTATCCAGTGTATTTATATTATATAGATGAACTGTGTCGGAGGCCGGCTCGCTGGAGCGATACGCACCGGCGGCGGCGAGTTGCTTGGTGACCTCGTCGCTGAGCGCCTTACCGGCGTCGGCGTCGTCGTACGCGGAGCCGGCCGGCGACGAGGCGCAGTCGTCCTCGTCGTCCGACGCGCCGCTCAGACCGCACCCCTCCACCTGCGACATGTCCTGCCGGACGGAGAGAAACCGACTTTATATTATATCATTGCAGTAGTTCTCACTGTTGATTCAGGAAGGAATATTATTTATATCCAACACATAGCAACGTGTTCGCTAATCATGAATCGAGAAATTATGTTTGTATTGGTTTTAAAAAATAATGCAATTGCAAATATCGAGTCATTAATTTGTTATCGTTTGTAAACTGTGCAATGATTATGTGAAAAAATATTTTAATTAGAATATGTATATGAATAATTTTAGAAGTGGTTTTAATCGAATCGTATCTAAATCACAAATTGTAAAAATGTAAAGGACGTGGGGTCTTCAAAAATCATGCATGATGGCCCCTAGATCTGTCGCTACAAGTGGTATGTTTATTGCAGCGGTACCTCCTCAGCCATGTCCATAGACTCGGTGCTCACGGCGGAGTTCATCTTATCGTCGGCGCCGCCCGCGTCGTCCCGTCGTTTCGTCTCCAGGACCATTGGGTGTCGCGAAAATCTACCGTGAGAGGGCGCTCTCTGGCCACCCGCCGGTGCCGCGTGTCGCTGCCTTTACACTTTCCGATTATACTCTGACAACAATTCAGATGCTCAGTTAAATATTTGTGTTATTTCACATTAACCCAAATTAGTATTCTAATGTTATAATTTTACGTATGAATCTTTTTATTTGTAATTTCCAAGTTTCTAACTAGACACACAGTATAATATCCAAACAAGCCTCAAAACTCGAATATACCTACAGAGTTAATTGTTTATCATATTGAGCTACTTGCTTGCAGCTTTAAATTTAAATGAAAAAGGTATGAGGTATTCCTAAAGATTTTTTCCATTTTCCTCATGTATAAAGAATTAAGTAACAAATATTAATTATACACAGAATGTTTGTCATAAAATTTCAACTATGTTTGAAGTGAGTCCTGAAATCATTATGACTCCTGATGATATAGAATACTCCATTTAGTGTTGATCTATACTAATATTATAAAGACAGTGTGTGAATTTTGTAGCTTTGTGAGTATGTGAATGGTAATCTCCACTCCAATCTCCATTTGAAACTATTTGAAAAAATATTTTGCCATTTGAAAGGTAAATTATTCTAATTAGACATAAGCTATATATGATGAAATATAATACATTTTTCAATCTGAACTGAGTCAATGTGGGCCGTTAGTCACCAATCAAAACAAAAATGCTTCATGCAACTTATTACATCTAAGTTAACAAACTAATAATGACAACTTTTTTTATTATTTGTATTATACTGAGGGGCCTTGATACTTGATTTTAATTGAATGTTAAATGGTGATAATCTAATTAATATCATACAATACTAAATATATATTTCTTAAAATTTAAATAATGTAATGTTTTAACATTTTCAACCAATTATTTTTAACTTGTTTGTGATAAGCTATGTCTTTAAACTGATTGATATATCTTATACTGGCTTATCAATATGAAATTATTTTATAGAACAGTACCAGCACCATATGGCACAGGATTCTCTAATCACAGCTTGCTGCTCAGTATTTTGGTATTAATCAAAATTTAGCTCTAGTTACAAATATATATGTAAAGGTAGGCAGTTTATAGGCTATTCTGTAACTTTCTATCATTTAATATATAAATAGTTTTCAATATATATTTACCCAGTCTATGGTGTGTAGTTAAATCGCCATTATTTACATATGACATGTTGGGATCCCTTAGCCTCAGTGCACAATGTCACATATGAACGACCACCCTTTTTGTAAGTAGTGGAATCCAATGTAGGCAACATTGGAGCTAAATTAATACCCTCTATATTGAAACACCTTTTTTTACTTTAAGCTGATGAAATAAAATGAAGGGAAGTACATTAGTAGTGTAATTTTATTTACAAGTTAATGTATCAGCTTTTTTAATCAGCATAAAACTATATAGTGTTATCTGTAAAATGTATGTATGAATGTATGCATTAAACATTAATAAAATAAAATAATTTTTAATTTAATATTATTGTACTTGTATGATATAGAGAACAACTATTGTAATTGTTGGTACATATTGATAGATAATTATAATTGTTCATCTTTTAAGTTAATAATTGTTGAAAATAGGCAAGGGTAGCAAGCGTAGCTTAAATCTATCAAAAAATTTGTAATTTGCATTATGTCCTTAGACTGGTAAATCAATAAATATTCATGTATTATAGATATGAAATGGTTCAGCTGACAAAATAAAACTATTTTCATTGACACTATCAGAATCCATTTTTGAAAGAAGTTCTAATGTCACATAAGTAATCAATATTAGTTAAACCCATATTTCATTAAAATTGTCTAAACTTGTATAAAACTAGATGTAGTATTTTTACTGGATAAAAAAAATGCTCCAATGTATCACTTATCCTCCATAGAATCGTGTTATAAGGTAGAATCTATTCTATGCCATTGTGTAGGCAGGAGTTTGAAAAAAATCAATACTGAGCTAGCTTTCTATTAAATGTTACGAAATAGAAAATATCCTATTTTAGCTTCGAATCATCATAAATTTAGTTTCAACAGTGACACTTATTTGTCTTTCGTTTTATACGCTCGAAGCTATAAGCTACCTATTACTTTGTTAAAAGATGGAACAGGTCATTTAACATGTCAGTAAAATTATAAAAGGCGACATAAAAATGTAACGCATTTCGTTTCATGTTTTGTTTAGATGCATTCTGCGCTGGTTGCACGCAGCCAACCGACATCGAAGACGAATGACACAAACTCTTTTGCGACGGCGTAAAGGATAAGCCCAAATGAATGGCCATCATGAAGGGGTCGCGCGTTCGAGCAGGCCCAGACAGCATAGAAAGACTACGACTGCGTACGCACCTGCGTGATTTGAGAAACATTTCGCACAACTATTCCATCCGCTGCGAGCTCCTTGTGATGTAACTGCTCAAAAACGACACCTTTGATGACTTTTTCACTCAACCGGACATTAAATTCACTAAATACTCGCAGAGCATGAAAGACACCGAAAAATGCGAATCCTCCATTGATATCGATCGGTAAACTCGGTATGTGAACATTGTACACTTCACACTTGGAGAACGCCATTTTGTACGAGTCTGCGCGGTATGGTTTTCTTTTGGTGTGGAAAGGGAAATCGCCCCTCGGCCAGAGGGGGGACCCGGCTTTTCAATTGTGAGTATGATAATGAAATAAGATTTTTTTTTTATGTATAAAACTTACCTATTAATGAGTCAGAATTTTTGAATTGATTCAATTTTGACGCCTTGTGCCTTAAGCCATTAGGGAAATCTCCAAGTTTATTTTGGAAAACATTGATTTAGTTTGTCATACACTAGCACAATCTAACGGAATTTTCAGTAACTAAATTTGACATTGACAACTTAAAAATCCTAAACGTGACATTTGTTTTGTAAATAATTTTGCAGGTTGCCTCGCACAAATTGTATGGCATAGTGAATATTTAGTTTTTCTGAAAGTAAAGTGATTACAGTATTACTACGATCGATACTAATTTCAATACAGTTAGGGAACTTGTATACATATGGTGAATTTAGTAAGGTATGTTGTAATTTATATAATCCCAGAAGCTTACTAATATAAAAAAGGCAAAAAAAAATCTACGCAATAATTGAATTAAATGAATGTTAACAGTATTGATTTTAATATTTAAGAAAAACATCATTTTCATAACATTGTGACATGTCTTTTACACACATACCCAACACCTGTTCTAAAGACAATATTATATTTAAAACAACTTTTTTACAATACGATAAGTATTTTTTAATACCTGATTACACCAATAAATGGAGATATTCCGCTTTATTGAGATATAACATAGTTCCTATTGCAAAATTCACTGATATTTTTGGAATATGTATTAAAGTGTGTTAGGTATTGGTTTCCATAGTAATTTTACATCAGTATTTGTTAAAAATTATGTTAAATGGACGTTTAACTTCACTTTACAATCATTACATAAATATAAAAATCCATGGAACAGAATTTCCAATAAGGCAATATGTGTAAGATATTTTCAGTACTTTAAATTTATTTCTTATTAATAATGATATATTTTTTTATTAATAATGACAAACATTAATAACTAGTAAACTGCGCTCGCTTCGCTTTGGAAAAAGGACGAAGAAATTGGTTAAGCCGTTTCTGAGATTAGCGTGAACAAATGCACAGATAAAGAGACAAAAATTTTAACCATCGTTTTGTCTTCTATTGCGTCAATAAAGGCCCCTAATAATGTTTTTTCTCATATAACAATCATATACAAAAAGTGATGAGTTAGGATTTTATTATAGGTATAGATTATTATTATTAAACATTTTATAAAAATCATTTGATAATTACATGAAACTTATT
>PDGT01000044.1:340945-358806 GCA_003671415.1 Megathymus violae
TGACACTTGTTTTTAATTCAGTAAACTGAATAAATAAATTTATAAAACAAATTAATCAATGACATGTTCTAGAATTCAAACTCTCAGTAGTGGGCAGATTTATATTATAGTCAAATAAAGAAAATATAGAATAGTTTATAAACTAAGGTACTTCAATGATCTGGGTCTTAATTTATAGTGATAATTAACTGTATGTTTACAACTATACATATACCAAAACAACAACTTTATGAAACATTTTAGCTAGGGTAGGAGGAGAAAATAATACACATATCATCATTTCATTTATATTGCAAATTTTTATATCTATATAGATTTAAACTTATAAACTATGACTAATTTGAATAATATTTTCCCTATGATTTAGGTATAAATTTGTAGTAGATCTATTGAAATCACATGTATTTTAAGTAAGTTGCCGTCCACTCAATTGTCTCATCGTGGCCTCTTGAACTCGCCAGATTCCTCAGATGATCCTATAAACATACAACATCATTAGTACTTCCAAATATGTGAAAATTAAGTAACTGAGATTGTTCCTTCAATATAAATTTTTTGTTAACATTACTGTCACCATGAATATAAATAGCTTAGAGTTCGAAAAAATAATGTCAATCTGGAAGTCTATCCGAACTTATGCCTATATGATTGCAACTAATATATCTACGACATCATTGATCTTCCTAACATAAGGCCTACACATGAAACTAGATTGTAGGTTGGTCTTTATGTCAATGATTAAATAGTGCGTTTATCATATACGGGTATGTACCGACGAAGAAATGTTTACCTTTCTCCGAATCAGAAAAGTAAATCAATTCTACTATGCACGACGACATTCACGAAATCGTTGTTATTTTAATGAATTCAACGCGAGTGTAACTATATATCACCCGAAATGTGGACAACGAGATCTCTCGCAGCCACGGCTCCACGCATGTCGTGCCAATGTTATCCTCGTCTGTCGAGTTGCGCAAAGATAGCGAGCACACTCCGCCTTGCGACAATGAATTCACGGGTAACCTATAGCTGCTCGTGCCCTACGAGTCGTGTGACTAAAAAGGATCACGACGATGTGTTATTTGTCACCTTGTGTGCGATGGCAGAACCGCCCCCGCCAGCCGCGGTCGCACACGCAGACGCCCGCGCGGCACGAGCCGTGCCGGCAGCCGCGCGCGCACTCCGCGCCGCGCCGTCCCACCTCGCAGTGGTTGCCGCCCAGCCCGGCCGGGCATCGGCATTTATTGACCCCCTTGCAGCGGCCGCCGTTCAAGCAGGGGATCACGCATTTGGCTAAAATATGAAGACCCATTCGTTGTTTTCAAAGTGTTGCGAAATACCAGCCAAATCGTCACTGTTGCAAATAAATGGTTTGGAATATGATGTGATTCAGGCATGCGTTCAGTTCATGCGGTCTCACTCAAGAATCGAGGAACAATTAATCGCTTAACTTCCGAAACAACTGCTACCCTATGACCACACTGAAAATATCTTTGTTTAACTTCTTCCATAGATAGTGTTTATCAGATATTCAGAGATAACTCTTTGTACTTGTTGAACATAGTCGTAGCTGAGGTCCATTATGTTCATGACGGTGCTTGCCGCTTTTCGATGTTGCACAGCTGATGGAATAACACGAACACTTTTGATCATTTTGCCTTGAATCACAAATTTTTCTATCGTGTGATTGGTCGAATGTCGGGAAACTAGATAGACTTGTAGTTTATAGGAACCCGCCGTTTACAAGTAGCCAAAACAAAAAATGCAATTTCCTTCACTTACAAAACTCACACCGAAGCCCGTAGAATCCTTTAGGACATTCACATGTGTCCTTCTGTATACACTTTCCACCATTTAAACATTTCTGTGAACATATACCTGCAACAAGGCAAACGGCAAATCTAGCACGCGATGTTTGTATGTTGTGCGCCCTAGATCATATGGCATTTGTTAATTTTTCCGTTTTTTTTTACTGATAAACAAATGTAAATTCTATCTTCACTGTGGTGAAGATATTTATTTCACTTTAAAACACTAGTAGCCACACGATTCTTAATTAATTCGATATAAAACTTTAAAAATGTCATAAAATATTTTTTCTATTAAAAAGGTTTTTTCCAAAATTGATCTAACATTCCTTAAAATCACAAACATATTGACACGACTTTCAAAATCATGAGAGTAATTAGTAGTAATAAGAGTGAAAATATTATTCGTGGAAAGTAATTTGTGCAATGTGTTATTTTCAGGAGCAGAATGTTACGGCCGCCACTGATCGTGCACCACGTGCGGCGTGCCCACTCGGCGGCGTGGAAGAAAAATCCTCATGTAAATATATTTTTATGGTCTAGTTAATTTCACTTTAGTTTTTTTCTTCACTATACAATTATACAATTTTTCAAGAATCAAGATTAACGAAACAAAATAAGGAATAGCCTTATGTAAATCTATGTGATTAAAATTACTTTTTATTAAAATTACACTTACTACGGTGTATCTAGATGATATAAAGTATAATGATAATTATTAAATTATTAAACTAAAGGTTCATTGTCATTATACATCACAATTTAGTTTTAATAAAAAATTCAAATTATTGTTGATTATTCAGGAAAGTATGGTGTTTCTTTCACAATTTATTGTTTATTAAAAGTTTTTGTTAACAACAAAGAAAAAGTCTTGTTTTTTGTTTTGTTTTAATCACTAATTAATATGACACAAATCGCATGATTCTAAAAAATAGTAGGTTCTTTATTTAGTATTGTAAAAGTCTAAATCTTATAGTGTTTCTGCTTTTTCTAAGTTAATCTTTGGTTATCAAAGAAACATTTCCTTGATCTCGATTAATTAACAAGCCGTAGGCTGATTTTAAAATAAAATCAATAATAATAATAAATTATTATCAATAGAGGTATCGTTCGCTACTCTAGTAAATTCCTACTGTATTTATTAGCCACGGTTTGCCTCGCAAACGCAACCGTAAAACCGTAAACCGTAATCGTAAAACGTAACCGTTTAACCGGTAACGGTTCAGACATGATACAAACAGTCGTGCCGTGATTAATCAGTGCTTCACATAATATCTATAGAAAACTTCTGCCATTAAACAGCTGGACACAATAATCCGCGTGGACCACGCCGGCGAGCTGGGCGCGGACCGAATATACGCGGGGCAGATGGCTGTGCTGGGGAACACGGCCGAGGGGCCCCTCATCAAGCACATGTGGGAGCAGGAGATCAAGCACCGCGAGAAGTTTGAGGAGCTCATCTCAAAGTACCGCGTACGACCCACCGTAATGACTCCCCTTTGGAATATAGCCGGCTTCGCTCTCGGCGCCGGTGAGTGTTGCCACTGTTTTATTTTTATTTAGTAATTTACTATGGCTCTGTGTACCCATGGGAAGACGTTGAGGGGTGCTGAAAAATAATAAATGGCGATGTTGGAGCTGGCAACTGAAGACTTCCAGTGTTTTTTCATATAACCAGTGTTATGCTGAATTCACTGTCACTGAAGTCCTTTTTTTTAACTTTTTAAGGAATATTTTTGAAAACTTTTCAAACTTTGATTTTAATGGAGAAACCGTTAAATATGAAAATATCGCATCCCAAAACGACAACCCGACCTACCACTTCTGTCTTCCTCGTAATATTTCAGGCACAGCATTGCTGGGCAAAGAAGCGGCGATGGCTTGCACCGTGGCGGTGGAGACGGTGATCGTGGATCACTACAACGACCAGCTGCGCACGCTCACGGAAGACCCCGACGTGGACAAGGACATCCTGGAGACTATCACCAAGTTCCGGGACGAGGAACAGGAGCATCACGACACGGGAATAGACCACGGAGCGGAACAGGCGCCCTTCTACAAGGCGTTGAGTGAGCTCATCAAAACGGGCTGCAAAGTTGCTATAGCCATATCGAAACGAATTTAATGAACTACTGAAAATGTATCCAGTCCCGTCCTACCTCGGAGTTTTGCAATTAATCGATACGGCACCGCGCGCAGTAGGAAATTAGTGATGAATAAATAACGTTATTGTAGCAGAAACTACAATAACAGGCACTTAATATACATGTATGAGTAATGTAATAAGATTGTAAAATATATTTTGTGTTATGAAATGTTTCGTCGTTTGATTACGAGATCAACCTCAATAGTCAAATGTAATATGATTATCGATTTTCTTGAATGTACAAATATTCTGTTGCGGGTAGTCTGGTAAAAGTTTACATTACGACAAGTTTCACTTTGTACAACAATCCTGTATTTTTAAAACAGCTTCCATTTTCTTGATCACTAAGGGACTCAATTAGAGCATTTTTAATCAATTTCGTACAGAATTCTCCCATGAGTTTCATAAAAAACATCACCGACGCGACGTAGTGTGTTGCACAAAGCATTTTTTATATCACATCATCACGTAACATTCCTTGTGTCCATGTCCTTGATCAACGCGTGCTAACTCACTCGATCCATTACAATAAAAATCAAACATTCTACTAGTCCGCGGATTTGAAGCAACGACCTTTGTATGAAAACGGTACTGTATAAGTATGTGCGCCGAAACCATCTTAGACCGTTGTATTAACGTAATATTAGTGAGTAAATAGCAATTTGACAATTATCAGGACAATTTCCCAGTTCATATTTTCTATTGTCACCCCCGGGTGTCGCCAGATCAATATGATTTTTCATATAGTTTTTAACTCAACACAGATATTAGTAGGAATTCTATAATTTAGAGGGCACTGCTGCTGTTCTACATAGCTTCCTCAACCGCGGAAAGACTGGTGCCATGCAGTGCGCTACGACATGGAGTAATGATAATGTAACGTTATAGTTACCTCCTTCGCAATGCCTCCCCTGGTAGCCCGGGGGGCAGGAGCACACCCCGGGCGCCGTGCAGTTGCCGCCGTTCATGCACTGCGGGTAGCACAAGGCTGTGCGACAGTGCTGTCCCATGTATCCTTCGGGACACTGACATATCTTCTCGTGGTTGCACCACCCCTGGTTTGCACATTTTTTGTCGCACTCCGGGTCGGGCCCTGTCGATACGGAAAGTTACATAGTAACAACGTTAGTAAAGGTCAAAATTAAATTGAAAAACTGAAGACACAGGAACGTTGAATACTTGAATTTGTATCTTCAAACAAATGCAACCTGCTACGAAGCAACACCTGTACAAACAATTATGTGTACAGTAGGTATTCTAATTGTAATAAAGAATGTGATAGCGCCACAGATAGGTAGGGTCGAGCTGGTCACTCATCGCTTACAAACTTGTATATCATATTTTTAATTTTGTCAATGTTACAGTTATCGAAAAGTCAACAGCCGTGTTACAATGGTCATGTTATAAAAGCAAGCGGATGTACCAACCTAAAAACGCAAATGCTGTGAGCAGAGGCACCGCGAGTTGAGCCCGTCGCGAGCTCGACGATGTCCCGGGAAATAAGGCATTCGGTTAATTCACCGTCCACCTGGCGACGCGTCCAGGCTAACACATTAGTACAATGGGAGGAAATACAACCATCGACTTTGAGATAGATGCATCATTACGGTAATCGAATGAGACTGGTGTGCTATGACTCGCTCACCACAAACCTTTTGATTCTTTGATCGTTCAACTTGACTGGAAATTTAAAGCTCATGGACCTGTTTTCTGCCACGGTCCATAGACTTTAAGATCATAGCAGTTAGAAATGGTAGTGCAATTTTCAATATTTCGCTCAAGTAATTTTAGTTAAAACTAAAAAATAAATTTGACTTAAGTATCATAACAAATTCGACAAAGGCTTGCTGTGTCTCTATTTTCGATTAGCTCTCCGCTGTTATGTTTTCGTTGGCAAATATAAAATAATTCATCGTAATAACAATAGAGTAATAAAATGTCAATGGCTGTATTGTTCCATCCGAACACGTGAACACAAACACTGCGTAGTACGACCCGGACGGCGGACGGCGACCGTACGATCGTAGGTACACGTCCGTGCTCCGTACTCCATACCACCCACAAATGTATTATTAGTAGCGTAAGCGCGTATTACTGGCGTATGATGAAATGCAATGTTTAGTGCTTCCAATGTTCCACGTTCGTATGATTTATATCCGAAAATAGAAGCATGAGACGTAGAATTAATAAGCTTGAGATCCTATTACATTCGAGATTATAGGTAACGCGTTGGAGAAATCAGGGTTTTAAATGTATTATAGAATCTCCATTAAAAAGAAAAATAAAGCGTTACACCTTTGTTTCTGAAAAGATGCTTTAACCTTGCGGGTACTGTTAAAAATATGAATACCAAATACATTTTTAATACAAAATTAATTATGGTAACATATATTGTAATATGGGGAACGTGGAAATAAGTTCGTTTATTGGAATTCGCCGTGAAAGGAGTTCGACCGAAGCGTAAGCACTCAGAAACACTGGTGTGTAAGTGTTAAAAATGCGTTGGCGATACAATACCTGTCCTTTCTATATACACACCTCTCTGCGCGCATTCCTTTTTTAGGTTTAACCTTAGAGGAGTGCCTTTCAACGGGGTGCCTCGGCCGTTTTTCAGCACTAAACCTATCTCAAAGGTAGCTACGCCACTATTGTTGCCCATGCACGGCAGGAATATACTGAACTCTGTAAACGAGTATTCAAATTATACGTCACGACGTTATTTGAGTCAATACAAATTTTGATGTTGTAATGTGCAAATTTACCTTTTGGCGTTTTAGGCACCCGACCCTGGGTTTTAATAGATAGTAGAGGTGGCTTCAAGACCTTTGGATCGGAGGACGTCAGTGTGTCGAAGTTGTAATAATATCTTTTTTTCGATCTCCAAGTAAAATTTACATATCCCACCTCGGAAGGAATTATCGGCAGCTTGTGAGAAAAATGCGGATCCAATATGTACGGCGATATGTGACCGTTTTGAATGGCAAATACTTCCATGGATATTCCTGTAATTTAATGATAAACTATAATATAAAATTGATAAAACTGACTTGTTTATTCAATGTTTATCAAGGACTTTGTTCACTTGTTTCAGGTTGTACTAGAGAATTTTAGGTGATTATATTCTTACTGCTTGGCTTCGGTCTCCACATAGAAGGAGAAGGATTAAGGCCAGATTGTCCATCCACCACACTGACCAAGTGCAGGATGACGATACATGTTTCATACATTCTATACCTTCGAGAACATTATAAAGCACCATAGGGTGTGTAGGTTTCCTCGCGGTGTTTTCTTTCATCAAACTATATTATAATTAATTTCAATAAGTACGAACATTATTAGGACAAATAAGAGGTGTGTGCAGGATTTGAAGCGAAGTAGCAGACTAACGACCAGTCAACTTACCACTAAACATGCGCACTTGTCGCTGATCAATCCATAGCGAAATGTCGCTGGCCTGGCGCGCCTCCGCCTCCTTGTAGTCGCGACGGCCGGCACCCAGCGCCAGCGACATGGCCAGTGCCACCCCGGCGCACAGCCGCGCGCCCCACGACGCTGACGGCCACATACTGGACAGAAGAAAGATATGTACTTTGAAAGAAGGCAGCCGTCAAGAAACTTGCTTCGATAAACTTTAACTTAAAAGTGTGGTAGGACCAGTGAAATTTTAAATTAAATGAGCCATTCATATCACTATATCATAATTAGTAAAATGTCCATAACAGACTTCGTAAAGATCAATATTTATAACTCGAATACTATCAATATTTCGGGAACAATTCGGTTTTGTATTGACTACTTCTAAATTAAATAGAAGAAATATGTGCGTCAGATGCTGAGAACGGATCGAATGAAGAAGTGCGCCCCACCATACTTTCTAAACTCGGAAACATTCGTTTCTATCGGAAGGAAAATAAAAAGAAAAATTTGTCGTTTCCAAGCCAGCCCCGAGCACACCTTAAACCGATAACAAGCGTGTAACTGGCGTATAATACGTTTGTTGACCATACAGGCCGGTCTCGGGTGTCGCCATAAAAAATTTAAGAAAAACAAAATTATCACAGTTAACATAATCGATCGGAACCGTCGGGGACGTGCTCCCACAATGGCAGCACCGTGAGAAACGGCCGGCGCGCCCCGCCGACCGACGGCGACGTCTTCATTAAATAACCCGCCTGTCAAAATGTAATGTCTATTACTTTTTTCGTCGCTCCCGATTTTGAATTATACTAACAAAAGGTGTTAACGAAAAAGATAACTCGCACGGACCCAACGGCAGGGGCGCGTAACTATTTTGTCTAGGACCACGACAAAACGCCTCAAGGTGTCGTTACGCTGGTACCATTCAAATTACCGTCTTTAATGCTAACATGAAGTAGTCAGTACGATGTAAGTAATTATGAAAGGACCGGGACGTCGCACAGCACAAAGCAGTCAACGTTAAGAGTAATAAAGGTATATAAGAAAGAAAAAGATATTACAAGAAAATATTTATTCTACGTTACGAGGTCCAGTTTTCCTGAGCATTAGATGGTTAAATTAGAACGTTAATTCATTTTTTTTTTGGAGTCTCTATATTTATTACATTCAATTATACTTTCCATTGAGACTCATTTGAGTTTTATTTTTAATTAGCAAACCCTCTCACTTCGCATCTGGTAAAAATATCCTTAAGTTTACTTACAACCGCAACGCAAACAATAACAATCAGATTGACATCCGTTATACTAATTGAAATTCAGCAATTCCTTCATAAAGCATATTAGAAAACGCTACCTACAATAATTCTTTGCTCTAGACACTCGTAATTATAATGTGACATTTTATAAATTTCGTATTTTTCCGTTTCACCAATGTGCTGGTCGACCTTCAGTCTGGCTGATCCTCTAGAGTGCAAGATGAGGTACTCCGGCCCTTCAATATGTGTATTCGTCCAGTAAATGCTCATCACGCGTTACTTTTATTGTGTGAGGACGAACACATCCATACCTAGACCATAGCCGCCCGATATTTTGTGATGGTGATGACTATGATGATGATATGGACCAGATGTTGATGTTGACTGTCATGTTACAGATAATTCGTTTTTGTTGATAATTTTCTATTAGCGCAGTATATTGGGCTGAGATTCGATAAAATTCGGCAGGTCACCATCGGGCCTAGTCTCAGACGGTCAATAACATCCACCCTACATTTTTCAGTATTTTATACTTTTATCTTTTGGTAAAAGTCTCATTAAAATCGGTTTAGCCGTTTCGAAGATAACCCAGGACAAACAGAAAGACAGCCATTAAAAGGGTAGCTTCGGTAATGTTATCATATATAACTATATATTGGACAAAACAGTTATATTGAAATCACAGACAGACATTTTAATATTAGTTATATGTATACAGATTAACGCTCACAAAGATTTGTCAAATTGTTGTGTAGCGAGTAGTTAAAACCGCCACTTAGTGATTAAATTAATAAAATTTAGTGGTCATTTGTAAGATAACAGGCGATAACCTTTATTTTATTTTACGTTTAATAACTACAACAAAATCACAAATAAGATACTCGTAATATGGGCAAATATATACCCAGACACAAATATTGGTTTACTTTAAAGAACAGTGAAGAATGGACTTTATTGAAATAATAATGTAATAAATGTTGCACACGGTTGTGAACCTGTATCTAACAAATATTACGTACTAAATTTAATATAACGATGTTACTCCTCAGAGTTGCAGTGAAAGACTGAATCAAATGACAAATTTTAATGCCTTCACGAGTTGTTGTAATGTGTAAAACTAGGAGCAATGTTGTTCAAGTAAGCTGTTATTCAAACTTCCTACTTCACAATCCAATTTAAAATGTAAAACAGGTACGAAACTCCATAACTTGGGAAAAACAGTAGGTACTCACTAACATCGCGCGTATGATATATATACGCCTCATATAGTACACCTCATGATATCACAATATAAGCAAACATAGGACGCCGTGACATTTGAAATATTACAAAATTTTAATTTTAGTCGACATCATTACCACCGAATATTGGAACAATATTTTTGCGATGTTGTAACAGACTGATTGAAGTTATCCCATCAAGAGAAATGTATGAACCGATTAGAATCGTATCAAATTATTTACTATATACGGTGAAATATATTTTGTAAATCAAAGTGGGGAACATTTGTTTTTGTCTCGCGTCAAAAAATAAGGATAAACAAAGCAAAAGTGATAGGTGACTGCGAAGGATATAACATCACCATGCACTTAATCGATTTAGTTCAGAATGTAACATAAGCGAGGCCGACAGGCACATCCTGCGATAACGCTTGCGGTGGGAATGGCCGCGTACACTTTTGCCAAACATAACTCGTTTTCGCTTGTCGTACTGCTATTTAGTACGATGAGAGCCTTCTAAGTTCAATTAGCAGAGAGAGGGATTTAAATCACTTATCACATCAATTGGATTTATTCTTATGTCGATAATCACACGGATATAACATTTTATTTGTCAATGGAGTTATTTTCAATATAAATAAGCTACCGATCAAGAAACAAGTGATCGATGGTCATATTTCGGCGCCGGGGAACAAAGGTGTTGTACCCCTGCGACGCACTTGTTAGGCTAACCAGCGTGGACCCGTAGAACAGGTAGGGCAGGGAAAAACGACGAGCAGGCTGCCGGCCCGCGGCTCGCGCTGACACGGCCGCGTGTCGGGGAGACTGTTTCGGGACATTGTGAAATAAAATAAAAAACTATAAATAGTTAACAAATTACAGAGTAAGTAAATAATTCATGCAAATTTCTTTATACGAATTATTAAAACATACAGTAATATACTTCTCCTTAAGTATCTTCTGTCCCTGTTGTGTCACGTTTGAACATACAATTCATAAAATCTATATTTACTTTTATTAACATACCTAACTCCGGTAACACTTATTTTGTTTCGTAACTAAGTACTACCAGGTTAAGCCGATTTTGAAGTAGTAAATGAATCGACTCTATCTACACCAATATACAATGATAAATAGAAAAAATACATGAAAGAAAATTAACGGTGAGAAATCATATTTAACAAAATGGTTTCCACATTCACTTATAGATGTACAAAATTTCGGCTATTAATTTAATCTAATTTCTTGTACAATTCCCTATAGGTCAAGCTATACGAGGAACGTATAACTACATTATATTTATTCGAAATTACTTATTATTACAAAATAACGTATTATTACGTATATTCATTAAATATATTCAAAGGACAGTCCAGAAATATTCCGAGGACAACATGGTGGTAATGTCCGACAAGTCCCGCGAGCACGACCGATGAGATTACACACCGCTGGTCATGGGACGATTTCAGCCACTAATAACGCTCATTTGTTACAATGTACTGTTATCCATCCTCGGCGCAAGTTGTGTTCTTATTTTTGATGTTTAAACCTTTTTGATTGTTTACTTTTAAAATAATAAATATGGCAAGAGCAATGAATTCATAACTATCATGAATCGTCATAATTCGATTATTCAATGTATATCATCAGGGTGTAACGAAGATCTGTGCAGATGAAGCTATTGAAACAAAATTTATGTTCAAAATTATAATTATTTTATAACGTAGGTAATATTTTACGTACGAACAGTGAATAAGCCTAGAATTCCTGTATAATTTTAACAAAAATATCTCATTGTTTCATACTAATGACATTGGAGTTTTACGTTCGGAAATTAAATTAAACAAAAAACTTATTATATCCTTTTTTTCCCGGATCTCTCTCATTAAATTATTCGTGTAACATTAGTATTTCAATACATAATTGTGTAGGGCAGACGGAGATGTGATACAAATTGTTTAAGATTTTTTATATACTCCAAAAACAAATAGAGATGTATTCGAACTCGATTTTACATACAAAACAATAATTAAACGGTATCTACTAGGATGTGATAATAATTATAAACAAAACTTTAGTGGGTTGTTACAGTACAAATAAAAATATATTACGCTCAATTAGTAATAAACTGCCGATTATGGAGGTTATCAATATATCATATCAGCATTTATAAATAAATGTCGCATCCCTGAAGCGAAAAAATAAATGCTTTGTATTCATATTTAACAAAATTTATAATGAAGTTAATGTACATTAATAGTATTGTGATATGAGTAATAAATTAACTTCAAATATTTTGATTGTACCATTTACAATACAAAATTATGTACTTACTACTTACTCCTGTATAATTCCTTAATCTATATAAGGGTTAACATACACCACAGCTTGCCTATGAATATTTATTTTTTTGAAATAACCTACAGATGGCCGTTTAATACAAAAATTATAAAAAAAAATCTACAATTTGTTTATTATTTTAACTTAAATTATCTTTTATTCGAACAGGGTGTAAGTGTGTCTTTATAGGTGCCAATATTCAAAATAGATCTCATAATAAACATAGAGTATAGAAATATTAAATAAAGAAGCGATGGTTATTTCTTAAAATTTCATGTAAAATCCTATAGCATATAAAAATTAACTGACTGTGAGGACAGGATCAATATCAAGTTATCAAGCTTCACAATTTGCGATTTTAAACCTGTTTTTGTGCAAATCGCCCATCTGTAAATTGGATCAACATCTCAGCTTACCTGTCGCGATGTCGGCTCTTCGACCGCCCGCTGCACAATTGCTTGACACAATTGATTAACTTTATGATGCCACTATTAATAACTCATGTTTACACATCATCATAGTATTGTTTACTTTTTTTTTATATTTCTAGAAGGTTACGAGGGAGGCAGTAAGACTACCCCCCGAACGAACATGGTTCCACTATCCATTTTTAATGGTAATTAATAAACTTACGAATCTGTATTCTAGAAGGTTTTAAAACAATCTTTTAGTCGGGAAAACTGAATAGAGATACTAGTAGAACAATACCATAATGAAGCAGAATAAGATGTACAACTTGATTTGTTATCGGTGGAACAATAATTAAAACATAAGTGGGATCAACGGTCTCCGATATCCCGCACCAAATTCGCAATGTAAAAATTGACATTATGACAAAATCGCTTTATGTACCTGTAAAGGTCCTTTGATACGATTCACTGTAAAGATGAGACGCACGTTAACATGTTTATTTTTTATAAACTCTGATAGCATATACGAAAAAATTTCATTAACTATCACTCGTATACTGTTACGTATCACTCTATCGATGGTCGAACCAATACTGTCGTCTGTGGGTCGAACGGCGACTGGGACTGACTGGCTAGTGGTCGAATACCGGACAATGTGCTGTCTCTCCGACTCCGGCCGATCACTGAATAATCAACTTTATCTCATACACAATAGGGATGTATTTAATTGTAATATTGAACAGCTTCGGTTAAGTTTTGAAAAGATTAAACAAGTTTGAAGTATTGCCGCACGCTTGTCGTTAAAGGTTTTTACACTTCAGCTATTTACCTGTGAATATTGCACGTACGCTCTAAACAATGACAAAAATATAGTCTGTAGTAATTAATAAATGAGCTGTAAGATCTTGTTCTATGATATTTTGTAGAGTACAATTTAATAGAAAAACGACATGCTGAAGCCTTTATTTTAAGATTTTGTACTTATTATTAGATTTCACACAGAAATTACGGTACTGTTTAATTATTATATAAATATTTTTTTTAACTGGCAGTTCATTAAACTCAAAACATATTAAGAAAAAACGCACGCCCAAACATTCGCCATTACGTTCTCAGCAATATATACTTATTTAAAAACATTTGGTTGTAAATTTCTTAATCACTATAAATTTACGATTGTTAATATTTAGAGCATATATCAATGTTCCATTAGAGTGTGGGTCGTACTTCATCGCATTAAAATATCTACCTTTTTTATCCAATGTAACTTGTCAACGAGTGGAGAAAAAAATTAAGAAAAGGTAGTACCTAAAGGTAGTACGAGAATATAAAAATATGTTTTATGCTAATATTTTTATATTCACATAATTAAACAATCTACTTTAGAATTAGGCTAAATTATATTTGTGTGAAAACGTTTGAAAATGTCGTTATCAGAAACAATAATATTATATAAATAAAAAATATTAAACTACTTCATTATATATGTATGGAATTGTATGTACTTTGTTTAAAAATTTAATGTAATAGCCGTAAAATATGTTAATATGTTACTGCGCTATTAAAAAATATTCATAAATTCCATTTTCAAAACAACTTACTAACCGTTTTTTTTTAAATAAAGAAAAACTACACCTATTTGCACAACTATGCTAATTTATTCATCTGCTCCAAAAGTGATATAATAAAAATGAGCTTAAAGCACTTCATTAGTAAATATTAAAATTAAATAGCTAACTACATAGATATCATGGTAACTTTGTAGGTTTGTTTGACAGACACTTAGTCAGAGATGAGTGTATCCGCGGGAAATCTTCCGAAAATTGTGTCGAAATTCTTGGGTGCTTTTCGAGTTGTTATTAAATTAGTATTAATTTTGGAGTTGTGCTAATGTCAATAAGTCCAATGTGTGTGCAACCGTTTCTGAGATTTTTAATAAACACATTGCGCCAGGAGTATGCGATACGTTAATACAAGTGGATAATTAAAATAATATTCTAAATATCGATATACTTAATTTAATTTTTCATACTAGTACAATGTAATGTTGAACGACGAAGTGGCTAATTCATACAAAATAAAGTATTATTGATTATTTTGTCAACACATTCGTCATTGTTAACTTCTAATATCGTTTCGAAAAGCTGCTTTATGAATAGGAAGAAGAAACAACGGAACAAACTCCTCGACATATAAAAAAATATCGAGGTAACAATTAGTCTTATTTAGTTTGCCTACGCGAACCAGTTACGGCGCTAATAATTTTAGGCGTCCTTGCGATATATTCGTCTACACTACACACCATATCTATTTGTCTACACTTTACTTACAGACTGTTTTTCACACGTCGCTTATAATTCCAATAGGTAAATTATGTATCGGTTTTGGAACCTTCTTATAAAAACGTGACCGCCGCCGATTGCGCGGGCGACACGGACACGTAACCAAGTATAGGTGCCTACTTTGTGTTCGACAATTGTGTGTATCACTTTTTTTGTACATATATTTTTTGGTATGAGTGAAATGTAAGAATATTGTTGAAGGAATCCATGAGACGACGAATGGTGAGGGAGCAGGGCCTCCCAGTTCAGTTCTCATAGAATTTGAATTCTTAGGGGAAATATATAAATGTGCCCATATATAAATATGTATTTACTTGTGTAATTGTAGATATAAAATATTTCGTGTTATATTATAAAATAATTTAAGCATCGTTTATTATTCATTTCTTCTTATTTTCTTATTCATTTTCATTTAAAAGTTAGTATTTAGAGCATTTCATTAGATTACGAGGACAAACAATCAAACAATTAATTACTATATACAATTTTAATTCTACATAGTTATAGATAGATATAAAAAATAATAATAAGCTTCTAAACGATATTGTTTTCATGTTAAATATGAACGTTCGGTGTCTATGTAATACAAAGCTGACCAGAGTTACTTGTCACAAAAAAATGTTATAACAATCTACACATATAATAAAATTCTAACTGATCGCTTTCTGTACAATAAGGATATATGAGAAAAACTACTATTAGGACAAAACTACTATTTATTAAAGCAATAGAACATAAAACAATACTTTTTAGAATTTTTGTGTTTGTTCGCTTTAATCTCATAAACGGCCATACCGATTTATCACTTAACATTTAAAGTTTGTTTCATTGCAATCTGTCCATAAATAAAAAAATATATAAATTAATTTAAAGCAATGCTGGTACTATTTCTTATCGTAAGGCGTAGTTTTCCCGGAGCAAAGCGCGGGCAGTTTGCTAGTATGAAATAAAAACCAATATAATTTTTTCTTAAAATTTATTTTCTATGCAACATAAAAAAATATTCATCATAGTTACACAATAAATTACCGTCACTTAATGCAAACTAAAGTGTAAGTTATAATTCGTCAACAGAATATGTCGCGCGGGCGGCGTCCGTCGCCCGTCACCTGACGCCCGGCGTCCGGCGTCCGGCTTCCGGCGTCCGGCGTCCGGCGTCACTCACGGCTTGTCATGGTACAACGATCAAACCGATCTCGACTCAACAAAATGTACACCTACTTCTCCAGGTGAGTTAGCGGCACAATGATTTACAGTCTTCACGTTCGTTTCAATGAGATTCCTCGATTTTTTAAGACCATTACCGATCGTAGAGAAAGAGATTTACTGAAAGAAGTCTGTACATCACCGTTTGTTACAATAATAAGGCAAACATAGAACGAAATATGAGAAAACAAATCTACTAGATAAACATTAGCTCGGAGCGGGATGATACACGTAACAATGGGTTCTACGGAAACACCAACTATGACATGAACACTTCGCCGCCCGAACGCGCGTGCGGCCGAATGAAATATATCACAATAACATTAATGTTGTTCGGCCGCCGCCGGCCGCCCGTCGTTACAATGCAGGCGGTCGAAACGGCGGCATCACGAGTACAATATTGTGACTTGAGAACTGTAGATAAATGCAAGTATTGTGCTTGATTATAAGGTGGTTGCAACTATATTATCCAGAGTTCGATTAAAATTTTTAAATACTGCTTCAACCTTCAACGTTAAAAAGGCAAGTATCCACTAACGTTACTCTGTTATTAAGTGTAAAATATAAATTGAACACACATAGAGAACTAACACTATGTTATATTAGAGGGGAAGGCAGTGATGAATATCACCGTAAATTGTGAGTTATCAACGATTG
Source organism: Megathymus violae (assembly GCA_003671415.1). Lineage (NCBI taxonomy): Eukaryota > Metazoa > Arthropoda > Insecta > Lepidoptera > Hesperiidae > Megathymus > Megathymus violae. The sequence goes on from PDGT01000044.1 coordinate 357,750, forward strand.
TTTAACGTCATTAGTTTGTCATATTTATTTGCTAACAAACTCTTCAAGGGAAAGATTTATCTTTAATCAATAACAGCCCAGTGTAAAATGCAACAAAACAGACGCGGATCGAAAAAGGCTCTCCTACGATATCATTAATATTAATATATATTAAATTCTTACTAGACAATAGACACGATAAAGACTCCTTAACAAACAACTTAAAGGGGCTACGCAATAACAGTGCCGTCAAATGTAAAAGTAACGCAATACACTGTACAGGGTACGAACGGTTGCACACCGAGCAAAACGGGAAAGGTCGAGGCGTTAGAGATACTGTTCCACTGGACACACACACGTATATAACACAGTTAACGGGGAAGTCCCGAGTGCCACAATAAACAATACATCGTTCCCACACAAACGGCAGCCCAAAGTTTTATAAACACATTTCAGATTACATCTGAGTGACGCGTCGAACGACGTGAAACATTTCAAATCAACGAGACATCTAGGAAATCAACATGGTAAGACCGCGTGGAATGTATCGTTTAGGACCCGACACCTTTCAGGCGTTGACAATAAATACGTACTTCTCGACAGAACAATAAACAGGTCGTCGACAACTCGAATATGCGTACAGACGAACGGACGCGCGCTTGCGTCCGTCGCACGTATACTCAATATCGACCAACGGTGTACGTTAATAAGCTAATATTAATGATAAATAATGCAAACAATAAATACTTAAATAGAGAAGAGATGCGAGAAGCTAACGCTTTAGCTGCTTAATATTATTTAACACGAGAACTAGCCTTAGTCTAAAGGGATACAATCGAGAGCGTCGCACGGGCCGGAGGCCTCCTGTCGACTTTCGCTGCAGGTGTCGATGCGCGGTGCTCGCTTCACCCACATATACACCGAATAGATAAATAGAAAAGTGTTAAGACACTACGAGATGATCGTCCAGCGAGTGTGCCGTCGTCGTCGCGGCGCACGAGTCGCGGCCGCGCCCCACGGTCGACCCGTATCACGGTTTGGAGATGTCGCGCCGAGGTTCATACTGTATTCATATCGG